>CM053787.1:985369349-985954349 GCA_028749045.1 Cupressus sempervirens | reverse complement strand
AGTATGAGAGGATACTAGTGGCCGCATGAGATTTGTATGGACCCGTGGAGTTTAGCTAACTGCCAGGGTAACTTGTATGAGATAAATGCGATGACACTTTCCCGCTTGCAGAGTAGGTTTCCTACATGTCATTGTGTGCCTCTGGGAATTAGATGTTGATTTTGTGTGTGATGGAACCTTTGAGTTAGTATACTTTTAGGATTCCTGGACTTAAAGAGATTTATGCTTTGTGGTTTTGATATCCTATTTGGGACTTGAGATTATCTCCTCAGCACGGTGGGAGTGGACCACTCAGGTACCACGCGGTTGGGTGGTAGTGTATTTTCCACTCTTATCATTTGAGAACCATTGAGACACCGTGGCTAGAGTATTATTGGTTGGTATTTATCTTCATTCTGTTCTTGGATCATTATGATAGATGATATACCTTATGATGGATGTATTTACTGGTATGTTCCTTATATTGATGATTTGCATATGTTAGATGATGTTATCTTATGCTTTACTTTGCATGTTAGTAGGATGTTTTTAGGAGTGACATTCCTACTATTTTATAGCCGATGATCTCTTCAGTGCTTTGGAATGTTACGCATGGAGGGATGGCTAGGATCCACGATGATCTAATGATGCTATTTATGGTTGGGAAGAACCGTGCACTTAGTTATGTTTGTGACGTATGGTTATCTTTTATGATATATGGTTTAAGAATGTTATGAATGGTTTATCTTTCATGTTTTAAAAAAAAAAATTGTTGAGTAAACTTAGTATAATTCTTTGGATCTCTTGGCGAGGCATTACACTTATTTTCTAGAATGAGACACCTGGTTAGGCACCTCAGTGAATAGGGTCCCCATCCAAGCCTAGGTTCTTCCAATATGTCTAGTTGCTTGATTTCGAGAAAATCTAGTTAGTTAGGAGGGCCAATTTTTCTAAAGTTAAGAAAGAAGTGTACATTATTGTAAACTACAATTGGAACAATTGCTATGTTTTCCTTGATGTCAAATCTTATTGGTGCGATAGTTTCTACTTGAGTATAGTACCATATCAAGATAATTGATGGAGAGGATCTAATAAGAAGAGATAACAAGAGGACCTAGTGAAAAGGTTGAGTTATGAGAAACTACAATAGGCACTTGATCAATTAAACCTTGACAAGATAATGTGTTGTTTAATCATAAGACTCAGTGAAGGAGTTAGTTGTATTGAAGTCTAGAAGAGATGATCAATGAAGAACATATATATAGGCTTAACTAAACTTCAAAGAAAAATATTAAGGAACTTATGGCCAAAGTTGATCTATGCTAGTGTCAACCAAGTAAATAGTAGAAGCTAAGAGAATTTGGTGTTGACTTAGTGCCAGTAAAGACAAAGTATTAGAAAACTTGGACTGAGTGCTAGTAAATGGACTGAGTGAAGTCACTATAAGTCAAGCAAGGAAAGATAGTATTGATCAAGTTATCCAATGATGACTAAGGCTGAGGAATATAGTTTTGGTTGAGTGTCAGCATTTTTTGGTTTGTAAACAAGTTGAAATTCCTAGCTGACATAGTTGAATTCTTTGGAATAAAGAAAGCATGTTGAAGATAAGAATTAATGAGATGGAACATTTAAACAAGGTAAATTGTGCTTGAGCCTTTCTATACATGGATTCAAAGAGAAGTTTGAAGAAGTTTCTAGAAGGTGAAGGAGGAAATGAAAATATGGAAGGACTCGATGAATTTGACCTAATCTTAAGATCAATGGTGGCATTTAAGCAAAAAAAAGATCAAGATACCTATTTAAGGAGGCATAAGGGATAATTTAGAGAGGTTGTAAGAGGTTAAGAATAGTTGAGAAGGTTGGAGTAATTGTTGATTCTATTGATTGGTGAATTTGAGTAGAAGGCTAAACAATGAAGTGTTGAGGTGAAGAGTGGTTGCTTGAAGGGTTTCCAAGAGAATTAGTGATGGAGATGACAATGGAGGTTAGTCAATGAATCAACTATTGAACATAATTGTGATTTGTATTTGTAAAGTGATTTGTATTTATTCATATCAACCTATTGTTACTTTCTAACCATTGTATTCATTTGAAATCCTTTAATCAAGGTGACATTCTAATAGAATGTTCTTAAGTCCTTTAAAAAAGCTACTCCTAATAGCATGATTAAATATTTTAATAGGGTCACACCTAATAGTGTGTATTGTAACCTTTGACAGGGTTGGATCCTAACAGAGCCCACTTCAGAAGAGTAAAAATTGGTGACATGTTGTTGGTGGCTTTTGTCAAATTGGTTTTCCATATTAAATTGTATTGTCTTACTTGTGTAGATGTTATTTGAGATGTTTTAATGTTTAGGCTTTACATTCTACAAGTTAGATATTATTAGGATAGTGGACTACAAGTTTTATGTGACTAATATGTTGCTATAGGGACCAAGCTACTTAATGATTAGATATAAGTCGTCTGAAATGTTGAAAAGTTTAATTGGTAGATCTAGACCCAAGGATAACTGATTCACCCCCCCCTCTCAACTATTATAAATCATTTTTAAATGAATATGAATACACGGATGCCCATTAAAGGTGCGCAATATTCACATATAAAACTTGAACCCAGAAAAGGTGCACATGCATACATGAGCATGTGCACACTTTTAGAGGTGCACTATGTGCACGCATAAGCTACCCACACTTATTAATATATGATGATTCATGCATAATATCTACTTTTCATCTTCAAGCATCATAGAACTACATGTTCAAACTTTTAGACCTTTGTAGCCTATAGCGGTTAGCCCATGCCTAGTTTCGGCCAAGCATAAGGTAAAGAAAGCTATGCACTCGCACTCTAGTGTACATGTACACCAGATGATGATGTGCAATATGCATAACATGTGCATGAAAAGAAGAAACACAAGGAGTAAGGAAATATCCTAGTGCATGTAGCATACATGCACATGTGCACTTGTTTAGGCTATGTTGACCAAATTTATCAGTCTTTTCCAATTTGGTCTAGTTTTGCTAGGTCAATCAAGTCTGTTAAGGTGTATTTTAGTTTATCATTAATGATACACTAACTTTGTCTTTTGTGTAGGTAAAATGACATAATCTTCATCCTCCATGGCTACAAAGATCACTTTGAAGTTAATGACTTTCAAATACCAAGGAGCACTGAGGATGTCAAAATTCAGAGATAAACACCCAAAGATTTGCAACACTAAATCAAGACATATCAATTGGATAGCATTCCTAGTGTTGTGCAAAAAACCAAAGGATAGATCACCAATAATATCAACATTAATTAGGAGCATGCTAGTGAATGCGACTTCCCATCTAGTATCTGTCCATTCCTTTGAACTAATAATGACTCTAGCACACCATTATGTACCTATAGAGAAGGTGGTTAAGAGTGTGACAGGAGAAATTGTGTTGGACATAAGACCACGAAACATCAAGAAGGTCTTCCATCTACCAAGGGTAGATCAATACTTGTAGATCACTTATGACATGGCAAACTAATAGATGTATAGCGAGAATGAGTTGAAGGAAATGGAGCTACTACATGGGAAGTATCTCATCACTAGACCACCATTGAATTGAAGAGGTGGAAAGGTCAATATGATGCAAGGATATATGATCAATGATATCTGCTACTCTATAGTCCTTTTGAGTAGAGCCATTGGCCTCCCATTAGCAAGTCACTTAGAGACTTAAATGATGAATTTTATAAAAACCATTAGAATATGAAGAATGCCAATTGATTGGGTTACAATTCTCAGTGACAACTTAGATGAGCATCTCATATTGGTGAAGAATGATCTATGATTCTAGATGACCTCCTATGTTATGTACCTCTTATCTGCAAGGCCAATGAATTATCTTGGTTTAGTCAAGAGAGGGAGCATGCAAGATGAAAATGCTTGGACACACATAGTCTATCCTTAGCTCATGAAGAATAATATCCCCTCTAAGAGCTTTGAAATAGATTGGTGAATGATGGATTTATTTTTGATATCATTGGATTTATCAAAGGGGACTATGGCAAAAAATGTCAGTAGAAGAAATGGCCCGAATAGCACAAGTACATGCTTACTTCATATAGCTCAACATTTTCACCTATATCCAAGTATTTGGTACCCTTATGTTCCTAAAAATTTCCTTTTTATCCTTTAGATAGATTAATACTATTAGAGATAGTAAGGCAATTGGCCTCAACTTATGATAAAGTACATAAACAACACAAGAAGAAAGGGTCAGGCCAATCACCATTGCAGCCTTCAAGGTCAAAAAGTGAAATGTACCTTTTTTTCTTTGATACGATATTTCAAGCCTCTAATCAGATCTTTAAGATCAAACAACTAATATTTCAAAGATCCAACAATTTCTCAATAAATCCCAAATCGGGTATGTTGAAAATAGTGCCAAAAACTTGACAGCTTCACATATTATTAATAAATCTGAATGTGGACATTTTTATAGAAATTTAAGTATCATAAAAGCCTAAAAAATTAAATTTATAGATCTATATAACATTTACACAACAGCTCCCAAACGGAGGACAAAAAGAATGCTCATCGAGCTCTCGAAAACAACACAAAATAGCCGAAAACACCACAAAAACACTAATAATATATCATAGAAGTATAATCATAGCAAAATAAATATATTCAGCTCTATTTTAACATCTCAATGTCTGATATACAGCAACAAACAAAACTGATATGAAATACTCAACCAGAAACACCAAACTCTTACAAAAAAACACACTCGAAAACCCACAAATCTGCACTGTTCAGCACAAAGGAAAACTCTACATGAGTATGAACATGGAATGGATTCAAAATCCCATCCTTAGCCTTCTTGAAAACCTAAAAAATCCCATTCTTGAGTCTCCTTCTCCACATGTTTGGCAGCCTCTGAAGAAAAACAAAGAAATGAGCAAAAATCAAGTTCTCAAATGAGCCCAAAATGCCTCCAAACCCCTTAAAAGAGGGTATAACCCTAACTCACATCCAAGAGGGGTTGATAAAACATATTTTAATAATAATTTCCATTTATTAGTCCATTAGCTTGCAAAGATTATCCCCTTTTTTCGAAACTTCACCTTTTTGGGCCTGCCTGCCTTAGCAAAGATTATTATTTTTAATTATTTGAAAAGGGGACATGACAAGTCCTCCCCTTACAAATATTGCTTGTCCTCAAGCAATGGATGAACAATAACCAATAAATCCACCTGGATCCTAAATGTAGTCTTGAACTATACTATTGTCAATTAACACAGGTTCCTGCAATATCCTCATCAACACATCCCACTGGCCTATACAGAATGTACAATCCAACTCTGCAACAATGGTGAACGCTCCTGAATGAAACTATACCAAGTATGGAGAATCTACACACTATACAACTCCTGTAGTCAACACAACTCTGCAGATCACCAACCACTATCTCAAAACCATAACTCCCATGCACCCCTTAGTCAACAGCTCACCATGAACAAGTGATACAATCCACTATGACTGATCACCAGCTAAGTCAGGAGATGTCATAGCCAAAGGAGTAGAATCAATAACAACACCCACTAAAGCATCACTCCAAAAATCCTGCTCTAAGTCATGTATTATCAAGCTGTCAACTGTAGAACCTATCGCCATGTCGTGCCCATCACGACTCTCATCCCGAGGCATCAAACTATCCCATAACTGATGATAAGCACTAGGAACCAAAGTACATCTCTATATCATCATCTCATCAACATGGTCATCAAAGGTAAATTGATGAGCATACCTCACAATGTAATGCCGATAGAATGCACCAATCTCAATCAGTGGCTCAGACTGCAATCCAGATGTAACTAACTACAATTGATCACTAACCAAGTTGGAACTGACTACTACCTCTGAAGACATCACCAAGGGAGTAGTATTACTAGCAGGAACCATGCCAACTGTTAGCTCACCAACATCACACATGGTCTTTGATACAACATCTCTAGTCTCCGTGCCATTAGTACTAGAGATCACCACTATGTCAGGCATACTACAACAATTTGCTGCAACACCCAACTCAACTGAACCTGACTCTAGTCAGGATGAACCTGATATGCCAATGTTAGTATCAAGGATGGATGCATCCCCATCTCCACTATCTTTGAAAATCTTGACCATGGACATCCTCGGATCACCAGACACCATAGATTGTGACTGTACAGAATCTAGTAAAGACTATAGTTTCTCTAACTCCATGATTACCTTAGCCAAATGAAATTGTGACTCCTTAAAAGCCAACTGTGTACTCTCAAGAATCTTAGAAGTCACCTCAAGCTGCTGAGTAAGCTCACTCACCTCATCTTCCTTGGCCAACAATGCATCGTATGTTGTACTGCCCCACTCCATAAGATAATCTCTATCGGCTACCAACTGCATATAATCCTATCTCAAAATCTAGATAGCCTCCCATAAAGAGTGGAACTCTATCAAGGAAAGATAACTGCCTCCCTGCTCATCACTAGTAGGAGAACCCCATCCATAAACTGCTAACAATTGATGAGCAGCATCGAAATGTTGGCAAGCGATAGCAATGTCTCACTCACTAACTCTCAACTGACTAGACACATGATGGCACTGGCTAGACTGTATCCTACAAACCTCCTCTGATGCACTATCTAAAGGAGCATTCTCAAGCTTACTGGTCTCTAGAGTATTACCACCCATATCATGCGAATCAACTCCAAAGCTCATATCAACATACGGAGTATCAAAAATTGTAGCACTGCTATCCAACTCCTCTGTACCAAAAGAAACCACCAAGGAAACTAAGTCTTCAAAACTACCCACTGCATCCTCCTAGATGTCATCAATGCCAATATGATCCTGAGACTCATCTGTACACACTACCAAATATGAAAGATCATCAACACATTTTAGCAAAAATGGTCGACTGGATATATGAACAAAGCCCAACACTGGTGTATAAAAACTAATACCAACATTGGATAAGCTTCTAGCACAAGAAAAGACAACACCATGTAATCTGCTAATCAAATCCGTGATAGAACCCAAACAATCACTGCTACCAAAAAGTGTTAAAGATTTCTAGTCAACCGAATCCCAAATGCCAATATAACAATCTTGAGTCCATATCCATAAAATATAATCAACTAGTAATTCAAGAAAACTCCTCACCTGAGTAATATGACCAATACCAACTAACTCCACATACCTGTCTAACATTGTCCCTGTATCTTGGATGTGAATGCAAGATGAACTCACAACATTATCAATGACCACATATGATCTACCGTTCGCAAAAAGTTGAGTATCAAGAGTGCAAGATGAAACTAAACTCAGCTCCATGCCATGCTTATCCCCATGTCTCTCCCAATCTTTTAATGCCAATGGAGTATTCACCAAAGAAGCTCGAGTGTCCTCAAGCTCGTGAGAAAGCCTATCAACTTCCTCCTCCTTCCTCCTCAAGGCATCTGAATAGCCTCTGACAAGGCTAATAAGATGGTCACAATCTAATAGAAGATGTAAATAACTCAACTTCATCGTTCCCATTCCTTCCCTAATCACCTATAAGTCAACACAAGAAGACTTTGCCTGAACTCCCTTATGTCTACCCTGTAACTGAATCATTTGAATGTGATCCTCTATCATATCCCACATCCTATCATGATGAGATAATGAAGTCACAATACTATATTTGTTCACCTTTAGCTGGCTGGACAAATCATGTGAAGTACTACCTGCCTCAACCTCATGTGACGAAGCATCTAACTGTGCCTGGTACTCTTTCTCAACAAAGCCATGAATGCTCAATGTCTGCTCATCTCTACCAGGTATCTTACCATCATGCACAACAACATCCTCATAATCATCATCTAAACCCACTACCTCCTATGGCAGAGTAGAATCTGAGACCTCTGCCTAGCTATAAGCTAGTTTCTCAAACTCCTCATGCAAGTTCTTGGTAATTGTGTCATCTGCCCTGTGAGAAGATCTACCAAATAGAAATCCAGTCAACTTATCCACCTTAGCTGGGTCAGAAAACATGTCATTCATCATATGGTGGTGCTCAACCAACTGTTCAAACATGTCATGGCTTATTTTCCTAAGTTTATCTTGAATGTCTAAATAACCATCCTTTCTATTGTTCTGACTCTGGATATCAATTGTCCAAGATCGTGTCCTCTGAGACTCTATACTATACCTTTCCATTCTGGATAAAGTAGAGTGTAATCCCAATAGGTTATAACTTCTTCAAACACCACGAATCTTTATACTTCAGATGTTTGACATTTCGTCAAACACTTTGCAAGCAAGGGGTCGTATGATTGATATAATTTTTTAGATTGCTTGGATGTCTTGGAAGAATTTCTTTGCCATCTCATCTGGATCAGCCATACTTTTTCCTTCCTTGGATTTTGTACTTTTACTTTCAACTGGAGCTTTGATCAAAATTTCTTTATTCTTTTCTCATCACAAATATCCCTTTTCTCTTTCACTTAGTTGCAGGCAACCATAAATTTTGACATGCAGCTGATTAGAAGCAACATGCAACCACCAAATTCACCAAGAACTAACATGCAAATGATTAGAAGTAGCATGCAACCATAGATTTTGACATGCAGCTGATTAGAAGCAACATGAAACCACCAAATTCACCAAGAACTAACATGAAAATGATTAGAAGTAGCATGCAACCATAAATTTTGACATGCAGCTAATTAGAAGCAACATGCAACCATAAATTATGACATGCACGATTTGGGTAGTTGTCAAAACTGACATGTAAACTTTTACAAACCCTCAAGTTGGCAAGATCATAGCTCTGATACCACTAAAATGTCCCTTTTATGATTTTATATGATATCTCAAGCCTCTAATAAGATCTTTAAGATCAAAAAGTTAATATTTCAAAGATCCACCAATTTCTCAATAAATCCCAAATCGGGTATGCCGAAAATAGTGCCAAAAACTTCACAGCTTCACATATTATTAATAAATCTGAAAGTGGAAATTTTTATAGAAATTTCAGCAGCATAAAAACCTATAAAATTAAATTTCTAGATCTATATAACATTTACACAAAAGCTCCCAAACGGAGGACAAAAACAATGCTCATCGAGCTCCCGAAAACAACACAAAATAACTGGAAACACCACAGAAACACTAATAATCTATCACAAAAGTATAATCATAGCCAAATAAATATATTTAGATCTATTTTAACATCTAAATTTCTGATATACAGCATCAACCCAAACTAATATGAAATACTCAACCGGAAACACCAAACTCTTACAAAAAAACACACCCGAAAACTCACAAATCTGCACTGTTCAGCACAAAGGAAAACTCTGCATGAGCATGCACATGGAATGGCTTCAAAATACCATCCTTAGCCTTCCTAAAAACCTAAAAAATCCCATTCTTGGGTCTTCTTCTCCACAGGTTTGGTAGCCTCTGAAGAACAACAAAGAAATGAGCAAAAATCAAGTTCTCGAATGAGCCCAAAATGCCTCCAAACCCCTTAAAAGAGGGCATAACCATAACTCACGTCCAAGAGGGGTTAATAAAACATATTTTAATAATAATTTTCATTTATTAGTCCATTAGCTTCCAAATATTATCCCCTTTTTCTGAAACTTCACCTTTTTGGGCTTGCCTGTCTCAGCAAAGATTATTATTTTTAATTATTTGAAAAGGGGACATGACAAAAAGAAATAGGATAGAGACACTTTTTATTTTATATGGGATTCTTACCCCTTAGAGGATTATCAAGAACCCCTTCCCCACTTCAATAATATTGGGATGGTACAACATCTTGTAGGGAGAGAGTTCATACCATATGCAACAATTGAAGACCTCTAGATGAACTGTGTAGATGCCTATGATGTCTAGATTAGGGACAATTGTAGAATGAGTCTACAACTTGATGAAAGGGCACTTAACTTAGGTATATCATTGAAGGTGTAGAATAAAGGTACTCCTGATCTGTTGAATCTACTATATAATAAGGATAAGATCTATGAATGACCCATTATGAATGCACAGGTCAATCAAGAGGAGAATGATGATATCCATTATAGGGCCCAACATGTTATACCATTAACCAAGAATTGGGTTAGGAAAATTTTTTTCTTGGATGTAGTTCCTAATGCTCCAACTCTACAAGAAAATGCTTGACCAAAGAAGGGTAAAGGAACAAAAGTTACAGTTCCTACATGTCCAAAAAAGTCACCAGTAAGGCTTGAGATAGTACATCAACACAAATAGGATGTGGAGTACTTGCATAGTAAGAATTTAAAATTAAGAAGAGAAAAAGGGCTACTCAAGAAAGAGCCTAACAAGAAGAGGCTCAACCAAAATAACCTCAGTCAAAACAAGCCTAGCTAGAACAAGCTCAAGCTAAGAAAGCAAAGGCCCTCATAGAGGAAGGTCTAATATCCCAGGTAGAGACCACCTCATTAGTACCTTAGAGAGATCAAACTAAGATGATAGTGGTGGGAGAGAAAAGGATGAAGTTGAAGAAGAAAAATACTTTGTCTCCTTAGGTTATGGAGACCGTACCTAAGTATCAATATGAGGAACAAGGGGAGGAAATCGAGTATATCCCACTTAATAGGAGGACTCAATCAAGAAGAGCTGAATACGAGGAAATGAGGAAGAGCTTAATGCAAAAACCTATGTCCATCCAAGAAAAACCAATTCAAATAGAAGCCTCTAATAAAGAAAAGGAAGGATGGAATGAAGAGGTTAGAGGATATGGGATAGATGTGTTTGATATCTCAAATTTTGATTTCATACTAGTCGACATGTAGATGGTAGGGGAAATGATAAGGGATACCACATGTAATGAATCACTATAGGATTGGGATCAATTTCCTCCCTTATGCAAAGGGCCACTTGGTATACCTCCTCCATGATTAGTAAACCTTCCATCTATGCCTCCTGCTTAGGTAGAACAAGAAGTAATTATAGTACCTCCTCTAGTGAAAGAGTTAGAGAGTTAGACCATGGAGAGAGATGTGTATGCCCAATTACATATAGATGACGTGTTAGAAGAAGGGTATATTACCAAGGAAGGAAAGTAGATTCCTTCTTGAGGAGAGATAGGATCCTCACTATAGGTGGAAATAAAGGCTCAATAAATAGTGGCCCCAAGAGAAGAGAACACTCCAGAATGAGGTGCTAAGGGGAAAGGGCCATCTTTCAAACCATCATCATCAACTCAATATATCTCTCCCATGGGAACTACTTTGGCATGGTTGAAAAATGAATTTTTAACTTGCCAAAGGAGATATATGGAGTACATGGAGGTGGAGGGTATGAAAGAGTTGGCAAAGGAAGTCAAAATATTAGAACCTATTAAATATGGTGCTAAGAGATTAAACTTTATCATGAAGAACTATTACAAAAATCTATTGGAAGAAATTTCCATCCCTTCGCCTCATATAAATACTAAAGATATTTCTCTAAAAGACTATTAGATGAAGGAGATGGTGCTGGGGAGGCCCACAATTGATGTGATGAAGGCTCTGAACACCACAGGCCTCAAGCAAGTGTTTAAAAACTTATATGAGGGAAAGTTAGAGGTTTTGGTATAAAGAAAAATAATTAGTTGCTAAGAGGATATTTTAATGAAATAGTGGGCCCAATTAACCTCGAGCATCTGAAGGTTTCTCTAGAGACTACTTTTGAGAAGAAAGAGTGAGGAAAGATTGCAGAAGAGAGTGCTTCATTTTATGATACATTCAAAAGGTGGCATCATAATTTTGAAGATAGAGGAGTACATATAACTAAAGGTAATTTGAACCTTCTACCCAACATCCAGAATAGTGCTGAAAAATTGGTCACAGTAATCAAATGAGATTTTGTGCTAATGTATAAAGTGTATACCTGGACCAACAAGTTGGAAGTGTTGAATACCATCAAAGGTTAGAGGTATTAGATGCTAAATGATGTATATATGGTAGAAGAATAGGATAAAACAGATGATTAGATTGAGAAGGTATCAACTTGAAATAGATTCATGATAGGATTATATGAGGATATTCAAGACATGAAGAACAAAGCTCCAAAGAAATTTTTGGACGTGAATAAGTACTATAGTGCCACCAACCAAGAGATTTTTGGGGATGAGTCAAGAACTCATATTTCTTCAATAGAAACATTAGTGCAATAGTTTAGAGTGTTGTTAAACAAATCTTCCTTAGAGGATGATATTAAATAGTTGTTCAAGAATGAAGAAGCACCACTGGAGTTAGATTCTAGGTTTGAGGATTCTGTAGATAATATGTTGAAGATCAATACTTATCACCAAGTAGTGCATAATAAGTATGAGTCGTTAGATTTCTTGAAAAATCATGAGATGAATTTTGTCATCCAAAATTTTGGAACAACACATCCAGACATCATTTTGGTCCAAGGGGAAGAAAACCCAGATGATGGAAATTGAGTTTTGACACCTAAGAAAAGTCTTTCATTTTGTTCACTATCAAAAGGTGCAATTTTCACAAAGGTTTTCCTACCACAAGGTGCATCAACACAAAGGTTCATTTTTAAGAAGGTGTACATTTTAGAAGGTGTGCTAATAGTTTTGATAAGTAACGATGGTGCTGACAGTTAACTAGTAGTTTCTATTTTTGAGTGTCTCATGCACCAAAAACATGTTTTGAAGTAGTTTAATAGATAGAGACACACAATGAAGCTCGAGTTTGCATCTAGATGAGTGCTAGAGACTTCTAGATCATATCAAGGATTCTCTCTTCTTATCTTCTTATTCTTTGGGAGTTTTTGAGTCATGTAAAGGGTCATGCACTATGCAATTAATACAATAAAGAGTGCAAACCTACTTAGCACCTAGTTAGGAGTCTGTTTGTACATAAATTGCTTAAAATTAGCAAGGTTTTCTGCAAGGAAAAATCCCTAAAACCAAAAATATTATTAAGGATAAGGTTTCTTATAAATACATGAATGTAATATGTGTTTTAGGTCAATATTTTGATGCAATAAATTATGCTATTGGTGCTCTCATTCTGTGTGTAGTGTTTCTTGCTAGAGTGGGCATTTATTTTATGAGTTGTATGTTCATGAATAACAACGGAGCCAATGGTTTTATTTTATGTTAATTCTTGTGTGATATATTAATTCAAGTTTTTTTTTCATTTTCTAATGAATTCCTTCTATCATGAAGGATTGGAGAAAAGATCATCTTCAAGTTCTTGCATAGTGATTTGTCTCATGCACACAGTTTTTGTGGCTACATGATTTGATGAGTTGTGAAAAATATCTCAATTTTCATTCATTACCTTTGATGATTGCATTAGTGGAGTTGAGGAAGCACTTATCCTAATTTTATTGGTTTTTCTACTTGGTCCTTTTGAAGATACAATTCGTAGAATCATTGTTGGTTTGGCTCATGTCCTTTAGGAATTTCATTTTTAGCAATTTCCTTTGATTTCTTGTTACCCTAACACTATCATTTTATTTGAACACTTGGTTAGAATAGGACTTCATAGTAGTTTCATTTTTAGTATTTGCATTCATCATCTAAACTCTAAAGACACAAAAATATATTTGTCTGTGGATTGCATTCTTTTTTGAAATTGTGTAGATTAAAGTACCGGTAAAGGCCTCCTTGTGAACATTCACATTTATCTTCAATTAAGCTACCTAGTAGGTTGAAATACAAGCACCCACAACCTTGGAGTTGGCCAATTTGGTGATATTTTCAAGAGAGAAATCCATAGGATTTTTTTCCATTGGCATCATGCAAAATGACAGCTCAATAGTCCACATAAGCCAATTCCATCTCTATGAGGAGATAGAATCAAAACAATAGTACCCACTTTTTGGAAATGATGTCTTAAAGCTGCCTTTAGTAAAATCTTCATAAGTCTATCTAATATTTATATTTATATATGTTCTCTTAACTTTAGCATCCAGACAGACTATAAAATATAACCTCTAGTGTGCATAGCTAATCTTTAGTCCTCTAACCATGCCAAATGCTTCTACCTCTATAGATTTGCTAGTTTTTATAGAATAACTAATATGTTGACATCAATGACATAGATTGGCATGAATGAAACACCTAAGCTCTAAATCATGTCTCTACTAATACTAATATGCCCCCCATAGGAATATCATCAATATTTATGCTAACAATCTCCCCTTTGGCATTGGTAGCAACATAGATGAAGATCATCTAAGTTCCAAGAATACCAAACATACTTCTTCCTCATTTTAATTTTCTCCCCCATTCATGTTGCTCATGAATTTTATCTGTCATCAACATGCATATGGAAGGTGTTAATTTCCCCCATACATCAACATTTTTCTTAAGACTTCTTCATCAATCAACATATCCTTTGTTCTATATACATATAACTCATCTCTCCCAAACATACATATCAAAGGATATTTCTCATGTACAAATATCTTCCCCAAAGGATATATATGTGTATATATGTGTGTGTTTGTGTGTGTGTGTGTGTGTGTGTGTGTGTGTGTGTGTGTGTGTGTGCGCGTGCATGTTTTTCATGTACTTATCTCTTCCCCATTGACATCAATGACAAAGGTATCATTATGTCAACTCTCAAAGTTCAATCATTTCTAAAACAATCTGTTCAAGCTCCAACGTCCAAAGACACTATAGAATACCAATATGAAGAGTCCTCAATGACTTAGCTTGTACATAAATACTCCACCATAGAGGGAGAGTCAAGTATCTAGTCTTGCAAAATAAATAGTGCTCTGCTACTAGTTAGATTGATGCAATCTTTGCATCAACTGCTTAATAGTAGGTTGGGGCATAACCCCAAGCTTACCTCTCAAATACTCAAATGTGTTGTAAATATTTTTTCTATATGCTCCTTTTTGCTAACATATTCTAGTATGATTTCTTTTTCTGCAACTTTCTCTCTCAAAAAGTGATAGTTGATAGATATATGATTTTTATTTGAACGTAATACTAGATTCTTTGACATATTTATACTACTTATGTTATTACAATGTATGATGATAGGTTTAGTGAACTCTATGCCGATGTCTTTCAACATATTCTTCATCTAAATAACCTTATTACAATTATTTGCTACCACTACATACTTTGCTTCTGTTGTACGCTATGAAATTCAATCCTATTTCTTTCTTAGCCAAGAAAACAATCTTCCTCCCAAGAAGAATGCTCCACTACTGGTGCTCTTTCTATCATCTACACTTCCTTCCCAACCAACATCAATGTATGACATAAAGTGAAATCATGTGATCTATCATACCATAATCCATAATCAAGTATGCCTTTTAGATATCTAAAAATTATTTTTACTGTTTTATAATGTGTTTCTTTAGGATTTGTCTAAAATCTATCCATAATTCCAACTGCATTAACTATATCAGGTCTAGTGTGTGTCAAATACTACAATCCACCAATCATAGATCTGTACTATTCAATAGTAGAGGATTCATCTTTTGTAATTCCTTACTAGGGAATCCAAAATAAATTAACTTATTAAGTCACTATGTTTGCCAAACATTTTTAAAAAATAATTAAAATAACAAGAGATAATATAGTGGAAGAAATAACTCACATACATACAAAGCAATAAATTAATAGTTACACCTCTTAAGGGTTCCACGACATTGAATCATATATAACATTTTATTAAGATTGAATCTAATAAATAAACAAAGTCCACATCATAGAATAACCATAAGTATGAAATCATATGAAATGAAATAAAAGTACATAAGATGCCACATGGTATAACCAAATTGCACAATCATCCTCTGTACAAGTCATGGTGTATGAAATTATAAAAGAATATACATCATGATAAGGTAGAACATCTCATAAGATCTCCAACAATAAAAGTAAAGTAAATTAGAACATGATCGTAGAACATAATCATAAGATTAGAAGAATAAAACAACTACACAAGTACATCCAACAATGACATCCAGATGTTGAATCTCAATGGTATAAGAAATACTACAACCCAACCTTGTGGAACCTAAATGGCCCACTCCCACCATGCTAAGGAGATAATCTCAAGTCCCAAATAGATAACAATCCAAAATTGTGACAAAAATTTAGGTCAAGGAATCCTAATAGAAATCTATCTCAAAGGTACCAAGTACAATAGTAACATCTAATCCTAGAGGCAACAAAGACACGTAGGAAACCTACTATGCCTATGGGCAAGTGTCATTACATGAGCCAACTCCAAGGTTACCTTGTTAATCTCTCTGGACTCTAGCCCCCTAGTGACTCTATGTGGCATTAGTAACCTTTCATATAGATAAGGCATATCAATGAGGCAAGGTCACAACCAAACATCCCCTCTACTCTCATCCTAGCCTATATTAGCACTTGAGGCATGGGATAGGTAAAACACTGGCTCTTGCTAATTTATTTTAACCCATTTAATGAAATGTTATCACTTATTAATACTACTTACAATGGGTTACTAGGCAACCTCTTTAGGGCTCTAGCCTCCATCGCAAGCCACTTCCCTGCATACACATAGATAACCTTCCCTAAGCTCATAAAAGGTATAACTCATAAAGTCACAATATTCACCTCAATCCTATACAAGAAACTAGAAAGCACCATAAGATAATTGATCAAAAACCTCATAGGTTACACTAAGAAAATCACACTATTCACTTCAATCCTATACAAGCAACTGGAAAGCACTATCAAATAACTAATAAAAAAACTCATCATAGAATTATGTGAATGCATCAAAATGGTTGAGAATAAAAGATCGTGACCAAATAATAAACATAACATGATATCATACATCAAACACCTCCCAAACCTCTGGTATACTTACCTAAACTAGTCAATGTACTAAGTTAAACCCAACCCCAACACATAAATAAATCATACATTTCATAAAGTATTTAAACAAGTGTAGTTAAATAGTTAATAAGGCTTGTCAATGTAATATTATAAAAATTAATTCAAAATAAGGTTTTTGAAGTTTTCATTTAAAAAAACAATCATAGTTGATAAAGGTTTCAAATGTTGGATTCTACAAGTCTCAAGTTCGTACCTTAATCAATTATATTTTCCAAATAGATACATGTTTAAAATGATTCAAATGATAACCTTTATGGGAATAATATCTTCATCTAAAATCTACCCATAAAAACCCATTTACTAATATTTTACAAGTTCCCCTTCTATGAATAAATGATCATTTATTATATTAATATTAGATTTAAAAAAAATCAAATATAACATTATTGGATTAAAACTATAATTCAATTTCCAAATATTTTTAATTTAATAAAACTAAAGTAATCTTTAATTTTAACTATTTTAATTATACTTAAATATAAATTTTTAAAATAGAAATTAAATTAAAAAATACACTACTATTAATATATATTAATTTATAATAATTAATTTTTAAACTAAATTAAAAGCACATTTAATAAATTAAATATATTAAAAAATAATAATAATAAATCAAACTAACTTATCTCACCCCACTTAGTTTGCACAAGCAATCATATGCTACCTTTGGCAACTATGGACTGTTTAAACAGTCACAGTCTGCTTCGATAGCCATGTGCCCAAGGCTGTCGGCCAGGAGGTGGGTAAAACCCCTTCCAATATTATTTTTATTTTTATTTTTAGATTAATAATTTACATAAAAATATAAACTTTTATAACCTATATATTTTTTCAATTTCTAGGTATAGGCCTAGTATGCAACTTTTTCCAGCGAGTTCTTTTTTATTTTTTTTTAAAGAAGAAGATAACAATGTGTTTCTCAAACTGATTACCAATTTAATACAGATCTGATTCTCGAAAACAAACCCTAGCTATGTTGATAATCCAAACATAATTTTGCAACACAAGGGTTTCCAAGTAGTTTTCTGTTCACAGACATTTCAATAATGAAGATATAATAAAGATTTCTAAATAAGGGTTTCAACCAAAACCATTTCTGAATCAAGTTTAAAAAAAGCACAAAGAATATAGAGCAAAGATTTGAAGCAATTTACTGTGATAATCTTGAACAAAAATCCTACCTTGATCTAATGTTAATTAGACAAATGCTCAAAGATTGCAAGAATTCTCATCTCTCGAAACCCTTTCCCAAAATTTGCTCCTCCAAACCCCTGTGTGAAGAAATGAGCTCTAATTTCTTAATAAAGAGCTTTCTCCATTAGGGTTTCAGTTTTACAAACACACAAAGCCTTTTCTCTATTATTTTAATTTCATGTGCAACCTTTTTGCATTATAATTAAAATTAAATTTATTTAATTTATTCTCTCAAACTTTTATTAAATAACAAGATGTATTTACAAGTATATTTATTTATTTAAATAATAATAATATTTTTTTATCCTTTCAAACCCTTAATAACATATAACTGAAGTTAACATGTATCAAAGTAAACAAACATAAAATGAGAGCATGCATCAACACATAACAGAAGAGATTTTGTTGACCCAAAAACCCTCCAGGAATAAGATGGTAAAACTGGGGTGGGGATGACACCCACAAAAATTACTACAGTAATGAGTTCAACTACTTCAGATGGTTTGCCCTGTTAAAGGGTACAACACACTGTTAAATGTGGCCTGTTGAAAGGATTTACAAAAACTTTACATGAAGTGTCACCCTGTTAAAGGATTTACATGAAGGTTGTTAAACCTACCTACTACATAGGATTTTCTTGTCCTTCTCCAAAGGCTCTCCTACCTAGCTGTTAAGCTGACCTGTCACCATAGGATTTCAACTTCTAATACAATTGTGAGAGAGTATTAGAACATTTGACATTATTGAATGCAATCTTGAATTGCTGGGTTCAGGCAATTGATCTGCTCTTTCTCTTCTCATCCTTGCTTGATCTAATCTTTTGAATATGTCCTCTATTCTATTATCATCAACTAGATAAATGCCATCCCTTCCACTAAGTCTTTTCCTCTTCACACTGAAATTTCACTATAATCTCCCCTTATGCTATTTTTCTTCCATTCCATACAATGGTGCATTCAACCTCCTTATAATGAATGCAAAGACTTAGGGTTAGCTATGGATCTATGATTCAAATTGAATCTCAAATTTTCACTCATACTTTGCATTTTTCATATTGGTTGCATGCCTTCACCATTTTTCTAATTGGTTGCATGTAGATTTCATAGGGTTATCCTTTTTCTCCTTCGAAATTTCTCTAAGTCGGCTCCAAAAATTGTTTACATCTTAGTTTGTGCAAGTAAAAACTCTTATGCTGATCCTATGTTGCTCAGCACATGAAGTATTATTGATGCTCAACACATACTGTTTCTAGATTGCTCAGCATCAACTATGTTTCCTGGTTTGCTCGACACCTATTGTATCCTGTATTGCTCTGCATATGTTGTTCTGAGTTGCTAGGCATCTGAATGATTCTATTACTTGGTACATGAACAATTCCTAGATCACTCAGCACATACTATACTATAATCTGCTTGGCACTAACTATGGCTTGGCACCTATTAAAATTCTAGCTCAGCATCTATTGTGTACTATGTGTCGACACTCATTTGTCAATACTATTTATTTGACCAACATATTTAGATTTTATTTTAAAAAATGAAATTCCTAAATTAATTATTATTAAATTAAATAAATATTTATGCCAAATTTGGAACTTTAATTAAATATTTTAAAATTAATTCTTCCATTTAATTAATTTCTCAATTAATTAAATATAATTAAAAATTATTTTTTTCTATTTAAAAAAAAAAAAAAATCATTTAATAATATTTTTATTTAATTTAATTATAACTGAAAATCATAATAGACCCACAAATTTGAATAAGAAAACCTAGCTGAAAGAAAAAATATAGATTCAAACTTAAGGGTCAAAATCTTGAATTCATATTCAGAAAGGTGAATAACTTAGATACTTGTGTTGGAATTACAATAGGAAAGGTGAACTTTTGAGAGTGGGGGGAGTGGGGGGGGTGAATCAATAGTTCAAAGTTGGACTCATAAAACTTTTACCATACATCCATCTCATGCATTCAATAGAAAAATTGAAATAACATGTAAAGCATATACATCTAAATCATGTAAACATGTAAGAAATCACACATAACACCAGATATGATTACCCAAAAACCCTCCAAGTGAGAAGGTAAAACTGGGGTGGGGATGACACCCACAAATCTTCACTACTATAGTAATAAAGTGTATCCAATGAAGGTTACAATGTTTTGACCATGAAACATGATCTACCCTATGCAAGGTCTTCCCTATTAGAGGCTTACAAAGATTGTTAGGTATCACCTTGTTAGAGGATTTCAACACCATGTTAGAAGTGTGCCTTGTTAGAGGACTTCAACTTACAACTAAATAAGCACCTTGTTAAAGGATTTCATACAACCTATTAGGACTACTATGTTAAGAGATTTGACTCAAATCACCTATTGGAATGTCTCAGCATAGATCCTATGATTGGCACTTGCTTGCCTAATAACATATCATATCTAAATAATGTCTTCTAGATCCTTCTCGATAAGATATCTCAATGTTGTATCCTTTACTCTATCCTGCATTCTTCTCTAACTAATTCTATAATTCACTCTTCCTTCATTACTTCTAAGGCACCATGAATGCTCTACAAATTATCCTCTTCACTCCTTCAATTCCTTATAGACTCATTTCACACTCATCATTGATAGTTTAGGGTTTTTTCCTCCTTAAGAAGACTAGGTGACTTAGGGTTAGGTATGAATCTATAGCTTAGATTCATCCATTTTTCCACTTGAACCTTCCCATTTTCTGACTAGCTACATGTAGTTGCATAGGGAATCCAAGTAGAGATTCATCCTTATCTCCAAAATATCAAAATCTATCCTTAAGTTGGCTCAAAAATGGTTTACATAGTTGTTCGTGTCATTACAAACAAATATGTAAAAACTATGTCACTTGGCATATGAAGTCTTTGATGCTTGGCATGCACTATTCTTTATACTGTGACTCGACACCTATATTTCTTGACATCCACTATTTACTCAGCTCTTGAATCACTCGGCATGGTCTATCTACTTGGTACTTGAGTGACTCGGCACATGAGTGACTTGACACTCATTGTAACTTGGCATGGTCTAATATTTACATGTTGTGCTTGACATATATTACTAGTTCGGCATGAACTAAGTAAATGGATTAACTATGTTAACACTCACTTGTCAAAACTAATTTGAGATCAACAACTTGTCCTATATTTTAGGACAATTGGCTTAGTGCTAGGATTTGGACTTGAGAACAATCTCCCCTCTTTACCACTAAGATACTACGATAGCGAATCCTTATCCTAGCAATTCAGGGAAGTTAATGCCCGATACCTACAATCTACATAAAAGCCAAACATGTACATATGCATATATATATTTAAATTAAATAGGCAATGGTAAGGAGTGATTCATTGTGTAGATTCTAACTAGCAGGTGACTACGGCTCCCTCCCTCAACCACATCAAAAATATTAACATAAAGTAAAATATACATGTACACCATACACATGCAAGTATGGGGTAAGTAACCATACAAAACCATATATAAATCATCCTTCTAACTATCTAGATAATTCACATCTAGTTACCAGAGGTGGTTCAATAGGTTTACAACTTTCTAATCCAAATATTTTTAGAAAATCTTTAAGATACTTCACTTGCAACATAAAAATGCCATCATTGTTCTTTATAATATATAATCCCAAGAAGTATTTCATCTCTCCAATCATATTCATCTCAAATTCTTTCTTCATTTCATCTAAAAATGCCTCACTTCCTTCATTATTACCTCCAAAAATAATGCTATCCACAAATAGTACAACAATCAATAATCCTTCATCATTCTTTCTTAGATACAAGTTACTATTAGCATTACCTTTCTCAAATCCAAACTTTGTCAAGTACTTATCGAATCTTGCATACTAGGCTCTAGGTGCTTGTTTCATTCCATACAATGCCTTTTTTAATTTGTAAACCATATCATCTTTATTTGTCAAAGGAAAATTTTTAGGTTGTTCAATATATACTTCTTCTAGTTCTCCATTTAGAAATGTTGATTTGACACCCATTTGATAAAATTTGAAGTTCTTGTTAGCTTCATATGCCAAAAACATTCTTACTTCCTCTAGTCTATCAACAAGTGAAAAAGTTTCTTCAAAATCAATTCCTTCTTTCTATGAGTAACCTTTGTATACCAATCTTTTTTTGTTTCTTACAACTTCACCTTGTTCATTCATCTTGTTTAATCTAAATATCCATTTAGTGTTGAGAATTGTGTCTCAACCTTGCAAGATTTTTTTTTTTTAATTCTAGAATTTTTTTAATGGTAGTTCTCCACATATTTATGTGTTGGGAAAAGATATACGAGTTGTCAAAAATATTCCTTGTCCCTAGTTGAATATAGGAGGACTATTTTTAGAGTATAAACAACTCATTGTATGACTTTTATGGGGATCTAAACTAGAGGACAAAATCATGGATGAAAATGCTATTTTAAGGTGGTTGTTTTCCCATCTCAGAGTAAAGATGAAATTTTCAGTCATTTCAAAGAATTTAAGATGAAATTTAAAGCATGGGTTATTTTCTTAGGAGTAAAGATGAAATTTTTAGTCATTTCAATGAATTTAAAGCAATGTTTGAGTTGTAGACTTGAAAGAAGATAAAGTGTTTGAGAACTAATAATGGTGGTGAATTTTGCTCTAATGAAGTTGAAACATTTTGTAAAGATTGTGGTATTAAAAGAGAAAAGATGACTCTATAATCTCTATAACAGAATGGAGTTGGAGAACGAATGAACATGACCTTGATGGAGAAGGCTAGGAGTATGTTGGAATAGAAAAAAAGTTCTAGGATGAAGCTATAGTCACTACCTACTACGTTTTGAATAGGTCTCCTACATAAGCTCTTTTTGATAAAACACTAATGGAAGTATGGTCAGGCCACAAATCATCACTTAGACATCTAAGAGTTTTTGGTTGTGAGGCATATGCTCATGTGCCAAAGGAGAAGCATACAAAATTGGACAAAAAATATGTCAAATGTATTTTCATTGGATATAGTTATGGTGTGAAAGGATACAAGCTTTGGGATCCTTTTGCATAAAAGGTACTGTACACAGTGTGAACAAGTATTCATGAAACTCTAATGTAGAGTGCAAATAGACAAATAATGAATTAAACCAAACCCAAGATATCATCATCAGAATGTAATCTCTAAGAGCATCTCATGTTTCCCTAGGTAAACTACAAAAATAGCTCTCAGACCAGCATCTTAGTGATAGTTCTAGAATTGGGGGTGTGCTAAAAATGTAGATCTACAAGAATGCATGCAAGATCTATGACCATAATGTAGATTTCATGCTATCAAAATGGATATGCAACAAGCTAACATGTAATAAATGATGCTAAATAACATAAAAGCAATACTAAAATGCTATGAACTTGCTAAAATGCTAATGCTAAAATAATGAATCAAAATGTGCCTATAGTGTAGATGCCTAAAACTTGGGTCCTTTGGCTCTTGGATTTCCCTCCTATTTATAGGATTTCGAAAGGGGTTGGGGTAAGAATCAAAATTTTCACCTTTGACTAATGGGTGAACGTGAAAGTGAAAGTGAAAGTGAAAATATCTCATAAGAGACTAGGAGGAAGAGTCCAACAAACTTGGTTTTGAGGATAATTGAGTATATTTCTAATTCTTTTAAAAATGAAAAAGGGAGATTTTCAAGTGTGTGAGGATAAATGATTTTGTTGATTTAATAAATGTCTTGTTTATTGTCAACACTTTGTCTTTTTCTTCCTCCCTTTTTGAATTTCATTTTATGAATTTAAATTATTTTTCTCCTCTTTTAAAGTTGATTTAGGTCTTATTGATTTGATAGATGATTAATGAGCTAATGTGATTTTTGATTTGAAAGTCTGTTGTGTTTCTTCTAATTTTCTCTTTAATTTTCACTGATTGATCAAAATTGCATGAATTAGGTCTTTGCCAATTTTGGGTGTCTACAAATGCCCCTCATTGAGCTAATATGCAAAGCATATTAGTTCAAAGATTGTTTTGATTTTCTGATTTTAGGTCAAATTCTAGTGATTGGATGTCTATTTGGTGATATTTTGACATTTTTCTATTATTGTGGTGTCTGTTGATGGTTTGATGTCTAATCATTGATGATTTGATGTTTTGATTGTCGCTGATTTGATGATTTGATTACGATGTTGATTTGGTGTTTGGTGTTGCGATGTTATTGCTTGGATACCCTGGTTTTGGTAGATTTGATGTTTGAATTTTTTGGCTGTGGTAGGATGTCTTTTATTTTGCAAAATTTTTTGATGCCCCAGTTTGATACAGAGATATTGCCCCCTTAGTAATGAAATTGGAAGAAAATATGGAAGTGCAAAAGTTAAGTAGGTTCCAATTTTATTTTTGAAATGTTGGATAGTTGACAAAAAAATATGATTAGGTTGGTTTGATACAATACCCAATTCGTAAGAGTGAGAAAAAAAAATTCCAATGATGTGTAATAGGTGAAAAAGTGATATAAATGCCCCTTAGGGGGGTTAAATAGGTCAAAAATACCTTTTACCCTTGTCATTTTCACACTCCCCTTGTGCATTTGGTGATTTGGAGCTCTGATTCAGCGAGGATGGTGGTCCCTTTATGAGAGCATATATTCGAGAGGGGTCATCAGTATGAGCATCCAACAGACTACAATGCCCCGGTAAGTCATTGAGATCCTCTATTTTTAAGATTTTGCATGTGTACCTGAGGGTTTTTTGGAAGTTCACACAAATTTTTGTGAAAAATATGATAGTTTAGGTAGTTTAGTCCATTTACCTTATGTTTTAGCATAGTTGAATTCCTTTAGCACATTCAAGTAATATTTTAGAGCATGCATAGGGAAAATTAGCACGTATAAAACCCTAGGTATTTTGCAAATTAGCACATATAGTAAACAAATAGCACATATAAGCAGTTTCAATGGCACATTTAAATGCTTGAGCACATCTGCCCTATCTTTTAGCACATACGCCTTAGTTTGTAATGTTTATGAGGTGAATAGCACTTATACACTATTAAATAGTGCATATGCTCATTTAAATAGTGCTTAGGTAGGTTGTAGCACTTTTGATGTGGGAAATAATGCTTTTAAAAGTTATAATAGTGTGTATGCCTATTTTACTATATTTGATTGATTGGGTAGTGAATATGTCCTAGGAAATAGTGCATATGATTGTTGAAGTGCAAAAATTGGGTGTAGGACCTTTGTTGAGCATAGGATAATGCAAAAAAAAGAGTAAACAATACTGATCAGGTAGTCATGAAGTGATATTGTAGGATTAATCTAATGATAGATAGGTGATGCCCCAGCTTAGGATACAGAGTAGGAAAACCAAGCAAGTCAGACTTAGGATAGAGAAAGATGAGTAGTAAGTCCAAGATAGAACTAGTAGCTAAGTAGCTAGATATAAATGTGAGATTGATGTTTGATGATCACTTTGTGATGAAAACTGATGTTTTTGTTTTTCTGATGAAAAGTAGGTGTGTGGGAAAAAGTTCATGGTATGAGGATAGACTGCTAGGTGATAGAAATATGTGGGTTGACATATTTGTTATAGATGCCCTAGTTCTGAGTGAATAAGGGATTACTGATAGTTGTGGTTGAGTAGTGGCACTTGGACCACAAAACCTTTAATTTGATGATGGGGGAGATGATAGTGACTCCTAAGGATGTATATAGGATATTTTGGATCCCAACAGTAGGGGATTTAGTTTATTATGATAAGACTGCCGATGGTGCTGTATTCCAAAATTTGTTTGGGGATGATAGCATTGCTGATGACAGTGTGTCCTGGTTTAAGATGTTGTAGTATGAGGCATTGCCAACAATTTTGGTTGGTTTGAGAGGGGGATTTTTATGACTAGGCCAGTAAGGGAAAGGGTGTCCATTTGGATGAGGCTGGCTGATACAAGATATGATTGATGAGCCATAGAGATTTGCATGGGGCAGTTGCATTTTGGCCCACTTATATCATGATTCATATCAAGTTGTGTATTTTGATGCATCATCATTGTTAGCAGGGGTGATTTTGTTACAACTGTCGACATGGGAGCATTTTCCCATTACTCATCTAGTGTGTGTGTGATAGTGACATCAGGGTATCTCATTCATGTATACCTATTCTGGTCTAATCATGCAACCCCATTTGGGCAAGACAGAGTATTGGTGACAGATTTTGGATGACATTGATAAGGTCGTGTGGAGACCTTATAGGTTCACAGAGCCATGGGCAGAGGATGATGATGAGATGGTGTATTTCTTTAGTCTGAGTTATTTTCTTGGTCGGGTTGCTACTGTGATGGAGCAGTTTTGTTTCAGGTGGGTGGTGATACATTTTGGTCAGCTACAGGGCATGCCACAAGTGACAACACATTATGCCTAGGTATATTCAGAGAGGGCAGTGTGGGGGTTGATACTAGAGTATGAGGCCTATCTGGAGGCCTTTTTGTAGATGATAGACACACCACAGCCATGGGCCTTGCAAGATGGGGTGGTAGATGTAGGGATGGAGGGGAAGTATGCATGGTGGTTTCAGGAGCATCCCTTCCCTAGATACACAGATCTAGTTGAGCCTATTCTAGGGATTGATGAGCCATCGAGTGGGGGAGAGGATGATGATGATGAGGGTGGTCCAAGGAGAGGTAGAGGGAAATTATGGGCTAGAGCTAGGGTGATGGGTGTAGTCAAAGCATAGGGGAGGCAAGGGCGAGTAGCTATGGTACTACCATAGAGGGGAGTGGCATGAGGCCCGGTGCAGGGAGCTATGGGTGTAGGGAGGGTTGGAGGGATCCAAGGCCATGGTGAGGTGAGGGTGAGAGGAGGATTGGTTGCTGGTGTAGGTGTTGGTCAGCATGATAGAGGGCGGAGTGGGCCAAAGCAGAGTAGGTGAGGGCTAGATTGCTAGAGGATGTGCAGTTTGTTCGGTGGTAGAGACCACGAGTGTAGGCTCCAATCAGAGATCCACCAAGTGCACAAAAATAGGGGAAAAAATAGGTGTTACTAAAGGCATAGCCATATGTACAATAGTCGATACTACTAGAGGCACAACTACCACAAGAGAGGATAGGGGGTTCGATGAATTTGGAGACTCAAATGTGTGCCATAGAGGCTCAGATGGGTGATGCGTTGAGCACCCTACAAAAATTAATAGTTGTAATGACACTAGGGTTGCCATTGCCACCATCACCACTAAGGTTGAGTCAGACTTTTGTGATTGGACAAGTTGCACCATTGACATATGTGATAGAGTAGGTGCCCTGAGAGGGGATGGGTGCCCCTAGTGAGCAAGGACTGTTGGATCAGGCACCTACTCATGGATGAGTGTATATTATGTATTGTGACTATATGCCTCATTATGTATGATTATTATTTTGATGTTCATTTGATATTTACACTGATGTACTTGTGGATGTTCATATGGATAGACATTTGTGACTTATTGATGTTCATGTTATGCGATCATTTGGATGTTCTTGTTGGTGTAGTTCATCTGATATTCATGTGGATTTTGGCCTTTAGATGTATTGTTTGATTTTTATTTTCACTTTATGAGATATCTGAGCTTATTTGATATTCAGATGTTTGCACTTGTTATATCATGGACTTATGTATGCATGTGATGGTTTGAATTGATGACTATGGTAGTAGTCGATACAGATGTGTATATATATGTGAATGATTAATGTAGCATGACATATGGATAATGATTTTATAATAGATGATATGTCCCTAATGATGTAATAAAATGGTGATGTGATACTATGAATGTAATGACATGAAATGAAATGTGGTAAATATAAAATGTGATGTAATGAAATTGGTCATAATGGAATGAAATAAAAGGGAATATAATGAAACATAACATGATGTAATAAAATGAAATATAATGACACATAACACAATGTAATGTGATGTAGTAAAATGGTTTGTAATGTAATGTAATGGAATGAATTGTGAAAAATGAATCATAATGAGATGAATGGGGGTGGTAATGTAATGAAAATGTGATAAAAATGTGATGAAATGTGGAAAACAAATGATATGTGATGAAACACAATGTGAGGCAATGGAATGAAATGAAATGAAGTAAAATGAAATAGGTAATGTAATGAAATGCAAGTAAAATGAAATAGGTAATGAAATGAAATGAAATGCAATAGGTAATGAAATGGAATGAAATGCAATAGGTAATGGATTGAAATAGGTAACACAATGAAATGAAATGAAATGTAATAGGTAATGAAATGGAATGAAATGTCTAATGAACAAAATGATATGTGATGACATGAAATGAAATGAAATGTAATAGGTAATGAAATGGAATAAAATGAAATAGGCAATGAAATGGAATAAAATGTCTAATGAACAAAATGATATGTGATGACATGAAATGAAATGAAATGGGTAATGAAATGAAATGAAATATCTAATGCAAGAAATGTTATGTGATGAAATGATAGGTAGTGAAATGATCAGGGCTAATGTAATGAAATGAAATGTAATGGGTAAGTGAATGAGAAATGTGATGAAAGGGAAAGGAAATGAAAATAATATGATATAATGAGAGGAAATATGATATGAGATATGATAAAATAGGATTGTATGGAATAGAATAAAAGTGAATGTAATGAAATTTAATGAAGTGAAATTTGTTGTGATGTAATGCAATGTAATGTAATGGTATGAAAATGGAAAAATGAAATGAAATGAATGAATGTGTGGAAAAGTGTCATGGAATGGAACATGATGCAATGATAAATGTGAAAAAAATGAAAATATGAAGATGGGATGAAATGATATGATATGATAAATGAAAAATGGGATAAAGGGTACTATGACCAATGAACATGAATGAATGTGAAAAATGGAAAGAAATGAAATTGGTCGAGATTCGAAAGTGATGAGATTGGACATCAAGTTTTGAGATTCAAAAGACATGAGATAAAAGAGATGAAATGCATGAAATAAAGGTAATGTGATGATGAACATGAAATGCAAGTCACAGATGTAGGAAAATAGGGGAAGCAAAATAAAATGAAATGAATTGTGCTATGGGATGAAATGAAATGGAAGGGAATGGTATGTGAGATAGTGAATAGTGATAGATGAAAAGGAAATGAAGTAGGATGTGACGAGATGAGATTTTTTGAGATTCTAAAGCCATGGGATGTAGTAGACGATGGGATGTGATACATAATGAAATTTGATACAAGGCAATAGTGACCAGAATGGTTTGAGATTCAAAAGCCACATAACATAATAGGTGGGATGAAAATATAAGATGATGATGGGAAATAATGAAGTGTAATATATGATGGCAAGTGAGGAGAGAAAGTCCATGATAGTTGAGCGCTAAAAGCTCATCTAGATATTAATGTTGGTGCCTATTATTGGATAACCAATCGTGATTTTGCTAGGTGATGTCATGAAGGTCATCTAGTGTAGTCCCAACTTAGGTGCCAACCATTTGATTTCAAGGAACACAAGATGAAAATGCAAACTAGATGAATGCAACTAATTCTCACCATAGAGCGTGTGATAAAAATTGACTAAGTACAACCACCACTAGCTCAACTATAGTGATATGAATATGATGTCATGTCAAGACATACCAACAGAGATGAAAAATGTAAATGAAAATATGAAAACTACTAGAAAATAGAAACTATACCCATAGAAAAATAAAAATAGGCACGCAAATAGTCACATGTCATATAGAAGACCTCACCTAAGACAGCACACAAAATTGGTCAAAGTACACACGACTCTCCAAACAAGAGGAGGCACTTACAAGTGGACACCAATAAAGTGCAAAACCAAAGGATCATTAGAGTTAAACAGTGAAAAACAAATAAAAATATCATGACTTCATCTCAGTACCTCTAGTTAAGCACATCATCAAGGTACTAAAAGCGCATGATAGCATAGAAAACCATCATTTGTGGACCAAGCATGCTTCTAGTTGTGCATAATAGTATTGAGTTTTTTCAATTCTGCCAGGGAGCAACTATTGTGCTAGGTGGATAAGAAAGCATGAGATGTGTCAGTAGTGATTTAGTAGCGGATACTACCAGGCAGTGTGCATTAATGAGAATTAGGGTGGCTAAATGTCAAAGCAAAGGGTCAAGTGTACTAAGTACCAGTGTGGTGGGGTGCAGAGAGAAGATACGTGGAAGGCTAGTAAAGAATTAGTCTCGAGTGAGTGATGACTATAAGTAAGTAGATAATATGAGAATGGAACAAGGTAAGGTGAAGAGTAGAATACAATTATTGGATATATTGAGAAGTTGTAGGAATAATGCAAGTGAAAGTATATCATGCTCACTAGATCATTCATAGCAAGAGGGTAATGCTAGCCAGGGAAGGTGGATGAGGCAAGGGCAAATAGAAAAGCATGTACAGTTAAACTCTGAGGAGCTAGTGGATCAGTTAGAATTTCAAGTGTTGATTTTAGGGCTAGGTGATGTGAGTCAGGTGAGGCAAGGGTCAGTGAAAACCAACAAGGTGGGAATCAGGGTAGAGGAAATGCCCTTGTCAGTTTTAATGATGTTGTCGGGGACTGTAGTGCAATAGGCATTGCAAGTGATATTGGATGATGAGTCGATGATGCAGGTGGAGAATAGTCAACCAAGGATTACAAAGAGTATGTCAAGAGTAGAGGAGGAGGTGGGTAGATAAAATCTACTAAAAATTCCATGGGAGAAGCTTTGAAGGATTCAAGAGGCATTGGGGGGGTGAAGTAGTGAGTGAGACACATCGATTAATTAATCTTAGGACACCGGGACAAGGGACAATAGAAGGGGGAATGAGTTGTGTAAATGTGGATGAGCCATGGCTAGAGGTAGGATGCAGAGGTCAATCATCATAGGACATGGAGGAATTACGAAAACTATTAGCCGCAAAGAGAGTTTGAATGGACAATGTAGAATAGGAGGTCACATTTTTGGAGGAATTACAAAAACTATTAGCCGCAGAGAGAGTTTGAATGGAAAATGTAGAATAGGAGGTCACATTTTTGCTAGGATTGATGGAGAAGGCATAGGAAGATGGGGTGGAAATGAAGGTGAGATGGTTGCAAGCGGTGGTGGAGGCAGAGCAGGCACATACATAGTCACTAGAAATGGAACTGCACATGGAACACATGTGAGTGGAGGGAAGTGATGCAAAAATGTGAGCAGAGTGGTCATAGGCTTAGTGGTTGTAGGAATCACTGAAGATGGTGTAAGTGGGCTTAGAGAGTGTGTAGAATGAACTGGTGTTACTGCAGTCGCAGTCATAGTCATTTAGGGAGGAAATTGCAAAAGAAAACTCCCTAGCATTGAAGTTGTAGGAGTAGTTAGAATTAAGTGATGGGAACGTGAGACAATTGCAGCAAGATTTGGGTGAGGCAAAAATAGATGTGGAGCGCTAGTGAATAGTAACTGATCAAATGCAGTAGGAGCAGGATGTGGCCCAATGCGAGATCGATACATTAGGAGTGAACAAGTTGGTGGAGAATGTGTTCATGGAAATGCACTAGACGAAAAAGGTACACTGGGAAGCTGCTTATTGGATGGAACATTATTATCAGGCATTCCTGAATAAGGACAGGCAACATATGCAATTCATAGATAGGGAGTTTACACAGTTGCTAAATGCACAATTATGCAGTGGGAGGTTTCCAATTCACATGGATGCGGTGTGGGTACGTAGGGGGTTGACACTAGGGGCTTCTTCTTCTAGAGCTAGGCTAGAAGAGACACCATTGATTGGACACCCTATTTTGTCACCTCCTCTAGGGAGGCTAGAATAATTAATCTACCAAGCACTATTTAAATGTAATGTTTTCGTTGTTGTCATAGGAGAATGAAAAGTTTGTGCTTTTTGTTTGGCAATCAAAGGGACAACAGATGTTGATTGTAATGCATTGTCATGTGTGTTTTTGGTATTTTTGGAATATATTTGGATTTTTTTACATTTTGTGGAATATGTAAATGTTTTTGATTTTTGATAGGTATTTGAATGTTTTTGTGTTTTGTGACAAATATTGGAATGGTTTTAATCTCTATAAAAGTGGGAACAATATGATCCGTAGAGCAAGTGTTGGTGTAAATAGGTATTTACTTATTACACTAACTTAAGTTTACTTAGGTTTATGCATTATTTTAATATTTTGCATTATTTTATTATTTTTATTTGTGAGACACTTAGGAGTTTACACACCTTTTTGAGTTGTCATGTTGGCAACACAGGAGTATGCAACTCTATTTTAGCACATGGTGTCTACAACACTATTTTGCATGTCACACCCTTGTAGGCTTATCCTCACATCATCACACATACTTTCATACTTAATGGAGGATAAACCATATCTGGTGGACATGTTCTTGGTTGTATGACGCATTATGGTGTTGATTATGAGACATTCTAGATGTATCTCAGAGGCCTTTATATACAGGCACTCCTAGTGTACTTTGATATTGAATGAATTATGGCATATTGAATACATTGTCATTCTGATCATACTCTCTCTCTCTCTCTCTCTCTCTCTCTCTCTCTCTCTCTCTCTCTCTCTCTCTCTCTCTCTCTCTCTCTCTCTCTCTTTGTTCTACTGTGTGCTTGTGTTTGAATTCTTAGTTCTTGGGTGAATTTTCCCCTTAGGAAAATTTTTACATGGTATCAGAGCAACTTGGAGATTTTCTCATCACATAGCCATTCGAGGCCACACTTGCTTCATCACCTTAGCTTGAATTCGGAGTGCTGTAGAAATTGGGAGCATCTAGAGCTAGATTTGACCTTGCCATTGTGTCTGGAACGCTGAATAGGTGAAAATTGACTATAAAGAGTGTGAGGCAATTTTTTTTGCAAATCGAAACCTGGAGGCCTAATTTGCAGTATGGGTATGATCTTATTTTTTAGATCTATAATTTAATTTTTTGGATCTGTATTTTCTCTATTTTCATCAAATTATTTTTTCCCTTTAGGGCACTAGAGAATTTTTTTTTTAGCAGACCCGGGTAGTGAAACCCCAAATCTGCCAATTTGGAGGGTATATTGTTTGTTAGCAGGCAAATTTTATTAAATCTGCTCACATCATAGCAGCTGAACAATTAATTTGCAGCAGGCTACTACATAAAATTTGGCCTTAACTACCAGTGATCGGCACCATAGTCCAACGGATGACAGTTCAACAAACCCAACAGTGTCTTTGTTTATAGCTTGGATGGTACTTGTTTTATTTTTGATGTTGCGGGCTTGATCCTATAAATAGTCTGCAAACTGTATCCACATCATATGTGGGACTAAAATTTTAAACCTTTAGCGCATATTCCCTGCACATATTCCGTCATTAGTGTTCACAGCATTTGGAAACTTTCGGCCACGCGTTTTAAGATTTCGACGATGCAAACAGTTCTTCGGCAACGTTAATTTTTTTTCCTTGCATAGTGGGAGGTACTCCCACCACCATTGACCTCCTACAGGGAATATTGTGGCTCTTGGTGCTAAGATCCCTTGGCACCTGCGATTTTTGGCGCGTTGAGAAGTGTTTTACCACCAGCGAGTTTTAATCTCCTGCCCATGCATTGAAGACACTCTGCCATGCATCAGCTACAAAAGGCCACTTGGCAGATTTTAACTATTCTTCCCTGTAGTGAATAGACACATGGACTGCACCTTGTTTTGTTACATGTACCAATTGACACGCGGGTGTTTTTGCCATGTGTCCTCTCATTGGACACCTGTACCTTTTGACACATCAACTAGACTACCAGCCCAGTTAGCGCATCCTAGTACTGCCACATTTTCCATGTGGAAATTGGTCCTCACAATGCCACATCTTTATTTTTCATACATTTCGTACAGTACGGATATACAGTAAGCAGACACGTCATCTGCCACATTAGCACAGGGTGCTCTTTTTTGCTGATGTCATCATTTCCTAATGTTAAAATTGACGATTGTTTGACCGTCATTTCTAGATATTTTAAAATTGTAGTGATGGCCATTTGACCATCAAGTTTAGACTCACAATTTTCCTTCCAGACCCCACTCCAGATTGCATTTCAATTTGGCAACCTAACTTTGCGAGCCCATAACTTAGACATTTGGACTCTGATTCAGGTGCATTTTTTTAAAAAATTAGGTAGAATTTCTTGAATTTTTCAGTGGTGGTGTTGTTTTCTAGTTTTGGTGCATAGATTTTGCAAAAATTGCATTTTTTAGTGATTGTACCTGCATAATCCTGCGTTTTGTAACTTCAGAAGCTCTGTACGGGCACATCTGGTCACTTTTTTAGGTTCTATTTTTTTTGAAAGTGCATATTTTTTTGTCTACTTTCTAGATCTAAAGTCAGATTCTAGGATTGTGTTGACCAATTTCTCACTTTTAGAATTAGGCCTTCTTTAGCATTGTAAAGCTTTGATTCTTTTTCAAAACTCTTGTAAAACTAAGCTATAGTGCTTAAGTGATAGATTTCGGCCTCATAAGGCAGCTGTAAAAGCCAAATCAGAAAGTCCACTTTGTTCATTTTGACAAGTGGCCCATTGTAAACACACTACTTATAAAGTGCTCAAGCATCTTTTTTTGGGGGGGTCTTTTGATTCAGTGAAAAGGGGGGTGTGTACTATGTTTTTTGTGTCTCTCTTATGCTCTTTCCATTTTTGCATCATGGGTTTTAAATGTCCTCCTCTAACTTCATGCAACTATTCTACATGTAAAGATATTGCATGGAGTAGATTAATGGAAAAAGGATAGTCTTTATGTTGATGGTACAATTACCAAACCTGCTGATGCTAAAGAATTTATTGAATGGAAAAAACAAGACCAACAAAATTTAGGTTTTATCAGGAGTTGTGTACAAGGGGATCTTCTCTTTCATATTAAAATTTTTTTAGAATCTAAAGAAACTTGGGATAAAATTGAATAGTTGTATGGTAAAGTGGATGAAGAAAAGGGATTTCAGATTGAGGATGATCTACTTCTCTTGGATCCTAAGAATTATGAAACAATTTAGGATTATATCATCAAAGTCAATGAGTGTAGGTTACTTCTTAAAGATTGTGGAAATCCCATGAAGGATGACAGGTTGATTCATCACATCCTAAAGAAGCTACCTTCTGAGTACGCCAACTTTGTTTTGAGTTTTAATACTCACAGATTGATCATGGGATATGCTTACCAGAAGCCTTCCTTTGATGCATTTGCAGACATGTTGATTGTTGAACAATCTCAATTGGTGGATTTTGGACTTCTCAAGTCATCTAAGACCAAAGCCTTGGTGGCTAGTGATGATCACAAATCTAGTCAAGGGGGGAAAAGCAACAAGAAGAAGAAGCAGTGGAAGTAGAAATCAAAATATGAGACACAACAATCCTCCTCTCAATAAGGCAGTTCTTCTTCAAACAAGAAAGGAAGTAATGACAAGAAGGACAAACTCTTTTGTGCATATTGCAAAAATCTAAATCATGACGAGCATCATTGCAAGACAAAAAGAATCAATGAGTTAGAAAATCTACTCAAGAAGAACAAGATTCAAGTGCCAAGTACTTCCAAGGATTCAACTCCAAGCTCTTCAAAAGGTAAAGGTCAAGCAATTATGGCAAACACAAGTTCTTTAGAATGGATACTTGACTCAGGTGCCTCTTACCACATGGGTTCTTCAAAGGAAGACTTTTCTTCATTGAAGCAATCAAAGGTACCACACATCTTCATGCAAGATGAGACTAAAATGGAAGTTGAAGGGAAAGGACATGTGGAAATGGAAAATGGGGAATTCAAAGATGTTCTCTACGTTCCAAATCTTAGCTCCAATCTCCTATTAGTTTACCAAATCACTCACTTTGGAGATGGTCATAAGGTTGAGTTCCTTCCAGATTTAGTGATGGTGCAAAGTCTCAAAGATGATTCATTGGTAGCAGTGGGGAAAGTCAATGACGACAAGAGGCTTTATTCCTTCTCCCACTTTGTGCCTAAGAGTCCTTCCCAAGCCTTGCTAACTCACTCTACTTCAAAAATCAACCTATGGCATGAGCGGTTTGGTCACCTTGACTTTCGCTCTCTTTAGTACTTTGTTCAAAATGCATGGTCAAAGGTCTACCTAATATCATCTTTTCTAAGGAAGAATGTTCATCTTGTTCAGTGGATATGAATCTCAAGGAGATGTATGATAAAGGGAAGTCTTCTTGAGCTCCATTAGTTCTTTAGCTAGTTCACATGGTATTAGCAAGACCCTTTGCAGCTACTTCAGTCAGCCAAGGCCGCTACATACTCACATTTGTTGATGACTTTTCGAGATTCACTTGGGTCTTCTTCCTTCATCATAAGAATGAATTGGTTCATAAGCTTCAAGACTTCAAGACTCATGTTGAACACATGTCAAGGAAAGCCATCAAAGTACCATGAGTGAACAATGAGAACAGATATGTTGACAGAAGACTCAAGAACTTTTGCAAAATTGAGGGGACTGATCTTCAAAACTCATGAGCATTCAGTCCACACAAGACATATGTTGCAGTAATGAGGATTAGGACACTCAAGACCATGGTAAGTTGCATGGTCAAGGCCAAGTCTCTCAATCCTACACTTGAAGTTGAATCCATTAGTAGTGCTACTCACATACTTAACAAGTCTCCTCATGCAGCCTTAGATGGAAAGACTCCTTTTGAGGCATGGTGTGGTAGAAAACCAGTTGTGAGTCACTTTAGAGTCTTTGGTTGTCCAACATGGGCAAACCTTTCTTCTAGGAGTTGCAAGGCACTGACACCTAGGCCTTGTACCTTTATCGATTATGAAGACAATGCGAAGGCTTACAGACTGATGGATCCAGAGACTCATGAGATTTTTTTGAAGAAGGATGTTCATTTTGAGTAAAGTTCACCAATCTTATCCTCTAATCCTCTCCACACATCATACACAGTGGAAACTGATAGTGACACCAGCGATAGTGCTTCAATAGGTTCAGACATGTGGGGTTCTGTCGACACTTATAGTGAGAGGTCACATTAGTCTACTCCACATGCTTACATTGCCACATGAAAGGTCCATCTTAGCATGGTACATCTCATCTTCTAACTCCAGCTTTAGTTGACTTGGGAGATAGACTTGAGGACTTACATCTTCTCATTGATGATGATTCTTCTACAGTTGTTGCAAGGGCTCACTCTGACCCTCATGTCCATTCTCTACATGATCAATCTTCACAAGTTGGCATGATTGTGGATCCTTATGAATAGAAATTAGTGGAAGTCTCTTTGTCAGTAGAGGAGATAGATGGTTCAGTGGAATAGGTTCAACAGACATCCTTGCCAGATCTGCATTGATTCTTTTCAGCACAGTTGGAAGGGGTGAACTTCAACATTAGTATAGGGATACTTGAGCAGGTTTTAGGGCCACCATACATCTTCATGAGTGTACCTTTGGTATTGTTTCTTCCTAAGGGGAGGAACACCTTTTTGCATTCTTGGACCAGCTTCTTCATTGGAGAGGCTTTCACTTGTTGGCATTCTTCTTTTGGGGGGGAGCCTATTCTGTCTCTCTTCCTTCTTTCATTCTCTTATGTATATACTGGATGTATGTCATAATGGGGGGGTCTTGATTACTCCATCCATCGATGCATCCTTATTTATCTCTCTTTTTGGGGGAGGGTTTTTCCCATGAGGTTTTCCCTCTTTCTCCGCTTTATGAGAGATTTGCATCTTCATTATGTACATGGGTACCTAACATGGCCTTATAGCTGGGACCCATTATGAATCTTCATCCTAGTTTGTAAGCTTAAGGGCATTCCCCTAAGTTGCACTTAAGGGGGGGTGTTGGTGTAAATAAGTATTTACTTATTACACTTACTTAAGTATACTTAGGTTTATGCATTATTTTAATATTTTGCATTATTTGATTATTTTTATTTGTGAGACACTTAGGAGTTTGCACACCTTTTTGAGTTGTCATGTTGACAACACAGGAGTATGCAACTCTATTTTAGCACATGGTGCCTACAACACTATTTTGTGTGTCACACCCTTGTAGGCTTATCCTCACATTATCGCACACACTTTCGTGCTTAATGGAAGATAAACCATATCTGGTGGACATGTGCTTGGTTGTATGACACATCATGGTGTTGATTACAAGACATTCTAGATGTATCTCAGAGGCCTTTATATATAGGCACTCCTAGTGTACTTTGACATTGCATGAATTATGGCATATTGAATACATTGTCATTCTGATCATACTCTCTCTCTCTCTTTGGTCTACTGTGTGCTTGTGTTTGAATTCTTAGTTCCTGGGTGAATTTTGCCCTTAGGAAAATTCTTACAGTAAGGATAACCATTACTGGTAGGCAAGAATGTCTATGTTGGCCCATAATAGAGGAAAAATATAGATTTATGCAATATTTGGGGAGTCGCGATGTGTAAGGCATAATTTTGTGTATATTAATAGCCGTTATAGACAATTTAAGGCCAATGTTGGGATATTCCTCTATGTGTCAAGATGGAGGTTCACGATGTTTGTAAAAAGGTGTTTGGGTCTAAAAAGGTGCTAGAGGGGTCCAAAAAGGATACTTGAGCCTTGAAAAAGGTACTTGAAGGGCCTAAAATAGGTGTTTTTGGTCAAAAAAAGGCCCTGGAGGGGCCTAAAAAGGCATTTGGGCCTAAAAGGCATTTTGGGCCAAAAAAGGCACTGGAGGGGCCTAAAAAGGCGCTTGGGCCTAAACAGGCATGGTGGGCCAAAAAGGACACCAAAGCCTTGAAAGAGGTGTTTTGGGCCTAAAAAGGCACTAGAGGGGCCTAAGAAAGGCGTTTGGGGCCTAAAATGGCATTGGAGGGGCCTTAAAAGAAGGTGTTTGGGGTCTAAAAATATACTTGAGGGGGGCCAAGCTCTCATGCTTACACTTACTTATTCTATGCCCACAGTTAAATGAGGATGAAAGAGTCCGTTGGATATCTAAGATTTTGAGATAGCATTGATATATTTGTTGAAGGGGGCTAGATTAAGTGTGGCCACTGGAACATAAATAAGACTAATGATCTATTGGGAATTGTTGCTCATGACAAGAGGAAGGAAACATGGGTACCTCTTGCACTATTCACATTGTGCCAGATTTTCCAAAGTGCAACAAAATATTTTAGGACATTACTACACCGCTTCTTAATATTGTTGAGGCACTTCAAATGTTAGATAGCAGTTTTGAGCTGGAGTGAGGTAGGAATTGACAAAAATTTTGGGGTGTTGTTAATTTTTTGAGTGTTCATGGCTATGTTTAGTAATTATGACCCCCTTTTGAATGCCTTTGGTAAAATTTGAATTTTTTAGAAACATTTGGACAATTTTTAAATTTTTTTGGTAACTGTAGGCTATTTTTGAAATTTTTTTGGTAAGTTTAGGCAATTTTTGAATTTATTTGGTAATTTTAGGCAAATTTTGAATTTATTTGGTAATTTTAAGACAATTTTTAATTTATTTGGTAATTTTAGGCAAATTTTGAATTTTTTGGTAATTTTTGGCAATTTTTGAATTATTTTGGTAATTTTAGATGATTTCAAAATTTTTGGGAGTGGAATGAGGATGTGAGTGAGATTTGTTGGAATATGGGGGTAACCAAGGCCATGTGAGGCACCTAAAGAGGCAATGAGACAAAAATGGGCCAAAAGGCAAGAACATGGGTGTGGATGGCTACATTTGGGATGCGAGGGTAATGAAAGGAGTTTGGGACATCAAACGGGTCGAATGAGGGCTAAAATAAGCATTGGTGATCACCAGTGAAGGTGGTTAGTTGAGATGGGCATTGATTTTCCTGCTATTCATGTATATGGTATCTCAATACATAATTGGACTCCCTGTGTTGCTTAATCTTTTGTGCTCCCCTTTGCTGTTGTCATATTGGCTATTTTTTCTGCTTTGAACTGCATCTAATGCCAAAGAACCACAGAACTGTGACCCCCAAGTGTTCCTTAATTGGGTACGTGTGAAATTAATTTGACTGTGCTGGATGAGCCTCAAACAAGAAAAATGTGTCCAGAGGTAGTTGATTGAGGGCTGTCTTGACTATATTTCAACATTGATGGACTTGTGTTGTTTAGGGAAGTCCAAAGGTGCTATCTCTCACCCCTTTTTAACCCAAGGGTGACATTCTCACTTCTTTTGTACCAAATTTTATTTATTTTTTATGGTATTTTATGATGTTTTTAATTTTCTTGGTGTTTTTGATGTGTTTCTCAAGGCTCTAAACATAAAATCTCTTGAGATGAATGCTATTGATGGGTTCTACTAAGTCTGTGCTATCACAATCTGAAAGCTTATAAGTACTAGTCCCAAAGGACTTTGTGATAATATAAGGACCAATCCAATTGGATTCCCACTTTCCTTTCTTTTCTCTAGCCACTTGGTTCTTAGGGTTTTCTAAGAGCACTAGGTTACCAATCTAAAAAATATAGGGTTTGACCTTTTTGTTGTAATGTCTTCACAACCTATTCTGATACACGTTGAGGTGTTCATGTGTTGCATGCTAATGTTCTTCTAACAACTCTAGTTTCTCTAGACGAGCCAATCTGTAATCATCATTTGACAGGATGTCCCAAAGAGTAACTCTGAAGGATGGGATCTCAACTTCTAAAGGAAGAATGGCTTCACAACCATAAACCAAGGAGAAGGGTGTCATGCCTGTAGCTGTCCTAACACTCATCCTATAGCTCTAGAGGGTAGGGTTCAATTGTAAGTGCCAATCTCTACTAATATCATTGATGGTTCTTTTGATGATGTTGATAATGGTTTTTTTAGTGGCCTTTTCTTGGTCATTGCCTTGGGGATAATAAATTGATGAGGAGTGGTGTATAATGTGAAACTTTTGACATAATTCATCAATTATTTAATTTTTAAAGTATAGGGCATTGTCTATGAGGATAGCGTGAGGTATGCCAAACTGACAAATGATATGGTTTAGAAAGAAGAGATTTGTTTTCTTGTAGAGTCGGCAAGTGGCACCACTTCAACCCACTTGATGAAGTATTCTGTGGCAGTGATAATCCATTTATGTCTACCAGAGGATGGTAGATGGATGGCTCCAATTAAATCAAAGCCTCACTAATAAAAAGGCCATGATGTGGCTAAAGGGTTGAGCTCTTGGGTTGGTGCATGAAAAAAGTTGCCATGGATTTAACATTTTTTTGCAAGTTTTGACATAGTCAATAGAATCCTTTTCCATGGTTGGCCAAAAATAGCCCATCCTAAGAACCTTCTTTGCTAGTGTGAACCCTCTAGAGTGTGACCCACAAATCCCTACACGGACTTCCTTTAGAGTGACTCAAGACTCATCCTTTTCGAGACATCTAAACAAAGTACTATCAAGACCTTTCTTATACAATGTATTAGCCACCTAATTGTAACGTGAGGTTTGTCAAATGAAATTTTATTTTTTGTTACATGAGAGGTCAGATGGAATGGTATTATCATGGATTTATGTGATGATGGAGTTATACCAAAGGGAATCGAGAGTATCCAAGTGGCAAATGATAAGGGAATCGGGTTGAATAAATGCGGGTTGAATGGATTTGTTCAAAAGTAATATGAATGAAACATGCCTTGAGTGTGTCAACCATATATTTATAAGGCAATAAATTTTCATCTTTGATCTAATAAGTGTTAGTGACTTGATTGATGATCAACTGGGAGTCTCCATAAACCTCTAGTACTATTAGTTTCCATTCTAAAGCTAGCTTGAGACCCAAGACCAAAGCTTCATATTCAACCATGTTGTTGGTACATGAAAAAATAGTTTTTAAGATGTAGGGATGGTAACACCTAGTGGCATGATGAACAAGATACCACTTATTAATTAAATCACTTTGATTTAATTAATTAAGTTGCCTATTACTCTATTTTTCTTAAGCTATCTTGTAGGTACATATAATTAATATTTTATTAATTATAATGTGCAACCCTAGCTTTTTTAGGCTTTAGATTACCCTTTTCAGGTTTCAATCTCCTTTATAAGGATTGATCTCTTTGTAAATTTATTGAATCCATTGAATAATATTTTTCTTCTTTGTCTGAGTTCTTTAGATCAAACCCTTACCTCTTCTTGTCTTTTTCTTCTCTATGATAGGTTTTCTTGGGCTTTATGGATTTTTTATGTACTTTTTCTCAAATCCTACAGATCCATGGGGTGTGTAGGAACCATCAAAGTAGAATTTCCATGTCATTGGCTCTATTTGAAGAATGTGCATATCTGGGAAATCTACTAGGATAGGATTTGAACTCTCTATAGGTGCATGTACCAATTGATCGATAATGTCCTATCCTTTGATTGCCTTCCTATCAACATACTCAATGTTGAACTCCCTTAGGATCATCACCCATTTAGCCAATGACCAGTTAATGTTGTTTTTCTGGGAATATATTTGAGAGGCTTGATTTTTGATATGAGCTTGACTTTGTGTGTTAGAAGGTAGTGACGTAGCTTTTGGGAAGAAAAAACTATGACTAGACAAGCCTTTTCAATAAAAGAGTAATATAGCTCATAATTAACTAAGGTATGACTAATGTAATAGATAGCTTGTTCTTTTCCTTGGTCATTTTCTTGCACTAGGAGGGCTTTGATATATTTATCCATTAATAAAATGTACAATAACAAAGGTTTGTGTGGTACAAGAGGTAGAAACACAAGAAAATTCATCAAGTAGGTTTTGAGTAAGTCAAAATCCTACTAGCACTGGTCATCCCACTTAAAATTTATATCTTTGTGTAGCAAGTGTGTGAAAGGTATACACTTTTCTGCCAACTTAGATATGAATTGACAAATTGATTGAAGCTTTCCTTGAAGAGAGCATAACTGACTCAGGTTCTTTGGAGGTGGCATACTAATTATGGCTTATACCTTTTCAAGTTCAACTTCTATCCCTTTGGCTGAGACAATGTATCCTAGGAGCTTTCCTAATTTGATGCCAAAAGCACATTTCTTAGGATTGAGCCTAACTTTGAATGCTTCTAGGCAAGTGAATATCTTGGCTAGTATGGGAAGGTGTTCTTTGTGACTATGGGATTTGGCAAGGATGTCATCCCTGTAATCTTCCATAAAGATATGCATCATATCATGAAAGATAGTGGTCATGGCCCATTGATAGGTAGCCCCAACTTTCTTTAGCCCAAAGAGCATTACATTCCAAAAAATGTGTCCCACACACAAGTGAAAGTTGTTTTCTCTTGATCTTCCTACGCTATCCTGATCTGATTATACCCTAAAAACCTATCCATGAGTGAAAACATGGAATGACCCACTATTAGATCGATAATGGTGTCAATTTTGGGAAGGGGGAAATCATCTTTGGGACATGCTTTGTTTAAATCTCAAAAATTATTGCAGATGCATATGTTACCACTCTTCTTTGATATGGGAACAATGTTGGATATCCATGACGCATATGCTAAGGGCCAAATGAAGCTGGTGCTACTTAAATTTTCTAACTTTACTTTGACTAATATAACTATATGGGGATGCATCTTTCTAAGCTTTTTTTTTACTGGCTTAGCCTCTGGAGAAATGTTGAGATGATGGAGGATTAAATTTAGGTCTAAGCTGGGCATGTTTACATAATACCATGCAAAGTTTATCTATCTTTCCTCAAAGAAGTGAATGAATGACTTTATTTTCTTTGTTCTTAAGGATTGTGCCAAATAAATGACCCTTGGTTCTTGCTCTGTGCTGATGTTTATTGGTTCTGTTGGTTTAATCAAAATAAATATCTTTCCTTGGAGTGTTTGGGTAAAGTATCAATCACCCCATCCATGGGTGCCACAATTGGGTTTTCACCTTGGGATGCATCACTTTTGTTTGTTTCCATTTTCTTCTTAAGGTCAACCACAACTTGGTAGTGATCATTAAGGTTGTGGAGTGCTTGACCTATTCTACTATGACTGAGGTAATTGATACCAGACTCGACTATATGCCTTTCTTCTATTCTTTGTTGATGAGATGGTTAAACCACATTAATGTAGATGAAGACTTCATGGTCATTTGTATCCTAGTTAATGAGTTTGAGATGGACTAGGGGGAGTGATTCGTAATATGGAAAGGGTTTGATAGGGTTTAAAGACATGATTTTATTAGATGTCTCATACGTTGTATCAGTTAGATCTATGACATGAGCTTCTTCTAGAGGATCATAAAAAGTAGAGCTTGTGAGAGGCTCGTAGTAATTATCTTCAACTTCTACTAAAAAGAAGTCAGGGAATAGGGTTTGAAATTGAAACCCTTCAACATGTTCATCATCTTCTAGGCTACTCTATTGTATCCTAATTCTTGGTGAAGTAGGTCTCAGACTAGAGGTTGTTCCTTGTGTAGCCAAACTGTCAAATGTGGGTATGTGAATGACATCATATTCTTTATCATGAAGAGACTCCTCAGATAATGATTCAAATTTCCATTTAGTGGAATCATCATTGTCTTCATTATTAAAGGCATTTACAGATGGTTCTTTCATGGGATGTGAACCTGAGAGGGATAAATATATATTTATGATATTATTTATTTTTAGGCTATAACCATCCTTTTGTTTAGGTACCCATGCCAAGGTGGAAGAGAAGGAATCACTATGCTTAGGATGAGCTTTAGGAGAGGTTTGTGTCTTATCTTCTTCATCATATCCTACCCTCATTTTGGACTTTTTGGACCTGAATTGTGCCATTAGAGGTTTAATGATGCCTGTCCCTTTCTCTAAAGGACTGTCTCTCGTGTATCCTATCTTTTTCATTAGGTTAAAACCTTTTCTGTATAGGTGGGCGAGATGTAAAAATTTTGTTGACTGATGTCTGCCATTGAGTTTGGATATGTGGTACTTGCTTTGATAAAATGTGCATGATAAGGCTTGGTGGATGACGATTTTCCATGAGATTTTAAAGAAATCATGGGATCAAATAGGGAGACTGAGTACTCGCCCACCCCTTTGTGATGCAATTTACACTTTCTATCAAATTATTTCATCAATCTATCTATTTCTTTATAGTGTGACTATTTAAGGTCTTTGGATGATGATGGTGAAAGAATAGGACCCAAACAAACCACTTTCTCTTTACCCTTAGTTGACATTGATGAGTGGTTGTTGTTTTGGTCAGTAGAGCATGAAGTGTCTATAGTTGTGGACTGGCTAATGTCATCCATTGGTGTGTCAGTTTCTTCCTTGTTGTGAGGGACAAGGTAATTACAATATTGGGCAAATTGTTGATCTTCTAGTATGGTCAACTCTTGACCCATGTAAGGAAATTTAAGAAACTAATGATAAGTGGAAGGAACATCTTGCATGTCATGAATCCATAGTCTTCCCAATAGGATTTTATAAGTTAATTATAGGTATAAGACCTAATAAACAATCTCTTTCACAATTGGTCCTACTCTAATTGGCAAGATAACCATGCCTTTGGAGGATCTTTCCTTGTGGTCGTAAGCTTTGATGGAAATTTCTTTCTCGGGTCAACAACATGCTTTGTATACCCTAGGGATTTTACTAAATTGAGTGTGAAAATATTGAGGCCTCAGCAACATTACAGGGATGTTCAGAAGCATATTTTTATGTAGTATATGCACTACTTTTAGGATGTTTAACAATGTCTTTATCTTGGACTTGGTTTCTCGATATTAGTTTGAAGTTCTTCTTTCTATAAGGATTGTGGTTTGCACTAGTGTTTGTTATTAACTTTAAAGCACTTCCAAGCATGATAGAAATAATATCAAAACAAAATTTAAAACCATACACACCTAGTAAATGGAAGAAAATGGCTTCCTAACAAGGTTATCTAAAGCCAATGACTAGTGGGTCTTAGTATTTAACCAACTATGTTCAGATTTAACTCTCTTATGATAGAGAGCTTCCCACCAATGCTAATGAGGTTTGGTGCAATCCCTTATGGAACTACTCAAGTAAGGCTATATTACAAACATGGGTTTCTTTCATTCAATTAGGAATACAAGATTAGGAGGCAATCACTCTCACCATACCTACTAAGGCAACTCGAGAGGTAGCCTTTCTATGGCTAGATAATCCTACCTAGTGAAAAGCAGGAAATGGAAGTTACAAATAGGTTTGAGAATCTAATCACTCAAGGAGAGTTAGAGCATATCCCTACTATTTTGGCTCCCCAAACACAATAGACACAAAGGTTTAATCACCAACCCTTATACTACTAAAGATAGAGGGGCTCCTTGTTACACTATGTGTAGATTCTTTCTTTGTTCAACTATAACCAATCTTTATAGAAGGTTAGGCATTCTAATCAACTCAAAGGAGATGAGAGCATATGTCTACTTCTATTTTGGATCAATGAGGTTGAATGCTTCTATTAAGTTATGTTTGGAACTTTGAAATGCCACACTTTATATTGACAAGAGATGAGGTCCACTTACCTGATTCAAAGCTAGCAAAGGCTAGGCACTTTTAGGAGGGTCTTCATTCCTATCACATGTTGTCTTTAATATGGAAGCTTTTTGTTAACTCGGAAGGGACCTGTGAGCAAACAAGATTCAGATCTAGAAGTTAGATTTAGGAAACTGTAAATTTTACGAAATACACAACAAAAATACTCATATGCATCACAAAAAGCCATTTATGCGCTATTTAATCTGGCAAATGTGCTATAAAATTAGATGCGCTATAAGAAACTTTGTATGCACTTTAGAATCATCAGATGCATTACAGAAAAATGTAAATGTGTCATAAAAAACTTCAAAAGCACTGTAGAAAGATGTAAATGCGTTATAGAACAATTTAAATACGCTTTAGAAAGATTAAATGTATTAAAATAGAGTTCATAAGCATCAAAATATCTCTCAAGAGTGCTCAAACAGAGCTCAGAAGCATTAAAAGATTTAGATCCGACCCTTGTTGTTTGGGGAAGACTTTAAGATGTTGTTCTTGTTGATATGTGGCCTCTCGAATGCTATAGAACCTGTATTCAATCAGATCTACATAAGAGAATAGAAAGAAACATAGATCTATACTAGAAATGAAAGATTAGACTAAAATATTTGACAAAAGAGAGGCTTTTAGTTCAAGCCCCACAATGGGAGCCAATTTGTACATGGTGTGAATACGTATTTATGAAACTTTAATGTAGAGTGCAAATAGATTGACAATGAACTAAATTAAACCCAAAATATCATCATTAGAATGTAATATCTATGAGCATCTCATGTTTCCCTAACTACAACTGCTAAAATAACTCTTAGACCAACATCTTAGTGACAATTCTAGAATGGGGGTGTGCTAAAAATGAAAATCTACAAGAATGCGTGTGAGATCTATGACTATAATGCAGATTTTATGCTATCAAAATGGATATACAAGAAGCCAACATGCAATAAATGATGCTAAATAAAATAAAAGCAATACTAAAATGCTATGAACTTTCTAAAATGATAATGCTAAAATGATGAATCAAAATGTGCCTATAGTGCAGATGCCTAAAACTTGGGTCCTTTGGCTCTTGGATTTCCCTCCTATTTATAGGATTTTGGAAGGGGTTGGGGTAAGAATCAAGATTTTCACCTTTGACTAATGGGTGAAAGTGAAACTAAAAATATCTCATAAGAGGCCAGGAGGAAGAGCCCAATAGACTTGGTTTAGAGGATAATTGAGGATATTTCTAATTCTTTTAAAAATAAAAAAGGGAGATTTTCAATTTTATGAGGATAAATGATTTTTTTGATTTAATAAATGTCTTATTTATTGTCAAGACTTTTTCTTTTTCTTCCTCCCTTTTTGAATTTCATTTTATGAATTTAAATTGTGTTTCTCCTCTTTTAAAGTTGATTTAGGTCTTGTCGATTTGATAGATGATCAATGACCTGATGTGATTTTTGATTTGAAAATCTATTGTGATTCTTCTGATTTTCTCTTTAATTTGTACTGATTGATTAGAATTGGGTGATTTAGGTCTTTGCCAATTTTTGGGTGTCTACAAGAACTTTATTCTAGAAGTATTAATTTTAGAGAAACTAAGCCTTCTTCTATTATAGTGCAACCATAATAGATGGAAGAAAGAAAAGATGTGATTCAATTGCCTTATACACTTGAGAAATTTTAATTGAGGACCTTAGGAAGACAAGATGTTGAGGAGAGCTCTATAAGTTCCAAATAATCAAAGGAAGAGGGAGAACTTGAACCTAAGCTTGAACCAGATCTTATTTGAAGGTCTAGTAGGCAGAGAAAAGTGGTAGAAAGGTATGTATATTCTCTTGATGATTGGATGTATATATTTGCTTTGAATGCTAATATTGATGAACCAAGATCTATAGAAGAGGCTCTTGGTATGAATGATTTAGAGTCCTTTAAAGTAGCCATGGAAGAAGAGATGACAACTCTTAAGAGAAATGACACATGTGACCTTGTACTATTTCTTGAAGGATGGAAGCCTCTTGGTTGTAACTAGGTGTTCAAAAGGAAGATGGGTTCAAATGGAAGCATTGAGAAGTATAAATCACATTTGGTTACAAAAATTTACTCCCAGGTTGCAGGAGTCGATTATGGTGAAATTTTATCTCCTATAGAAAAAATGACATCCATTTAATTCTAACTTTCTATTGCATCTACTTATGATCTAGAAGTTGAGCATATGGATGTGAAAACAAATTTCCTTCATGGAGATTTGGAGGAAGAAATTTATATGACATAACTAGAGCACTTTGTGGTGAAAGGTAAAAGTCATCTAGTCTGTAAGTTAAAGAAATCTTCGTATGGTTTAAAACAAGTCCCAAGATGTGGTACCAAAATTTTGATACATACGTGTTGAGTTTGGGGTTTGTGCGATCTAAATCCAATGGTGATTATTTCTTAGTTATTTCCTTATATATTGATGACATGTAATTTATTAGAAAAGGAAAATGTTTGATTGCAAAAATAAAATCTCAGCCCTCAGCAAATTTTGAAGTGAAAGATATTGGTGTATCAAGGCACATTCTAGGAATAGATATTATAAGAGATAGGAAAAATAGAAAGCTTTGGCTAGGCTAGATTAAATATGTTGCTACTATTTTGAGAAGATTCAATATGAATGATTCCATACCATTGAGTGTTCTTGTTACAATGGGAACAAATATTTCTACCTTATAGTGTCCTACATCCCCATTGGAGATGGAAGAGATGAGTTGAGTACCATATCAGACTATTGTTGGAAGTTTGATGTATGCAATGGTTTGTACATGACTAGACATTGTCCAAGCATTGGGAGTACTTTCCTTTTATATGTGTAATCTAGGAAGAGCACATTGGGATGCAACAAAATGAGTTTTCAGATACTTGTGGGGTACCTTAGAGTACTCTATATGTCTTCATGGAATAGGAAATAATCATTCCTTGGATATTCAAGGCTATGTGGATTCAAACTAGGCTAGTGATGTTGATAGAAGAAGATCTACCAATGCATATGTTTTTACATTATTTGGTGATGCAATTAGTTGGATGAGCAAGCAATAAGTTGTGGATACTTTTTCCACTATAGAGGTAGAGTATATGGAAGCTACTCATGCCTACAAGGAAGCCATTTGGCTAAAGATATTGTGTTTAGATATAGAGCTCAAACATGGTACAATGACAATTTATAGTGATAGTTAGAGTACAATATTCCTAGTGACGAACCCAACATTTCATGCTAGGACCAAGCACATTGATGTACAATATCATTTTGTGAGAGATATGGTCAAGGCTGACAAGGTGAAGCTAGAGAAGGTGGAGACTTTGGTGAATGTTGTTGATGCATTAACTAAGCCTACTAGCATAGAGAAATTTAGATGGTGTTAAGAGTCTATGGGGCTCTTAGCCCTTAGCAATTAAATCCATGAAAATTTGGATCCCCTAACCCTTGTAAGATGTTTGACAAGTGGGATAATATTGAGAATTATGTCACAACCTTGCAAGCTTTTTCTAGAAAATTTTAGAATTGGTTTGTGGTAGTTCTCCACATATTTATGTGTTGGAAAAAAGTGTACGAGTTGTTAAAAATGTACTTTGTGTTGTTCTAAATTTTTGAATGATAGAAATCCTTTGCCTAGATATAAAATCTTTAGATTATCTCCATAAATTGATAAATAGGGTTTCTAGATAAGTTGTCCATTTGCAAGCCTTTGAAAGTTTTATGTGAACCCTATGTTTCTTTCCATTCATAATTGTTTGGGCATGAAATGTTTGAATTAGGCAAATTTTCTTTTTCCATTTATGTCTTCCACACCTCGAGCTTTTTTCCTCCAAAAATTTCCCAGCCGTCCAATCTAAGTAGATCCACTGTTGTTGTTTCCTTGCTATGAAAACATGGGCACTCTTTATGTATAGCGAGGTAGCGAGTGCCTGAAAGTGTAAAACGGGACCATAGGATGAAGACACGACAGTCAAAAAATTGTCTTCTAATTGATCATTCAGTCACAGACACCTGGCAAATGCTGTCAGAACTGAAGGAAGGACCTAATTAGAAAAAGTTAGAGGTCAGCACTGGAATGAGTATCTTTTCGATGCTTCAATACCTTGTTGTCAAAAAATTTTAGCATCTTGCTATTAGCAAAGTAGTGAGGTGCCATAAAATTGAAGAGCTGGTGGCCTTAAAATTTATCGGTACCATGATTAGTCCAGGTGGCATGACTAGTAATAACTGCTATTTTCAGAAGCAGTTGATAGGAGAAATAATGATTTGATGGGTTCTTATATTTTATAATGCCAAGATTTATTAAATTTTCCAGAGCTCGCTACCTCGCTATCGAAAAATTCCAGCATCTTGCTGTTAGCGAAGTAGCGAGGTGCCATAAAATAACCAGTCGGTGGGACCTCTAGTAACATGGGATGATGACTAGGACTAAAGTAAAGTATTATGGGGTGTCAACAGTGCAAAATTTCATACTTCATCAATGCTCTAGACCCATGCCCCATTGTTCAAATGTGTGAGAGGTCCTGAGCGTAATTTTAAAGTGGAATCAACAGTCCTTGCTATCTTGTGTTGGAAAGTTGCATGTTGTTTAAGCTATGCGATATAGCGAGTATGGGACCCACCACTTTATAGGAAAATTCGTGTAGCTTCCCCACCTTTGATTCGATCTTAGATCAAGGGCCATCATCTTCTTGCCATGAATAGTTTCTAGGGAGATACGTATAGCGACATAGCGAATAAGGGCTCACCACCATCTTTCTAAGCAAGTATAGTAACATATCATCTGCAAGATCAAGATCAGATCGATGGCTATCATTGCTTTGCTATGGCAAGGAGCTCATTCTTTATGTATAGTGAAGTAGCGACCTGTTGACACATGTCCTTAGTTGCCAGTGGGTCCAAATAGAAGCACCATCAAGGAAAGAGCTATGTATGTGGGCAATTTTTATTGGATCAATTGACCAACTTGTCAAGTGCAATACCTAGTTGTCTCTCTCTGTACCCCATGCTCATATGATTTTTAAGATTGATAGAAAAGTTTTAAATACTGAAGGTGGTGGCACTCTACACATTAATAAGATGTGAAAAGTTTCACATGTGAAGTTAATAACAGAGTATAACAAGCAAGATTTTGAAATTTTTTCTAAACAAAGATAATTACTGCAACGATCGAGATAAATTTGGCACGAGCGTGAAGTGATTGGTTCAAAGATAAATTACAGAGTTATGAAGAGCAAAAAACTCCAAGTAAGTTCTCATGCCATAATTGCCAAAAAAATTTTAGTCTTGTATGGTTTAATCAAAAGATGGTTCCAAAGAGTTCACTAGATCCTAGGTTGTGGATAGCAGAGGGATTACTAGGTAAAAATACTTGGGCTTGGGATTGTAATATTCCCCATACCAGCTTGAACTGGTTTTGCAGAAAAGAAGTGTTTTGTCCCATGTAGAAGTATATGGATTTTTGATAGAGGAAAACTAGTAATCCTGAGTGTTTTCTTAAAGTTTCATCTCTTTGAAAATATGGTAAGATGTTGTAGTCAAGTAACCAAGGTTTTAAGAAGGATAATGAATGAACCTAGTAAGATAACAACCCTCTTAGTGGTAACATCATCCTTTAAACAAATTTTCAAGATATCATAGCCTGATGCTAGGGTAATAGAAATGTGTGGGGTCCTATGCATAGTTTTTGAGGAAGATGAAGAAGATTTCATACTCACGTGTATGGTCTTTCTCACTTTTTGTTAGCATGCACCTTTTTTATATCAATGGATGGAAAATTTTGGTCAAAAGGTGGTTAAGAAAGTAGATGTGGCTGGGAATAAGAAGTTACCCATTTTGTTATATTTGACAGCCACATTGTCTCCCTGCTCAAAGGTTGCACACTAAGTAATTTTTCCACTATTTCTGAAGCCTAGCATGATCAGAGAAGAGTGGGAAGTAAAGATGAATTTCACAAAGCAGTTATCTTGACAAAACCCATGGGTCAAGGATAGAGTGCAATCATCAGAATAGATTTTGTCAAGGACAAGCTTAGTAGTTACATATACGACAGAATCACCATTGGAGAAAAATCAAAGAAAGGAGGTGATAGACAGAAGCCCGCAAGAGAATGTGTGACTGGCATAACTTCATGTTAGTCATTTTCTTTTTGACAGATGTCTGTGTCTTCCTCTTGTAAAGGACACCTGTCATTTTTTCTTAGCCTGAAGCTTGTTGCATCTCACACTATTTAAGTGAGATTCCAAGGCTAGAGAATGGTCTGAATTCTATTCTTTCTAAGTGATATGCTTAGTCTGTCTTTGGTCCAATGTTTTGAAAGCAAGTTTGTGATGTATTTTCTCTGTCATTTCTCTAAGAATATATGAATACAGAATGATATGTGTTTCTTTTTGAAGGTTATTATGAGTCTATTGTAAATTGTATACAATTTTCAAGAAAAATGAATACAAATTTTGAACTGTCCCCATATCAGTTCTTTCTAAACTTTGTCTCCTTTTGATTACTTGGTTATCTTGATGTTGTATAGGCAAAGGCTTGTGCAATTGAATGCAATCTAGTTAGGTTGTATATCTGTTTATCATTGCTGTTAATTCAATGGATTAAGTAAAAGCTTTGGTGAATGTGATAAGGTTGCTATAGTAGTGGAAAGGGTTTTGAATGATAAATTTGGATAAGAATTGCTGATAAAATTTGTTGTAAGGCAAAAAATTAGATCTAGAAATTTGTAGTAGACTCTATGCCCCAATGGATTAGGCACTGATCAAATTTGATCCAGCTAAAAGAGGAGTATATCACAAATGGTTGTCAAAATGCAGAATTAAATCAATTTTACTTTTGTTTTGTGTAGATCTTAAAAGTTGGCCAGTACTTATCTGAATGGAATATTTTAGCTTTAGTTAGCCACTTTTGCTAAGAGCACTTGCAGATCTATAGAAGAATTTTTGGCCATATCTGTCATATGGGATGTGTTTATCAAGTTATCAAGAATTGTGTATGTATTTGACGATTTGAGATGAGAATCAGAATGAACCTTAAAATAATCCTCATATAGTTTTCCTAGTCTCGAATCATTCCTGGGTATACCCACCCTGGTTTTGCAAAGCCAGAAGAGTAGAAAACCACCCTTGGTTTTGTTGAAGTTGGGCCAAAATGTTGTGCACATGCAATTGTTAACAAGAATTGGCTAGTCTTTAGATTGTATGAGTACTGTCATCTTGGTCTTAAGCATTTTGTTGCTTAGTAGTTTTAGTTCACGATAAAACACCAAAAAAATGGTGACTCTACTGGGGATTGTATTGAATCAGAATGATAGACAAACCTTGAGAATTTAAGAATAGATTCAATACACTAAGAAGATGTGCATGAAAATGTTGCAAGAGTAAGCTCTTTGATGTGTTTTTCCAATTTTCTTACTTAGTTGTCATGCACCCAGTATGTTTTATCCAGTTATAGTAGTATTCTGCAAGGTTGACTACAGATTGTGTTGTTATTAAGTGTTATTTTCAATCAATTTAGTTGATTGTGGTTTTCAGAATACCGTTGTAAGATCAAAGTTAGAATTGTTGAATAAAGGCTTCATTCTTCTAAGTGTTTTAAAGATTTGCAAATTTTACAAGTGGGAATTTCAATTTAGATCTGCCATGTTGTAAATCATTGTTTAAAAACTTTTCTCACAATTTTTGAGTGGCGACTCTCTCTAAAGTATCTCTAAATCAATGTAGATCAGTTACCTATAAATACTTTCGAAGAGTTTTCAGATTGAAATAAGCAGATCTAAAAGTTGTGTGAATTTTCAAGCAAGAAGAGAGATCTATATAAGTTTTTGACTAGTAAGTTTCAAAGTGTTGTTTGATTTGCTGTTAAAAGTTTTTGAAATGATAGATGTGAGTTACTGTTGTGATTTCATTTCTCTCCTCAAGGAGATGATGACTTTGTAAGGTTATGATCAACGGTGTGAGGAATTCAAATCAGCACAAGGCCAATCAGCAAATCAATGGTTTCATGCAACAACACTAAAGGTATACTCATTTTCATGTATTTTATTTTCATGAAAATTGATTGTTATACAAGTGTGTTCTTCGTCAAGTGAAGTTTCAGCACTGAGAAGAGGACAATAGTTTGAAAAGTTTCATACACTTCATTGGATCAAATTTCAGTTGTTGTTTCTAAGTTTGTGAAGTGTATAGTTTGAAGTGATTCATTGGTAGAAGGGTGTATATTTGCTGCAAATTATAGATCAGAATATGGGTGAATGAGGTTCAAATTTGTTAATAATGTCAAGATTCATTTCATCTAGTATGTAGCCAGTTAATAAAATTCCTAGAACCATTTCTACCTAGCGGTATATGCCATTAAGTTTTAATGGTATTCATGGTTTCCCAAATGTCATTCCCAATGATGTTTGAAAAAGTTTTCCTAAGTTTAGTGGAAACCATCTTGTTATAGCCAGTCACCATATTGAGTTGTTTGCTGATTTGATGGGTGACTATGAAATTGCTCATGAGGACTTGCATATGAAGTTATTTGTTCAAACCTTAGAAGGTGATGCTAGAGATTGGTTTTCTTTTCTGCTAGCATGTTCTATTTCATCTTGGGGTAAATTGCATTCTACCTTCATGGAGCAATTTGGAGAAAGGGTAAGCCTATCTGACTCTTATGATAAGTTCTTGAAGATTCATATTTAGAGTGCTGAACTTGTCTCTCATTTTAACATCAGATTTGCAAGAGTTTTGAATGAAATCCCTAAGAATTATAGACCTAATGATCAAATGTGTTTAGCAGTATATTTTGATGCATTTGATAAGAAAATGAATTATCTACTAAGGGATAAAGAACCACAGACATTATATCAGGCTTTTGTGACCACTAGGGATATTGAAAATAACTTGAGATACAGATTGACTAAAGGTCATTTTTCTATGTATGACTGCTAGTATAATGCATTTGAAAGAAAGGATGAATATGGTGTTGGTGCTTCAGTTTCAAATAAGCATATCCATACCCCTACTGTAGGTTTTAATCAAATGGAAAATTTTGATCAGAATGTGTGTGTAGGCAAGGTTAGCTTGGTTACAAATGACAACACACATTCTCATGATGCTACAACAATAGGATGTATCTCAAACTTTGATAGGGTTCAGCAATGTGTTGATATTGAAGATGAAGAATTAGATACATTAGAAAGTTCTTGTGATGTTGATTGCATATATGATTCTATTGCTAATGAAGTTGTTGCACCTAGATCTCAGTTTTGTGCAAATGAGAAAACTGAGAGTTATCTTTCTAATCATGGACCTGATGTTACTGATCCAATAGACCATGAAGAGATAACACGAGATGATAAGGTTGATCAAAAAAATGTGCAAGAAATGAACTATCTTATTGAGAGATGGCATTATGTTGAGAATGTTTTAAAAATTAAAATGGAAAAATATGCATCTCAACATAAGGATGAAGAAGTTGGAAGCCAATTTTTAAATGATGATAATGAAATTGTTGACCCAGTGTGTTATCAAGACAAATTGTATGAAGGAGATAATGAGGGTGGTAACTTGAATCACAGTGAGGACAATGACACAATATGTTCAACTTCATATGAGTCTGATGCTGAATGGGAGGAAGAAAGTAATGATGATACTAAACACTCATTTGAAGATAAGGGTACAAATTCCTCTTTTGAATCTGAAAAAGAAAGTGCATCTCAATTTTTGTGTTACACAAATCAGTTAGCAAATGAAAAATATGAAATTGATTTATCCACAAAGTATGAAGATAAAGAGATGGTGAGGTCAGTTGATGCTAATAACTTTGAATATGAAGATTTCAAGGAAGAGTTGTCAAGTGCTTTTATATCAGACAATAAAGATCGAGCATATAGTGGGATGTTTAGGAATGAATCATAGTTTTTTTATAATGGTTATCCTAAACAAGCACTTAAAGAGGATGTAATTATGGACACTATATATTTGATAGAAGAAATAAACAAGGAGTCTTCATATAGTTCTAACTTTTCTTCATACGATGAAATTTTCCATGAGGATAAAATGGGTAGTGAATTTAAAGTATATGATAACACTTTATATGATGATGTTTGTGAGGATGATCAACCAAATTTTTGTCAAAACATTCAAAGAGGGTCATTGCATGGAGTTATCAATCCTTTGTTTGAAGAAGACCTGGAAAGTCCAGATTTAGTTGAGAATGAGTTTAACGATGATACATTATCTTACTCTTGTGAGAGATCAGCTTGTTCTACTTCTGGATATGATGGTGAAAGTATTGTTGAGATGGCATCTTATGAAATTGATGACAAGGTGTCTGATGAAGATGTTGAAAGTTAGCATGCACCTTGTAATGACTTTTATGATGAATATTCTAATGAGGTGACTAACCCACTTGCTGATCTCAGAGAATCACTTAAAGATCTTGGATTAGTTTCAGATTTTGACGTTGATGATATATGTGAGTACCAGTCAGATTGTTCTTCAAAGTACCATCAAGATATGCACATGGATACACAATTTGAAGGTATCAGTGATCCTTTTCCTCAAGTTGAATATGAAACTTTCATTTTTGATATTGACAACATGTATAAGTCATTAAATAAAGAGGATTTTCAGTTTGGTATGTTTAAGCATGCTGATCAAAACTTTCATGATGGGCAAATGTTTGAAGATGAAGCGAATTTTTATATGCATTGTGGAAGTCAAGGTTTAGATTTAGTTTTGCTAAGTGGTGAGATTCAAGATATATATCTGATTGGTGAAACTGATATAAGTGATTATCCCAGTTTATCTAATGCAAGTTCAGATGAAAATCATGTTTATGATAGAGGTAAAACTTTTTATTGAATTTCGGTGGCCTGGGGCCATCATTTTTATGTAACCTTAGTGGTAGCTTCTTTCTTTTCATGAAGCCATCCAAAAAAGAAAAATTTGGGAGTCTGTATGTGGTCTACTTCTCCTAGAATTTTTGAGCCCTCATTTGAATCCAAAGAATTCAATGTCCCTAGACAGAGCCACTGTTGGTCTGAATTTTTGAATGATAGAAATCCTTTGCCTAGATATAAAATCTTTAGATTGTCTCCATAAATTGATAAATAGGGTTTCTAGATAAGTTGTCCATTTGCAAGCCTTTGAAAGTTTTATGTGAACCCTACATTTCTTTCCATTCATAATTGTTTGGGCGCGAAATGTTTGAATTAGGTGAATTTTCTTTTTCCATTTATGTCTTCTGTGCCCCGAGCTTCTTTTCCTCCCAAAATTTTCCAGTTGTCCAATCTAAGTAGATCTACCATTGTTGTTTCCTTACTATGAAAACATGGGCACTCTTTATGTATAGCGAGGTAGCGAGTTCTTAAAAGTGTAAAATGGGACCACAAGATGAAGACACGACAGTCAAAAAATTGTCTTCTAACTGATCATTCAGTCACGGACACCTAGAAAATGCTGTCAGAACTGGAGGAAGGACCTAATTAGAAAAAGTCAGAGGTCAGTGTTAAAATGAGTATCTTTTTGATGCTTTGCTACCTCATTGTCAGAAAATTTCAACATCTCACCGTTAGCAAAGTAGCGAGGCACCGTAAAATTGAAGAGCCGGTGGCCTTGAAATTTATTGGTACCATGATTAGTCCAGGTGGCATGACCGGTAATAACTACTATTGTTAGAAGCAGTTGATAGGAGCAATAATGATCTGATGGGTCCTTGAATTTTATGGCACCGAGATTTATTAAAGTTGTTGGAGCTTGCTACCTCGCTATCGAAAAATTCTAGCATCTCGCCATTAGCGAGGTAGCGAGGTGCCGTAAAATCAACAGCCGGTGGGACCTCTAATAATGTGGGATGATGACTAGGACTAAAGTAAAGTCTTATGGGGTGCCAACAGTGTAGAATTTCATACTTCATCTATGCTCTAGACCCATGCCCCATTGATCAAATGTGTGAGAGATCCCGAGCATCAGATTAAAGCAGAATCAATAGTCCTCATTATCTTGTGTTGGAAAGTTACATGTTTTTTAAGCTATGCAACATAGCGAGTATGGGGCCCACCGCTTTTTAGGAAACTTTGTGTAGCTTCCCCATCTTTGATTTGATCTCAGATCAACAACCATCATCTTCTTGCCATGAATAGTTGCTAGGGAGATATGTATAGCGACATAGAAAATAAGGGTCCATCGCCATATTTCTAAGCAAGTACAATAACATATCAGCTGCAAGATCAAGATCAGATCAATGGATGTCGCTGCTTCACTATGGAAAGGTGCTCATTCTTTATGTATAGAAAAGTAGCAACCTGTTGACACATGTCCTCAGTTGCCAGTGGGTCCAGATAGAAGTGTCATCAAGGAAAGAGCTATGTACGTGGGCAATTTTCATTGGATCAATTGACCAACTTGTCAAGTGCAATGCCTAGTTGTCTCTCTTTGTACCCCACGATTTTATGATTTTTAAGATTGACAGCAAAGTTTTAAATATTGAAGGTGGTGGGACTCTACACATTAATAAGATGTGAAAAGTTTCACATGTGAAGTTAATAATAGAGTATAACATGCAAGATTTTCTCAGTTTCACCTTGCACGAATAAAGATTTTGAAATCTTTTCTGAACGAAGATAATTACTGCAAGGATCGAGATAAATTTGGCATGAGTGTGAAGCGATTGGTTCAAAGATAAATTGTAGAGTTACGAAGAGCAAAAAACTCCAAGTAAGTTCTCATGCCATAATTGCCAAAAAAATTTCAGTCTTGTATGGTTTAATCAAAAGATGGTTCCAAAGAGTTCACTAGATCTTGGGTTGTGGATAGCAGAGGGATTACTAGGTAAAAATACTTGGGCCTAGGATTGTAATATCCTACATACTAGTTCAACCTAGTTTGCATAAAAGAAGTGTTTTGTCCCGTGTAGAAGTATATGGATTTTTGATAGAGGAAAACTAGTAATCTTGAGTGTTTTCTTAAAGTTTTATCTCTTTGAAACTATGGTAAGATGTTGTAGCCAAGTAACCAAGGTTTTAAGAAGGATAATGAATGAACCTGGTAAGATAACAACCCTCTCAGTGGTAACATAATCCTTTAAACAAATTTTCAATATATCATAGCCTGATGCCAGGGTAACAAAAATGTGTGGGGTCCTGTGCATAGTTTTTGAGGAAGATGAAGAAGATTTCATACTCATGGGTATGGTCTTTCTTTCTTTTTGTTAGCATGCACCTTTTTTGTATCAGTGGATGGAAAATTTGGGTCAAAAGGTGGTTAAGAAAGTAGATGTGGCTGGGAATAAGAAGTTACCCATTTTGTTATATTTGATAGCCACATTGTCTCCCTGCTCAAAGGTTGTGCACTAAGTAATATTTCCACTATTTCTGAAGCTTGGCATGATCAAAGAAGAGTGGGAAGTAAAGATGAATTTCACAAAGCAGTTATCTTGACAAAACCCACGGTTCGAGAATAGAGTGCAATCATCAGAATAGATTTTGTCAGGGACAAGCTTAGCAGTTACATATATGACAGCATCACCGTTGGAGCAAAATCAAGGAAAGGAGGTGATAGACAGTAGCCAACAAGAGAATGTATGATTGGCATAACTTCATGTTAGTCATTTTCTTTTTGACAGATGTCTGTGTCTTCCTCTTGTAAAGGACCCCTGTCATTTTCTCTTAGCTTGATGCTTGTTGCATCTCACACTATTTAAGTGAGATTCTAGGGCTAGAGAATGGTCCGAATTCTATTCTTTCTAAGTGATATGCTTAGTTTTTCTTTGGTCCAATGTTTTGAAAGAAAGTTTGGTATGTATTTTCTCTGTATTTCTCTGAGAATATATGAATACAGAATGATATGTGTTTCTTTTTGAAGGTCATTCTGAGTCTATTGTAAATTGTATACAATTTTCAAGGAAAATGAATAAATTTTTTGAAATGTCCCCATATCAGTTCTTTCTAAACTTTGTCTCCTTTTGATTACTTGGTTATCTTGATGTTGTATAGGTAAAGGCCTGTGCAATTGAATGCAATCTAGTTAGGTTGTATATCTGTTTATCACTGCTGTTAATTCAATGGATTAAGTAAAAGCTTTGGTGAATGTGATAAGGTTGCTATAATAGTGGAAAGGGTTTTGAATGATGAATTCGGATAAGAATTGCTGATAAAATTTGTTGTAAGGCAAAAAATTAGATCTAGAAATTTGTAGTAGACTCTATGCCCCAATGGATTAGGCACTGATCAAATTTGATCCAGCTGAAAGAGGAGTATATCGAAAATGGTTGTCAAAATACAGAATTAAATCAATTTTACTTTTATTTTTTGGTAGATCTTACAAGTTGGCCATTACTTGTCTGCATTGAATATTTTAGCTTCAGTTAGCCACTTTTGCTAGAAGCACTTGCATATCTATAGAAGAATTTTTTGCCATATCTCTTATATGGGATGTGTTTATCAAGTTATCAAGAATTGTGTATGTATTTTAGGATTTGAGATGAGAATCAGAATGAAACTAAAAATAATCCTCATATAGTTTTGCCGGTCTTGAATCATCCCTAGGTATACCCACCCTAGTTTTGCAGAGCCAAAAGAGTAGAAAACCACCCTTGGTTTTGTTTAAGTTGGGCCCAAATGCTGTGCACATGCAATTTTTAACAAGAATTGGCTAGTCTTTATATTGTATGAGTACTGTCATCTTGGTATTAAGCATTTTGTTGCTTAGTAGTTTTAGTTCATGATAAAACACCAGCACTTTGTACCCAGTAGCATATAGGAGGGCTATTTTTAGAGTATAAACAAATCATTGTACGACTTTTATGAGGGGTCTAAACTAGAGGAAAAAATTATGGACTAAAATGTTATTTTAAGTTGGTTGTTTTTCCATCTTTGAGTTACAAATGACAAGTGGGTAACATGTGGCATAATTTTTTTTCCCATGGTTTTGGCCCATGGTTTTGTAAAACCAAAAATGGTTTCCACGTTGTAAATCAGTATAAAAGGAGGGCTTGAGGAGGTGTTTGTATCATCAAGTTCAGTTTGTAAGATTGAGTGCTAGAAGGAGTCTCTTCAAGTTTGAGTTGTGGTGATGTGCTCATGTAAGAAGTTTCATTGCAAGTGTATTGTAATATTATTGATTTGATAACACATTGTGTGGGTTTTTGAGGGTTTGGTTTTTCTCTTGAAAGGGTTTCCCCAAGGTAATTACTGTTTTATGTTTTTATTGTGATATTTTATTTAGCATGTTTATTATTCTATTGAAATCCTTGTAATAGTTAGTTGAAGTTGCATAATTTTCCTCTCAAGATTAGCATACGAAGAGATTATATGCACCTTTTCTTCCTTACATTTAGTTCCAATAAATCATCTTTAGGTTTAGGAACCAATTCCCAAGTCTTTATCTTTTTTATTTGATCTAATTCTTCTTTCATAACTTTTATTCAATAGTCATCTTTACAAGCTTCATTAGTATTCTTAGGTTCAACTTGAGAAATTTAACATGGTTCTTCATGTATCTTATTTCTTGTCATAACTCCTTTGTATTTACGATCAATGATATTTTTAACAAGATGATTCTTTTACACATTCCTATTAGGTGTTACTTGTTCAATTCTAACTTCTTCTCTTAATTTAATCTGCAAATCAATGTTAGTTTTATAAGATAATTCTTGGTCAACATTCTTCCTATTAGTTCTTGGATTAGTTTCCTCATCAAAATTATAATCCATAATCATTTCTCAAATTCTAAATTTGAACTCTCACATTATCACTCTCAACAATAGTCTCTGATCTCTAATTAAAACATCTATATGCTTTTCTTTAAAACAAAAATCTAAGAAACTTTCCTTCATAACTTTCAGATATATTTTTTCCAATATCATCTCTCTTAATATATCATTTACTTCCAAGGATTATAAAGTACTTCATAGTAGGTGCATGCCCAAACCAAAGTTCATAGGGGATATTACTAATGCCCTACTTGATATGCACTCTATTCATAGTATATAATGCTATATTTACTACTCTCCAAAATACATGTGATATATTGTTCTCCAACATCATTGATCTTTCTACTTCAGTCACTAATATGTTTCTCCTTTCTATTATCCCATTCTACGTAGGTGTCTTAGGGGCTTAAAGATATCTCTTTATATCATTATCTTCACAAAAAATGTTTAAATCATTTGAAATAAATTCTCCTCTATTAGATCTCGAACATTTAATCTTCAAACCAAATTCATTTTCAACTCTACTCTTAAATATCTTAATTTTTAAAAAAGATTCAAATTTGTCTCTAAGAAATGTAACCCAAATAATTCTAGTAAAATAATCAACAATAATCATAAAATACCTTTCACCATAAAATTCTCTAGTATTTTTAGCACCACTCAATTTGTGTGCACAATTTCTTATTTTACAGAGTAGTAAACTTTTTACTCAGAAAATCAATTTTCTTCTATTTTTCCATCAGACACTTTTTACACATCATGTTAGTAGGTTTAGAAAATCTCTAACTACAAATGGTAGTAATAATCTTTGCAATGTTATCAAAGTTGATATGAAAAAGTCCATTATGCCATATCCAACTATCAACCACCTTAGCAACTAAACATATCATTTTAGTAGGATTCAACTGAAATGTATTACCTATTGTTCTTATACTAGTATCAATCAGTCTACCATTCTTATCCTTGATAATGCAAGTCTTCTTAGTGAACTAAAACTAATATCCCTCATCAAAAAATTGTCAAAGACTCAAAATATTATGTTTCAAATGATTCACAAATTAAATATCCTTAGTATTTAGTCTTTCCATCAAGTGTCATAGAACCTTTTCCTTCTATGTGACATGCTACATTATTTAAAACTCTAAATATTCCACCATTATAACTACTCAAAATATTATGTTTCAAATGATTCACAAATTAAATATCCTTAGTATTTAGTCTTTCCATCAAGTGTCATAGTACCTTTTCCTTCTATGTGACATGCTACATTATTTAAAACTCTAAATATTCCACCATCATAACTATTGAATTCAAAAAAAAAAATTATGCCTCTTATTAGATGATGGGAGAAACCACTATCTATAATCCAATCCAATCTTTTTTTTCAACTTGTTATACCAATTCTTTTTCCTCCAATTTCGTTTTTCTCTAGGCACTCTTCTTCTTTAATAGCAATAAACCCAATTTCATCATCTTCCTCATATCACTATCATTCAAGAATTATACCATTTTGAAATAAAATTCACCATCCTCATTAACATAAAAGAAACCCTTAGGTACTCTTGACTTGTAGGAATTTTTCTTAAACTTATTTTCTATTTTAGGTCATTTAGAAAAATAATGACCAAATTATTTACATGTCCAACAAACAAGAATTTTATTACATTTAGTTTCTCTCTTCATAAGTAGGGAATACTTCCTCAATCTTCTTGTCTGCTTCATCTCTTGTTTGGCTTCTACTAGCATATTCTTAACTTGTACTCTCACTTCCTATCAACATAGGTTTGTCTCTTTGTATGTTGAAAGGAGTCTCCACTCTAGGCAATTCTCCACTTTGTTTCATTCACATCTCAGATGTTAACAATCTTGCAAGAAGAGTCTCTCTTGTAAAGTTAGGTGTACAAGGAATAAAATTTCCAATCATTTGTGATGTCTTCTTATAAGAAGGTGTCAAAGTCTTTAATATTTTTTGCACAACTTCATCTTTTGTTTTTTCTCCTCGACAATTCTTTATTTTGATGAAAATATTTGATATTCTAGAAAAGGATCCTCTTATAGTTTCATCTTCCAACATTTTAGCATCTTGAAATAAACATATCCAACTCTATAGTCTAGCCTTCTTAGCATGTTTATCTCCCTCAAATGTACTTTGTAAAGCATTCCAAATCTCATGAGCAAGTCTTAAATGTTTTACCTCCCCATATTCAATTTTAGTAAGAGATAATAACAATACTTCTGTACCAATCATATTCTACATGAATAGATTCTTCTCTACTTCCTCACAATCCTCAAGTTTGTCTTCTTCAATCACATCTTTATTCTTTGTAGTAACCAACCAAAATTTTAGACCCATGCATAGAAGGTGTGTCTTTATCTTTTCTTCCAAATTATCATAATTAACTCCATCAAACTTCATATCATATTTCTTGAAATGTGCCATAGATCTCTTAAGATGTTAAGCTATTCCTTTAAGGACCTAATGCTCTGATACCAATTGTTAGAAAGTAAAGTCCACCAAGATAACTTAGAGGGGGGGTGGGGGAGGTTGAACTAGTTATGTAATTAAAACAACTCTTAATATTTTTATTAATTTTGAAATATGTAAATAGTAGATGCAACAACCATAGAAATATAATCATGCACAATAACACTGAATATGTTAACTAGGGAAACCCTTATTTAGAGGAAAATCCTGGTGGGGGTTGTACCCACAAAATGATATACTAATATAGAAGTTACTTATTAGAGGATACCTTATTAGTAGTCAATAAAACATAATCAGTACATATGAGTCACTATTAGGAGATGTTAAATACCTATTAGGAGATTCTAACTCTATTAGGAGTTGTACCAAACTTGCTAGGAGTTGCGCCAACCCTATTAGGAGTTGAAAGGAAGACCATTAAACCCACTATCCAAACAACCTCTATACTATTCCTTTCAAATAATACAATGTGAAACAACAACTATCCAACCAACAACTTGTCTTGCCAAATGTAGTTCCTTGCTAGATCACAAGGCCTCAATTGCATTAATCTTTGATCTTCACAAAATTGCATACCAAGTTTACACAATAGATATTACAAAGTTATCATACCATAAAAAATCATCTCACTAATGATTACCACCAAGGAAAACACCTTTCCTTTATACCAAGTCCTAAACAAGATTATTGAGTCAACCTTGAGGCTTTTCAAATTACAATAATAATATAGGACCATTACAATACGCTTTACATTACAATTCTACACTTTATCCAAGATTACATATAAACTATAGACTCATAGTCTTCATTACTTTCCACTTGATGATCTTCAAATTATGCCTTCTGAACCAAAGAATCTCTAACATGTCTTCAACCTCTCTCTCTCATTCCACACAAGCCAACTCCCTCTCTATGAGCATATAAAATCAAAACAACAATACCCACTATCAAAAAATGTTGTCTAAAAGTTGCCTTCAATAAAATATTCATTACTCTATCTAATATTCATATTTCCATACATGATCTTAACTATGACATCTTGACATACTGCAGAACATAATTGGAAGTGCACATAAGATGATCTTTATTCTTCTAATCATGCCAAATGCTTCTATCTCTGTAAATATTTCAAGTCTTCATATAATAACTAGTATGTTGACATTAATGACAAAAATTATCATGAATGCAACACATATGCTCTGAATCATGTATTCGACAATGCTAATATACTCCCCCATAGGAATATCATCAATATTCATGCCAACAATTTCATCATCACCGTCATACAAATAATCCTTATAAATCTTTGACTTGTAAGGATTCCTAGGCTTAAATTTAGGTTTTATCTTTGGACATCTTAAAGAAAGGTGACCAAATTTCTTGCAATGCCAACAAAAAAAGGTGGTTTCATACCTTTGGGTTATCTCTTTGTAGTTAGTGAAACAAACTCATCAATATTTGTTTCCTCTTTTTGAACCTATGTTGTTATTATCCTTTTATCATTATGCACACAAGCTTTGAATTTTTTCTCAACTCTAGGAAAATTATTTCTTAATCTACTAGTCTCAAAAGATTACACTTTTCCAATCAAAGTTTCTTTGATAAAATCTTTCATGAGAGGGGTAAATTATTCGATGCTATTCACCTTAGTATCACAAAGAGAGGTTAAAGATCTCAATTTTTTTTAGCATACCTCATCTTTTGATGTTGTTCCTCCAGAGTTTTTTATAATTGTGGAAATCTCAATGATCCTTTGAACATATGACCTAATTGATTCATTTTCTTGCATTTTAGAACTTTCTACCTTAGATTTCCAATTTTTCAACATCATTGTCTTTGTATGTTCATGATATTCATATAGTCCTTTCAATCTAGTCCAAATCACATAAGAAAGATCATGACATTGTACCTCAACAAAATTATGATTCTGGAAGTGCAATGATTATTATTTCCCTTGGAATCATATTATACAGGAAAAACTTCTTCTCCTCATTTAAACATGTAAGTAAATTTTTTTTTCCTTCACACTTGAGTCTTTTTAATCAACCAATAGTCAATCATTTTAGAAAATTGACCATGGGGGGGCGGAGGGGGGGGGGGGGGGGGGTGTGGTGGAACCAGTTATATCTAGTTATCTACAAGCCTTGAAAACACTTTTCACAAACTTAAACTCTTTAATATTTCATATCATTAACTTGGTAAGCATATCTAGCATCATAAAATAAACTGATATAAATATTGTTTCAAATTTCAAATTTCATATTCTTCATATACCGATTATTAAAATTTCTATGTATATACCAAGTTACAACAAAAACAATAAACATGAAATAACATGCAACACAATAAGCATCCACATGATTTTGTCACATATATTTAACATGGAAACAATGTTAAGGGGAACACCACTTGGAAACCAACAACCCAAAAATTTCACTCTTTTGAAGTGAGCTTTGTTAGGAGCTTACCTTGTTTAAGGTTAGATATACATCATTACATGTGACCTTGTTAGAGGATTTTCACCAAAGATCATCTAGACCTTATCACTCCTTGAAACTTCTATAGAGTATCCTACTCTAAAAAGAATTATAAAACACTCAACTAAAAGTTAATATACAAGATTTCAATAAGACTATTAAGTTCACTCATTAAGAGACTTTATGCTATAATGGTTAGAATGCAACAATAAAATTATTTGTTAGGTTTAGCACTGCATTTTCTTATTCATATCTCTATTTTAGTATATCTCTTCCCTCTTTCTATCCTTTTGATCCCTTCTAGCTAATCCACTCAATCTCTCATCCACTGAGCACATCTTCTTTCTTGATCTTCACAATGAAGCTCTGCTCGATTATCCTCTAGCTATCAACTTCTTCTTCAACTTGATCAACAATAATGAACATCACGTTCATCCCTTAAATAGAAATATTTTTTCTTTACCATTCCATCAGATCTTCAACCAGCTTAGGTTTATTGAATCTAGATACTCAATTAACATGCCTTTACCTTAAATTTTGTGGTTTAATTCAAATCATTAAATATCCTTTAGAAAATATTATTTGAATTTATCTAGACATTGATCTCATAAGCAAATTATCTTTATCTTCAAAATATATCAAACACTATTTATTTTCATCAAATGTTAGCCTTAGATTACATATTTTATCTTGTTCATTATTTCCATGCTTGGTTAATACTATGTCTTGCTTGGTCAATACTAGACTCAGTTAACACTGAATTTCCTTGGTTAATAATACACTTCCTCTTCACTTTATCAGGTGCTCAATGAAAATTGTAGTAGCTCAATTAATATTAGGATTCTTCATTCACTAACCAAACTAGATTTCTTATACATGATCTCAATAGTGCATCAAATCATGATAAATAACCAAACAAACATTATACTATTAGAGTCTAACTTATTCAAGTTCCCATTCAATACCATGTACTTATCATCACTCTTATCATTATACTTCAAATCCTCTTCATTATTCAAATGATATGCCACTACCAAATTAGCATAATGTCTCACCAATTAAGGCTTGACATCAATGAAAACATAATAACTAATATGAATCTTTCACATACATTAGTAGGATTACCAGTTGGGGCTAACAAATCCCTATTCAAATCAAATGAGTTTTCATAGTATCCTTCCAATTATTGTAGTTATCTCCATTAAATTTTTTACTCTCATTCCTATATGCCATGGATCTCCTCAAGATACTAAGCTTTCTTCTTAAAGAGGTCCTAATGCTCTAATCCCAATTATTAAGTAGTAAAGTTCACATAAAACTGGTGGTGGGGAATCAGTTGTGACCAATTAAATTAAATCCAAACTTTTATATCCAACTTTACTAACCAAAAAAATGAATCATAACAAGAGATAAACCATGTAGAATGACACAATTATTTTTTGACTAGGGAAACCCTTTATTAGAGGGAAAACATTGATGTGGATGAAACCCAAAAGATAATTTACTATTATATAGGTTCCTTATGAAAGGATGTGACTTTATTAGGAGCCAATTATATTACATTTAGTAAAAAAGTCCCTATTAAATAACAAATCCATGATCAGAGACCTTTAACCCATTTTATAAGGTTTTTAACCATGTTAAAAGTTAATAGGGAAACAACTAGACCCATTACCTAACTTTCTATAGTAACTATGAAGAATAATTCTTTAGGATAAAAAATCCAACATATGTAAACTAACATATCTTAAACTTACTTGCTAATATAGTTCCTTTGAAGCTCAATGCTATGTACCAAACCAATCTCTTCTCTTCTTAGATTATCCAACACTCAAGCTCATATCATATCACCATACACACAATATATGGATTGTCACTATGATATCCAACCTAGGAAAATATCTTTCCTTTATGCCCCTTCCAAATAACTAATTAGGTCATCCTATTAAAAGTAGCCATCTGAAACAACTCTCCAAACTAAAAGATAAAACTAGTAAAAATCTAGGGAGTCAAGACAAAAAACCAAGACAAGCCAAGAAAAGCCAAGGTGCTTAGGAGATATCTCTCAACATTTTTGCTGCACTTATTTCCATCTCTGACAATCTACCAACTACCTTCTTCATGTCTAAGAGTTCTTGGTTAGGTTCCAAGGTGTCCTTCCTCATGTTGGATCTAGTATGCTTCCTTGAGCTATCATCAGGGGTCCTATCCTTTGTGTTGTGGAGGGCAGGGTCCTCCTCCTTACTGATTCTTTGCTCCTCTATATTGTTAATGAACAACTTAATATTCTCATTGGCCTCTTTGAGAATATTGTAGCTTTGTTCCACTATAATTTGCATTGAGCTCTCCATTTTTTGGACCCTATTCTTGACATCCTCCACTCTATTGTCCATGCTCTTTTCTTCCTCTATTATCCTATTCTTCAAGCTGTAGTTCTCCCTTTCCAAGCTACTCACCCTATATTTAAGCTCTTGGATTTCATGAAAAATCCACTTGGTGGTATAGAAGTTGTCCACCATGCTATTTTTGGCATTGTTGAGGACATTCATATCTGGATTTTCCTTAGTGGTGTCACTAAAAATCACCAGGGCATGGTCGATCAACTCTTCCATTTTGATTTTACCCTCTTCATTCTCATTGACCAAAGTTTTGATCAACTTATGATTGATCTCCATTTTGGCAAAAATTGTGTCAAAATTATGCCACACCACATTCCTATACTTCCCTATGATCGATCATCTATATTTGTTGGTGCAAAATTCCTTATACCCCTACTCCTACTCCTCCCTTTCACTCTAATTGAGGTCCCCTTCCATCCCCTCCTTCTCCACCCTCCATTTATCCTCCTTGGCCTCAGAGAGTTTCCTTTTTTGGCTCCAAGATGTCATGACCTCATCCTGTTTGTTTGTCAGCATTTTGATCATGATGTTTCTCTTGCCCCTCTTCCTCTCCATGTCTTCCCCTTCTCTAAGATCCTCCTCTCTTTCAACACTTTCTTACCCCTCATCCATGCCTTCAACCCTTTCATTATTGTCCTTGTCTAAGGAGGTGTCAAGGCCCTACTTGGGATTGGGAAGAACTTTTTTCTCCTTCCTTTTTATTTTGATGATTTTTTTACCCAAGCCTCATTGTGGGGAGTCATCCCCCTCAAAGTCCATATGCATCTCAAGGTTGTTCTCTATATGTGAAGATCAACATGTTACAATAGAACACTCAATTGCTAGTAAAACATATCACAACCTTTACTTTAGTAACCTCTCTACAATGATCTTTAAGACTCCCTATTACAAACATGGTATTATAAACATTTCGTTAACCATGATAAAATATCACTATCCTTAATTCCATCTCTTTGATAAGATATAGTCAATTTTACAACAACTATCTCTTTTAATATTTCTTGTACACAAGTCTACTACTAGTCTTGACCAAATAAATAGTAACTCAACCAAAACTCATAATAAAACATAGATGTGATATCTACACTTATTTATGAACATATCCTAAGATCACATATCTTAATTTTCTATGTTCCAAATTTTTTGTTTCAATAATCTTCTGGAATATACAAAATGTTTGTTTACCATGAACTCACAAACATATGTTATCATCAATGACAAAACCTGTTATCAAGACAAAAAATAACTAACATATCTAAGTGACAATAAGGTCTTTATTCCTAATAGATACTTCTCACAATGAAGAAATATTTGAAAATTTCTTAAAATGTTTGATAAATGTGGGTTATAAAACCTATAGTACTAAAATAAATTGATCTCATCGACTTACAACATTTATTATATCGTATATGAAGGTGAATGAAAATAAGAAAATATTCATCGCTAATAAATTCAAAGAGAATATAGAGATATAGTTTTGAAGTGTAAAGAAGACAAAATCTCAACATTTTCTCACAAATAAAAAGCTATGGTATGTATATAAATGAAACCCTGAAGTTTTTTCTTCACTTTAAAATCATTTGAAGTCCAAGAATGAAAGAAACCATCAAGAGAATGAATTTAAAATAATGGAAGCTATAGAAAAGACTACAATGTTGTGGCCCCTTAAGAATGTACAAAAATACTAGAGAGATGGGGTTTATAGGAAGTTAATATCAAAATAATCAAAACCCTTAAGGCTTAAAGTATACTATATTTACACCAAATAAAGGGAAAATCATCAAGATATCTTGTAATTTCAATGCATGTACCATATAAAAATTACATGCATGGACATACACTATGCATCATGAAGAAATGTATACTTCCTTTTCTTTACTATTTGTACCCTTTCCTTACTAACAATTGCATCTCTATTGATAATACAATTTGTGGCCCTTTTGGAATTAGCACTTCCAAACAAAAGTTGACAGTATATGGGCAACTCTAAGTTCAAAAAAAATTCTCTCATATAATTGTTTTATATTTTATTAAAAATTTTACCCACATTTTTCATAATTATAAAAAATATGTTCATGATAATTTTGAGAAAAATGAGTAAGACTAAGAAAAAGAAATTTCCTTGTGAAACCTAATAGAGAGAAATTAATCCCCTAGTTTGTCAAAAAGCTACCTTAAATGTATCAATATCAGTGAGCCAAATGTAGTAGAAATTTTTGTATGGTGATTTATCAAAACTTATGAGGGGAATTAGAGAACTATGAAGTGCACAAGGACCATGTGAATATAGATCAAGTTTTGGATATGCCACTTGGATTCCATCTAGCAATTCGATCTCAGTTGGTGCAAAAAGTTACAATATTGCTTAGTTAAAAGTTTCTCAATAGTACATCTTTCAAATAGTTTGTCCTAGGACCAAACCATATACTCCATCAACTCTAGTTAGCTAGGTAAATTATATTGGATACCTTTTTAACCTACATAGAATCAAGAATGTTTTGGTGCATGCTAAACCTAAGTGTTCCTAAGGTGTACTAAGCCAAAATCAGGGAAAAATGTTTGGAGGGTGATTTCTTAGACCTAATGAGGGGTATCAAAGAAATATGAAGTGAAAGAGGACCATCTTGGGAAGGCATAAAAGTATTTATATTCATTTTAGGATATTCCACATGGTTCCCATTAAGTGACTTGATCTTGATTGTGTCAAAAAGTTGCAACATTGTTCACTTAAAAGTTGCTAAATGGTGCATATTTCCAACTGTTTGTCCTAGGACCAAACTCTCTACTCCATAACTTATGGTTGTATGGGTAAACATTAGTGGACACCTCATTTCACTAGTGTACCATTAATAATATTCTAGTACATGCCAGACCTAAATATTCCCAAGGTGCACTAAACCAAATTGGGAAACAATTTTTGGAGGATGATTTCTCAAACCTTGTGAGGCGTATTAGAGAACTATGAAGTGTGGAAGGAACATTTTGGAATATTTCACTTGGTTTCCATTTGGTGACCCAATCTTGGTTGGTAAAAAAAGTTGTAATGTTTCTCAATTAAAAACTTCTTAATGACACATCTTTAAAAGTCTTTATCCAAGGACCAAATTGTCTTCTCTATCACTTCTAGGTGATTAGGTAAACTCTATTGGAGACCTCATTTCTCCTATGTAGCATCAAGAATTTTCTAGCACATGTCTGACCTAAGTGTTCCAAAGGACACAATGTTAGCATGAATGCTGATGATACTACTTTGGGGAGTATCATGAGCATTGGACAGTATTGATATGTTGCATTCATGGCTATGTTTTTCATTGATGTCAACATAACATGGTTTTTGCAAAGAATGGTTGAGTAGTAGACAAAGATATTGATCATTCAAAAAATGTTTTGATTGTTTGGTCATGTGTAGTTATGGAAATTTTCAGCATAGTATCCTAATGACATGGTCAAGTGCTTAGAGTCTAAGTCAAAGACGTACAAAAATTGTACGTAATTTACAAAGAGTAGTTTAGAGACAAAGTATTGGGAAAGTAGTTCCTAATGATTGTTGGCTATCTCACATCTAGCATGGAATGAAGAGATGCATATTCAGGTAGTGATAGAGGACAATCCACTGATTATGTTAGAAAGTACGCAAGCCTTGGTATTGTACATGTGAAGTTTTGTATAAACTGTGAGTCGACAATGCTATTGTAATTGTAATTAATTAATTATCTTACCTTAATTAATTGGGAAAGCCTCAAGGCCAACTCAAGGAATTATTATGAAGGTATGTTATAAAAGAAATATGTTTTCCTTGATTAAAATGAGCATGATGTGTATTGAGATAATTGGTGAAGTAAAAATTGTGAAAAGAAGTAGAGTTCTTATTGAATGCGTGTAAGAAACCCAAAGGATTATTGGATGTGATATTTAAGATTTGGTTACAAGATCTAAAGAAGCAAAATTCTAAATAATAGGAAAAAGATATAGGAACAAAGTACATTTTAGTTCTATTATTTTGCAAGGAATAATACATAGATCATTTGGATAATGGGTTCATTGGCCTTGCCCTTGAAGTTGTTTGGGTAGTGGGTCTAACTATCTTCCACAACTCCTAACAGGGTTGGCACAACTCCTAATAGGATTGGAATCTCCTAATAGGGATTTGAAATCTCCTAACAAGGAAGTATATGTACTAAATGTTGCAATAGACTCCTAACAATGTCTATCCCCTAACAAGGAATATTTATATTAGTACATCATCTTGTGGGTAGCACCCCCATTGGGGTTTTCCTTTTGAACAAGGGTTTCCCTAGTTAACATATTTGGTGTTATTGTGTATGAGTATCTTTTTGTGGTTTCAATTTATATTACTCATATGGTTAAGATTGTTAAAGATTTTTAATTGTGATATTAGTTGTATAATTGATTTAGCCCCCCCTCTCAGTTATATCAGTGGACTATATATTCTAACAATTGGTATCAGAGCATCAAGTCCTTGAAGAATAAGCTCAAAAGCTTTGGGAGATCAATGGTGAATATGTTTAGGAAGGATAGTCCAAGATTTGTTGGGGCCAAATATGACAATTAGAAGGAGAAGATGGAGACTCATTTTTTGTGCATGGGTCTGGAATATTGGATCTTGATAAAAATTTAGAAGATAATCATTGAAGAAGAAAAGATTGAAGAATGTAGTGAAGAAGAGAGAGATCTATTCATGTGTAACATGAGAGAAAGATAAGCTCTACTAATAACTCTTCTAGAGAATGAATACAATTATGTAAAGTCACTTGTAACATCTTGTAAAATTTGGAATGCATTAGAATCTATTTTTGAAGGTGATGATCATGTAAAAAGAATGAGATTATGGAATTGGATATGTGTATTTCAAGATGCTAGAATGATGGAAGATGAATATGTAGAAAGTTATATTAGTAGAATATCATAAATGGTTATAGGAATTCAATCTAATGGTTGAACCAAGGAAGATGATGAAGTCATATGGAAGATTTTGAAAAGTTTGACACCACCATTCAAGTCGATAGCTCAGATGATTAAGCTAGTGATGCCACACACTAAAGATTTCACAAAGGAAATATTACTTGGAAGATTAGAATCAAAAGAAGTAGATATAAGATAGTTTGGAGAACTTGCAAGAGTCAAAACAACTTTAAGCACCCTGAACATTCAACTTAATTTAACAAGAAGTGCAAGCACATGTGGAGATTTTGCTAGTAGCAACAAAGGTGATGAAGACAAGAAGATTGAGGAAGGAATAACCCTTTTGGTAAGAAGAGAAAAATATGGTAAGAAAATCTTTAAATGTTGGACTTGTAATGAATGTGGTCATTATGTATCTAAATGTTCTAAAAGAGAGAAAAAGTATAAGGGAAAGTTTAACCTGAGAAGAGATAGAGATAGAAATTGGTTGTATGCAAATGAAGATGAAGAATCTGATGAGAAAGGTCAAAGTGAAAGTGATGATGAATTAGGATTTGTGGCTATCAAGGAAGATGATATTGATAGAGAAATTAGAGAAGAAAGAGCTCTAGTTACCCAAGTAGTAAATAAGTCTGATTGGATAATTAATAGTGGTTGTTCAAATTACATGACTGGTGATATGAATAAGTTTGTTAAGTTCAAGAATCATGATGGAGGTATTGTTAGAGTTGGTAACAATGCAACTTGTCATATAATAGGGATTGGATCTATTACTCTTGATGATAAAACTAACATTGATGATGTCTATTTTGTTGATGGATTGAAGCATAATTTGTTGAGTGTTGGACAGTTGGTGGACAAGGGTTATCTGCTATAGTTTATTGAGAAGACTTGTTCTATCAAAGACAAAAATGGTAAGATGATTGAAACTGGCACTAGATATAGAGGTAATTTATTTCAATTAAATCCTACTGAGATAACATGTTTGGTAGCTAAAGTGGATAATAGTCGGATGTGGCTTAGAAGATTCTGTCACATAAAATTTGATAATATTGTGAAGGTTAGTAGTACTTTTGTAGTCAAAGACTTTCCTAAGATTTTTATGCCTACTAATGTTGTGTGTAAGGAATGTATTTTGGCTAAGAAGAAGAAATTTTTATTCCCTAGCAAGAATTTCACTACCATAGAGAAGTTGGAGATCATTCACATAGATCTGAGTGGTCCTTTTAGAACAAGAGGATTCAATGGAGAAAGGCATTTTATGATTTTTTTGATGATTTTACTAGAATGATGTGGGTAGCATTTCTTAATGAGAAATATGAAGCTTTTGATAAGTTTAAGATATTTAAGAATAGAGTTGAGAATGAATCTAGTGTTAAGATAAAGTGTTTGAGATCTAATAGAGGAGGAGAATTCACCTCTAGAGTGTTTAACATGTTTTGTGAAGAAAATGGAATCAAAAGATAGTTATTTGCACCTAGAATACCTAAGAAAAATGAGATTTTTGAAAGAATAAATAAGTTTGTAGTAGAAGCAACAAGAGCAATGTTTTTTGAGAATGATGCAAGATTTGAGATTTGGTTACAAGATTTGAAGAAGCATAAGTTTGGTTGATCGAATAAAGATAGAGGAAAAAAGTACATTTAAGTTCTATTATTCTACAAGGAATAATACAAATATCATTTGGACAATGGGTTCATTAGTCTTGCCCTTGAAGCTATTTGGGCAATGGGTCCAGTTGTCTTCCACAACCCCTAACAGGGTTAGAATCTCTTAACATGGACTCATATATTGAATGTTGTAATAGACTCCTAACAGGGTCTATCCTCTAACAAAAAATGTTTAGATTAGTACATCATCTTGTGGATACCATCTCCATTAGGGTTTTCCCTCTGATCAAGGGTTTCCCTAGTTAACATATATGGTGTTATTGTGTATGAGTATCTTCTTATGGTTTCTAGTTTATATTATTCATATGGTTAAGATTATTAAAGATTGTTAATTGTGATATTAGTTGTATAATTGATTCACCCTATAATGCCCCTCTTAGAGATCCTTGGAACAAGGATTCAAAATAAGCCAAGATATATATATTTTTAAACAAGTATGGATGCACATGACAATCAACATACAAGGATCACAAAGATCTCAATGGAAGACTTAACTACAATCCTGACAACCAATGAATCTCCAAATGAGACTACCAAACTGACACACTCAATCAAAAAATGAAATCCAAAGATGACAACAGAACTTAAAATCTTAGATCTGTCAAAACAAGGAAATACAAGAAATCACAAAGAACACTCAAATCACCAAAAAGTGTACTCTAGAAAAAAATGGAGATACCCCCTATTTTCTACTCAAGAAAACACTAGAAATAGTTTCGCATGAGGAAGTGCACCAAGCTACTCAAGAAACTACCCTCTTGCATGATGGAATGCCTAGTCCAATCACTAAAACCCACATAAATGGGGCAAGGCTTGCATGAGGAAGTACTAAAAGCCACGTGAGGAAGTATAATGAATCCTACAAGGAAATGCCAAGTCTCGCTCTGTAGAGTTTAGAATCTCACATAGAAGAGAGTATAATCTCGCTTGAGAATTTGCAACAACAAGAAAGAAAAACTTAAAATGAGAAGATAACTAAAGCAATTCCTCCACACCGGGGAGTACTAGATCCACAAATTGAGCACAGACACTCAAACACAAAACATCAAGACAAAAACTACATCTAACCATCTAAAATGTAGTAGTAAAGGAAATGTACTGAAAGCAACTTCACAATGAATGAACATAAAAAACTCATGTGTGGTTCCTCCCAACCATAATAGCATCACGATACCTCAAAGGTCCTAGCCATCCCCCACACATAACATCCAAACCACCAATTGGATAGTTGGAGCTATCTTATGAGGACGTCACTTCTAAAACATAATAACATCGTAAGAACAGGAAATCTAACATGCTAATCCAATAAGCAATAGATAATCCAACTAAGAAAATCACATCATCTAACCATATGCTAAACATAATAATAAGGAATGCATAAAACAAATAACATCATCTAAACATGATATCCAAGAATTCCAATGAAAGCATAAATCACAAGGAATCATATTCTAGAATCTTGAATATACCATGTGAAACATCAAACACCGATCACACTAGAATAATAGGTCATCTCTATACACCAGTCCCCAATAGTGGTGAAGGTAGCTATGCCTCCCAACCATGTAAAAACCTATAGGTCCACTCCCACTATTCTAATGGAGATGATGATCTAACCAAAAAAACACATAAACCAAACATCCATAGCTAACACTCATTCCAAGATTGCAACCAAGATCATGAGACAATGCAAGTGCAATAGGTCCTGGTCAGATACTCTATGGGTCAACTATGTAGGGAGTCTGGTGGAGAGTTGGTGAGCATGCTAACAAACCGTTCCCCTTGGTACACTCTTGGAAGGCTAACATGTTGTGTCCCTCGCTAAAATACAAGGACTATGAATCATCGACATTGTTAGGTCTACCCTGTAAAAGGATTTGACCGATGCATCTTTTAGGATGAACCAATGGTTGATATCTGATTTGCAACTTTGGTTTGCTAGTTGAGATTCTTTGTATTGCAATGATCACTTGACTGTGATAGATAAATCTCTATTTTCCCTTATATTTCATGTAGCCTTCTTTAATTTGCACTCGTGCTCATCATATTATTCTTCACATACTTATGTGGATATGATAAATTGCATTAAATATATACTAGGGTAAAAGTACAAAGTTGTGTCACCTTTTCGGCTGACTTATCAGAATGACTAAATTTGAGTATTTCTATCTAAAAATATATTTTTTCAAACATATGATCTAGATAAATTATTCTAGCTAAGTTATATATGGTCTCAAACTTTTTCAATTGGAAATGTCTATTAAATGCATGTTTTATACTAGTTTGTATCCAATTACTAAAGAAATAAATAAAAATCAGAAAAATTGCATTTCAATAACTCTTACTATTTTTTATAATATTTTTTAATAACATATAAACACCATTTTATAGAGCTCATAGTCAAGAATATTTTCATATAGACTTTATGGTGTTTTAATTAAATATAATATATTGTAATTAAAAATTCTACAAGCACGTATTTTAACACTCAAAAAGATGTCAGTTTTGAGAAAGAAAAATATTAAATCATATCAAAAAAATTAAAATTATAGGACATTCTAGAGGAAAGAGTCCTCTTCTAGAATGTATAATTTTTCTAGTGGTTAAAATAGTTTTGTTTTGAAAAATTTGGCGGAAGATGAAAACTATCAATTTCAGGTGAGTTGAAATTTGAATCATTATAAAAGAGAAAATATAGGTCTAAAGCCAATTTTTATTTTTGATTATTCTAGCTATACATGATATCTATAACATAGTCTAAGATCAAAGGGAAATAAATTTATCTCCATATAGTTTTGTGGTGGGAACTAGACCCCTAATTTTTGGCATTTTTCAATAGCTAAAAAATTATCTTTAAAAATTAGGAAAATATATCATTCCTTATTCCAAATAATTATTAAAAATTATAATTATAAAATTTATCCATTTCTACACATTTCATTAGTTTACGTCATTTTTAAATTCATAATAATAATACCAATTTTATATCATTGAAGGTGAAAAATTATACTTTTGTTAGCCTTTTCCTTTACAAAAGGGTGACACAAGTTTGTGCTTTTACTCACTAATCCAAATCACAACTTACTAGAGTAAGCTACAATACTAATTTCATCATAATTCACAAAGTTAGCTCAATTGCTGTAACTTGGGCTCATAAGAAAAACTTAGTGATGTTCTGATACACAAAATTTTTTGTCAATACTCAACAATATTTGGTACTTGGTTGAACTTGAAGCTTGGTCCATACTAATCACTTCCAAGTAGCTCAAATTTGGTCAGCATTGTGTGACTCAATGAACACTAAGAAACTTGGTAGCTGCCAAATAACTTGGTTGACATTGTATAAATTGGTCAACACTAGATTCACATTGTTAATACTACAAGCTAGGTAGACATAGTAGAACTTGGTTAACATACCAGAGCTTGGTTAACACTACAATCCTCTTTACTTCTTCTGAATAGGTTGATAGCCTCTAGTACACTCAGTTTGCATTGTACATTGTCTCTAAAGCTTGGTAAACATTTTATTCTGACTACTTGGTAGAGTTTAGTAGTAATGTAATCATTTTGACTAAGTGTTGAGTCATTGATAGTCAAATTGACCTTAATGTCAACAATCTCCTCCTTTGGCATTAGTGACAAAAACACCTATCAAACCAAAAATCTAAACTTCAAAACTATAAGTCAAAAAACTTCCTTTAGCATCATTCTATGTCTTTAACTTAGTTTGACTTCCTAAAGTTATAGCTCGGTAAGATACTCTATTTTTCTAATTTTTCAAAATTTCTTTTGTAAAAATATTTCTTGCTTATTTGCACAAGTATCTACAAAATACTATATTATTCCCCCATACATATATCTTCCTTATATACATACATCTGAAGTATAGTAATATTCTCCTCCTTTCACAATATCTTCTCTCTCTTTATATATTAAACATATTTACTTCTCTCCCTTTTTGGCATGAATGCCAAAGGTGTATAATATCTATATGTTAATACCAAAATGTGACAAGAAATTAGAGTGTACCTTCATAATAAGTAACATTTTCTTGTCCCAATTCTCCTATAGTACCTTACTTGAAAGCATTGCAATCTAAACTTCTACTAATAATTCTATCATCTAATTAGCTATGGAGAAGTTGTTGTCATGGATGAGTGTCTTTGTATGTGCAATGCATCCATATTTGGAAGAATCATGCCTTGGATTCTATTAGTGTGGCCCTGATCTTGGCTTCTTCCTTCAATAATTCTGTGTGAAGACTTGTTAGATATCTGATCTTTGTGTAGTGTGCAGAACTATGATTTGGGTCAAGTGGTAGCTAGTGTGCACTTTCCTTTATATCTTAATCTTGTTGAAAATAATTGCTTAATTTTTTATTGTCTTTGATGTTACAAAAAATATCATATCATTTCTAATTAGTTTATGTCAAGCTCATTTGAGTGATGAAGATAGTTTCCTATGTCTGTTGAGCATTCAAGAGTTTGCCTAGTTCAAAAGTTAGTATCTACTGAGTTCACACAGTCGTCAAAGGAAAGTTTGCAAAAGTTGAGTGTTAATTGAGCTCACTCAGTAAATAAAGAAAATTTTGGATGGAACCAATGGTAACTAAGCTCACTTGGTTACCAAAGGAACTTTGTGAATATGGAGTGTTAACTAAGTTCACTTGGTTAACATAGGAAAATCATTTCTAAGTTGGTGTCTACTGAGCATGGTCAGCTAATGAAGGATTTTCTTGTTTTGACATATTGAGTTCAATTAATTTAGTTGTTAATTCTAGCCCACCAAGGAAATAAATATTAAGTATTATAAGTTGTATTCAAGTCAACTTGGCAATATGTAAGATATAAATATAAGGTCAAGTTGAGGATTGAATTTGTGAAACATAACAGAAGATTTGATGATGCTTAGAGGAAGTGAATTAGAAGGATACTTGTAGAATATCCTTGTTGAGCTAAAAAGATACATTTAATGAGGAAGGATCAAGTATTCAAGAAACAATTGAGATCTATAATCATCAATTTAGTTTTATCAGAAATTAGGTCATCTCATTGTTACATTCTAACCATTGTAGCAATGATCTAAATCTCTTAATTGAGTTGGCTTAATAGCTATTTGCAAATCCTCTAACAAGGTGGCATTTCTAGATTGAAGTGTCTAAAGACCTTGAATAAGGCCACTCCTAATAGGGTGATTAAATCCTCTAGTAGGGCCAAACCTAATAGTGAATTTTGTAACTTTTAGTAGGGTTGGCTCCTAACAGGGCTCACTTCAGAAGAGTGAAAATTAGTAACTAGTTGCAATTGGTAGTTTTTTCCAAATTGAGTTTCTATGTTAAATCTTGATATCACTTGTGTTCAAGATATTTCTTTTACGTGTATGCAACTAAGTTAATCTTGAAATTAATCACATTAAGATTAATCTATTTAGTTATTGCCAAGTTATAGTATTTGCTAGTGTAAATCAAGTGCATGTGTGTTTGTTGAGTTATAGCAGAATACAATTTAATTAGAGTTTTGATTTGTATTGACATCTAAGGATCTAGGATTTATTTTTTAGTAATTGATTCATCCCTCCCCTCTAAGTTACTCTTCTTATATTTCCAAAAATTGGTATTAAATCTTTTTGGTGCTTGTAGAAAAGGTTTCAAGGACCTAAGCTAAAGATCAGGATGTCTTACAGAAGGGAGATACCAAAGCTAAATAGAGATAACTTCAAGGCATGGAAAAAAATCACGAGGCTACACTTGAAAACCATTGGAGATTTAGGGCTAAAAAATCTAGATGCCAAATACAAGGCTCCCATTGGAACTATGATTGTACAAGAAAGTACAGAGAAGAAGAGTCATAATATCATAATGATTGATATTATTTCATCTCTCAACTATACCAAATTTGATGAGGTCAAAGATTGTGGAATTGCATATGAAATGTGGATAAAGCTAAAAGCAATCTATGGAGGAGATAATAATGTAAGGAGAGCTAAAGCTGAAAGTCCTAGAGGATAGTTTGATCAGATAAAAATGAAAGATGATGAAAACATTGTAAAATATGTAGAAATAACCAAAGCCAATGTAAGTTCTATCAAAGCCTCTAGAGGAATAATTGAAGATGTAATAGTGGTAAGCAAGGTACTTAGAACCCTTCTTCCCATCTATACAATTAGAGTGTTAGCTATTCAAGAAATGAGATGTGATCCAAATAACAATATAACATTGGATGCTCTAGTTGGAAGATTGACAACATTCGCTAGACAACTATGATAATTATACTCGTAGTTTTAGCAATCTTGAGTCTACATTTGAAGCTAAGGTATCACTCAAGAAGAAAGCTAAAAGATCTAAAAGAAAACAATCTAAAAGTGAAGAGGAAGATAGTTATGATAGTGACCTTGAAGCCATTGAAGCATTGCTTGCAAGACAGTATCCCAAAGGCAAACAAAAGTGTAAAGGTAAGATTCCTTTAATTTGTTTCTCTTGTGAAGAAGTTGGACACATTTCTGCAAGGTGCCCAAACAAAGAAGACAAAAATTAAAAGAAACACAATAAGTATAAAGGCAAGAAGGATTTCAAAAACTACAAAGACTACAAGGACAAAGGTAAGAGATCTTGTTTTATAGCTAAAGATTTAGATAGAAGTGAAGATGATGAAATGATATATATTGCTATAAAAGATGAATTTGATGATGAAGGAGATAAAATGCAACTTATCTCTCATGTTAGAAAAAATGATACAAGGATTATTGATAGTGGCTACTCACATCATATAATTGGTGATAAAACAAAATTTGAACACATGGAGCATTATGATGGTGGTAGTGTGAGATTTGGAAAAAATGAATCTTGTTGCATAAAGGGAAAATATTGTATCTCACTAACCAATGAACTTAGATGTGATACTGCTTATTGGGTTGAAGGACTAAAGCATAATCTACTGAGTGTGGTACAATTGAATAACATTGGAGTCAAGGTAGAATTCATGAATGGGAAGGCCAAGTTGCTAGATGGAAAAGGAAATCTAGTTGGGTCTAGCAAAAAAACAAAAGGTAACCTATTCTACCTAGATCTCAATGAAAATTCATGTTTTATTGCTGATGTAGAAGAAAGCTGGTTATGACATAAAAGGTTGTATAATGTGAACTTTGATAATCTAGTCAAGATACAAAAAAATAGAGGAGTAAGAGGTATTTCTAGTATGAAGAAACTTGATATGGGTCTATGCAAAAATTATCAAATTGGTAAGACGGGAAAGACAAGTTTCAAAAGAAAAGACTATCATTCAGAAGAAGTCTTGGAGCTAGTTCATACAGACTTATGTGGACCTATTGGAATAGAGAGTTACAATGGAGATAAGTATTTTATTCTATTTGTTGATGATTATTCTAGAATGATGAGAGTAATGTATCTAAAATAAAATTTTGAAGCTTTTCAAAAGTTTAGGTGGTATCTGGCAAGATTAGAGAAAGAAACTGGAAAGAAGCTGAAATGTTTTAAATCATACAAAGGTGGTAAATTAATTTCCAATGAGTTCAATGATTTCTATATTGAGAAAGGAATTAAGAGACAAGTATCAGCCCCTGGTACACCTCAGTAGAATGGTATAGTTGAAAGAAGGAATAGATCCATCATGGATTGTGCAAGAGCCTTAATGATAGAAAAGAGAGTTGCAATCAAATATTGGAAGGAAGAAATAAGTATTGCAATGCATACCTTGAATAGAGTATAGTTGAAGAAAGACTCAAATAAAACTCCTTATGAAATGTGGTATGGCTACAAACCTAATGTAAGTTACTTGAAAGTATTTGGTAGCAAATGTTATATCTTGAAAGAATCTAGGAAAGGTAAATTTGATATCAAAGGTGATGAAGAAATATTCCTAGGATAGTCCTACATAATTAAATCATAAAATTTTTTGAATCTAACTACTCATAAGATCATAGAAAGTACACATGTGAGAATTGAGGAATTTGCAGAAAAGAGTGAAGAAGAAAGCAACATAGAACCTAAGGATTACAAAAGATTTATTTACTATGAACCTTATACATTGCTAAATCTATTTGGAATTCAAGAGGCCTCACCTCATAAGTCCCCAAAATCTCCAAAAGCTATCAAGTTGCAACCAGTGCAACCTAAGTCACAATTTGAAGGACCCAAGTTGCAGTCAGAAGCTACCGAGTTGTTGCCAAAGAAAATTGAGTCTGATGGACCCAAGCTTGATATAGAAGATCATGAAAAGGTTAATGGAACATATTCTAAATCCAAAGTACTAGTGTTAGCAGGATATTTCAAAAGGAACCATGCACCTAATTAGATCATTGGAGACAAGTTAGATGGAATAATGACAAGAAACAAACTGAAAGGTACATGTTTTCTTGTTGAATTTGAACCTAGAAATGTTAAAGATGCTTTAGATAATAAAATTTTAATTCAAGCTATGAATGAAGAAATAGAATAGATAGAGAAGAATAAGACTTGGACTCCTGTTCCTAGACCAAGGATAAAAATGTAATTGGCACAAAGTGGGTGTTCAAAAATAAGTTAAATGAAGATGGAAAAGTTTCAAGATGTAAAGCAAGGTTAGTTTATAAAGGTTATTCCCAAGAAGAAGGTATTGATTATGGTGAAATTTTTTCTCCTATTGCTAGCATATGTAACACACTAAGGATTTAAAGTTTATCAAATCGATGTAAAATTTGCATTCTTGAATGTAATTCTTGATGAGGAAGTCTATATAGAAGAACTTGAAGGTTTGTAGATCCTAGAAAAAGAGATATGGTCTATAAATTACATAAAGCATTGTATGGTCTCAAGCAAGCCCCCAGAGCTTGGTATGAAAGACTTCATAACTACTTGATAAATATTGGGTTTCAAAGAAAAATGATAACAATAGTCTGTATATCAAAGAAGGACCAGACAAGAAGATTATGTTGGTAGAAATATCTATGGATGACACTTTATTTACAAAAAATAATGACTTATGCAAGGCATTTTCAAAAGAGATAAGTAACGAATTTAAAATGTCCATGTATGGAGAGATAAAATTCTTTGTTGGATTGACAGAAGAAAGATGGTATCTACATTACTCAATCCAAATATATCAAGGAAATACTAAATAAGTTTGGAATGGAAGATTCAAAACCTATTGGAAAACCTATGTCTATTGGACATAGGATTTCCAAAAATGAAGATTCCAAAGAGGTAGATCAAACCACATACAAATAAATAATTGGAAAATTATAGTATGTAGTATATACAAGGCCTAATATTGCATTAGCAGTTGGTATGGTGGCAAGATTCTCAACAAATCCCAAAGAAAACCACATGATGGAAATCAAAATAATCATGATATCTATGAAAGGTACTGAAGACTATGTATTATGGTATAAAAAAGGAGGCAATTTGGATTTGAAAGCATTTGCAAATATTGATTGGGTAGGAAGTGTTGATGACAGAAAAGGCACAAGTGGTGGAGTGTTCTTTCTTGGTAAAAGACTAATTTCTTGAACAAGCAAGAAGTTGAATTGTATTTCTCAATCTAAAATAAAGGTAGAATATGTGGTAGCAATAGTTAATTGTTCCAATGTTGTTTGGTTCAAGTAATTATTGGAAGGTATGAAGATAGAGATTAAGGATCTAGTGGTTATCTTATGTGATGACACCAGTGCAATCAATATATCCAAGAATCTTGTGATGCACACCAAAACCAAGCACATTGCTATAAAATATCATTTTTTGAGAGAATTGGTACAAGACAAAGAGCTCAGATTGGAATATGTAAATACTAAAGAGAAAATTATAGATATATTCACCAAGACATTACGTAAGGATGCATTTTTTTATCTAAGAGGTAAGTTAGGGGTCATTCCCCTATCTAAAGATCAATAAATGTAGTTTAGTGATGCATCAGTTAGAGCATGTTGAAGATCAAACAATTGATGCAGTATTGATAAGGCACATTGCAAATGAATCAATACATGATGTACATTGATATTCATTGAACATTTTCTTTGGCATGAGATGTCAAAGAGGGAGAAGTTTGTTGTAATATCTCACCAAAAATTTATTACTTCAAAGATGTCAAAGAAGAAGAACTTTGGTATGATATCAAGGAAGGAAAGTTTTTTTATCAAAAGAAGATGTTGAAGACAGAGTTTTGTTGATAGAGGGAGAGACTGAAGGTAGAGGGAGTTCACACTAATGGATGGAGTTCTCATGGATGAGAATTAGAATGAAACTAAGGACACATTCCTTACTTTATTCTTGCTCTAAATATTTCATTATATTATGACATGTTGTGTTGCCATCAATGCTAAAGAGGGAGATTGTTGAAAACAATTAATTAATTATTTATTATGTTTGATGTTACACAAAATGTCATATCATTGCCAATCAATGTATTCTAAGCTCACTTGGGTGATGAAGATAGTTTCCTATATTTTTTGAGCATTCTAGAGTTTTCCTAGTTTAGAAGTTACTATCTACTGAGTTCACTCGGTTGTCAAAGGAAAGTTTGCAGAAGTTGAGTGTTAACCAAGCTTAGTCAATAAATGAAGAAAATGTTGGATGGAACTAGTGTTAACCAAGCTCACTTGGTTACCAAAGGAACTTTGTGAATATGCATTGTTAACCAAGTTCACTTGGTTAACATAGGAAAATCATTTTTGAGTATAAGTTTACCAAGCATGGTTGGCTAAAGAATTTTTTTCTTATTTTGGCATATTGAGTTCAATAGATTTAGTTATTGATTATAGCTGACTGAGGGAATGAATATTGAGTATTCTAAGTTGTATTCAAGAGGACTTGATAATATGTAAGATATAAATATAAGGTCAAGTTGAGGATTGAATGTGTGGAACATAATAGAAGATTTGATGATGCTTAGAGGAAGAGAATTAGAAGGATGAGTAGAATATTTGAGCTACAAAGATACATTTAATGAGGAAGGATCAAGTTTTCAAGCTAGAACTGAGATTTTTAATTAGCACTGCAGTTGTATCAGAAATAAAGTCATCCCATTGTTACTTTCTAACCATTGTATTAGTGATCTAAATCTCTTAACTAATTTGGCTTAACAATTATTTGTAAATCCTCTAACAAGGTGGCTTTCTAGATTGAAGTGTCTAAAGAACTCTACCAAGGCCACTCCTAATAGGGTGTTTAAATTTTCTAATAGGGTCATACCTAATAGTATGTTTTGTAACCTTTAATAGGGTTGGCTCTTAACAAGGCTCACTTCAGAAGAGTGAAAATTAGTAATTAGTTTCAATTGGTGGTTTTTCCCAAATTGGGTTTCCACATTAAATCTTGGTGTCACTTGTGTTCAAGCTATTTATTTTATGTGTATGCAACTAAGTTAATCTTAAGGTTAATCAAATTAAGATTAATATATTCAATTATTTCCAAGTTATAGTATTTGCTAGTGTAAATCGAGTGCATGTGTGTTTGTCGAGTTACAATAGAATATAGTTTAATCAGAGTTTCAATTTATATTGACATCTAAGGGATCTGGGATTTATTTTGTAGTAACTAATTCACCCCTTCCCTCTTAGTTACTCTTCTTATATTTCCAACACATCCATCTTGGACAGTTTATGCTTGATCTCCTTTGTGAAGATAGATGTGTCACTTAACTTGACAAATAATGAAATAACATTATTAACAGATGTTTCCAGTGAAACAAGAATAGTAGATAACTCTACTTGTTCTATGGAAATTCTATGAGCAACTTATTCTGACACTCTATTCTCAAATTTTCTTTTAGCTCTTTGTAGTAGTTTATCCTATCCATTCAAGTATTCATTATATTTGTGGATAATTTCTACTAACTGGTCTAGAATGGGTTGTTTTCCGTCAACCTCAATACTCAAGGCATCAATAAATATGCTCTTTATGTTTTCAAGAACTTGATTTTATTTCTCATTTTCTTCTCTAGGCTTCTGCTACTTGGCTCTCTTCTTCAGTAGCTCACCCATGGTATCCATTTGATTAGGGGTGAGGGTAGAGATATCCCAATTTGGAATAACTATGTCCTCATCTAGATCAATTTCTTCTACTTCTTCTTTAACCTTTTCTTTTAGAATGGTAGAAATAATTTGTTTACCCTTATCTAAAGCTTCAATACTTGATTGAGACTAGTTCTCAACTATCATTATACTAGAGATGGATATAGTTAGAATAGAAACAATTGTACAAATTGATGGACTAGAAACAAATGTAGAAATGACACTAACAAATAAAATGACTTGTTGTTGCTCATTCAAGCTTGATGATGGAGGACCTTGTTGCTCAGAAGATGAAGTGCTAGAAACTTCGTTCAATGTAATACTCAGTTGAATAGATTTAGAGATTGGTTGGGTGCTTGGTCTAGCAGTAGTATCCACAACCAACTCACTAGAAGCTTTCTCTAAACCTATTTACACTAAGGCTTTTCTTGGAGAGTGAGGAAATGAGGCATGACTACTACTAAAATTTTCTCTGCATCAGTTTCCTCAATCCCTTGTATCTTTGGAAGGCTTCCTCCAGTAGCTTCATGTTCTTCCTCCTCATCATCTAGATTGACATCATCTATCTCATCTTCCTTTATTTCTACTTCTTCTTCCTCATCTTCATCATCCTTGTCCTCAATATGTACAACAAAGTCATTGGGTTGGTATAGCTTATAGATGTTTTTCCATTTAGTAGTAGCTATTTCACCACATATTCAATATCCTTAAGCAACATCATATACATGTTGAATTTGAGAGTGAACTTCTTCTCATTTTGCTTCAAGGATTCCTTCACTTCCTTCTCACTAAGATTCGACATGAGTTGCCTCAAATTTTGTTCAAAGATTTCCTTGATAGTCATTGTTGCACTTTCCCATCTAGGTTTAATCACCTGTAAAAGCTCACTAGGAATTTTATGTGCAAGCTCATCTGATGAGTACTTTTATTTGCCCAATTTTGACATAAGAATATCCTCAATCTTCTTTTTCTCTTCTTCTTTCTTAGTCTCATACTTAAGATATTTGAAACTTGTCATGCTAGATCCTTCTTCCATTTTCTTCAATTTTCCTTGAAGTGTAGGTGCAAATATTTTGAAGATAATTTACTTGGATTCATCTTCACCTAACTTCAACTTCTTTAATTTGGCTTCCCTTCTTGTAAATATAGTAGGGGAGGATTTGGCATGTTTGGTTATGATGACCTTCCCCTTCTTCTTGGGAAGTGCTTCCTTCTCATATTCAGATTCTTCTACCTCATACTCTTCATCATCATCTGCATCATCTCCTTTTCCTTCTGTTAGCATGAGAGTAGATCTTGCTTGTTTTGTGCTTCTTACTAACTTTTCAATTCTCTTCCTTCCTTTGTTTACTAGTTGAGGTAGCTTGATCTCAAGCTCAATTCTTGTACTTTATTCATTGTAAGTTCTAAAATAAGTGGCTTTAGGATCCACAGGTTCATTCAATAGAGCTTCTATAATATCCTTGGTGTCATCAATGTTAACCTCATAGTCTAGAGGCTTAACCCATGGCACTCTAGGTCTGACTACCTAAATGTATACTTTGTCATAGTCCACCATGAAAAAAATATCTTAATCATAGTCTTCCATAAGACTCATGGGTATCCTAAACATATTTTGCATCTCATCTTTGAATGTTTCAAAAAAATTATCCATGATGCTATCAAAATTCTCACACATTTCTACTATATATTCATTTATCTGATATAAAAATGGAACATCCTTCCTCCATAGTACTAAACCTTTTGAAGGAAAAAAATTATGAAAAAAGAAGAATAAACATGTCAAAAGAGAACCAAACTTACATGGGTTATTCTTTGACACTCTGATGCTCTCCATGTTCTTGTTGAATTGGTTCAACAACAACTTGGCAAGGTTGAAGGATAGGTTATTCTTCATAACCTTGTATGCAAGATCAAGAGCTTCACATGATACATTGTTCAATTGACTAGAGCTATATATCTTGTATGCAATCACATGTATGCCAAATTTTAGCTCCATGTCTTTTAGACCACTCAGGTTCATATCTCTTCTATCCCACTCAACAAGTGTTCTCTTGGCCAATTTAACTTGACCTAGGGCTATGGTCATCTTAGTGTTAGGATTTAACTGTAGAAAAAAAAAAAAAATTACATGCAAATATAAACAATAAAATAAAATAATAGATGACACAAAAAGGAACACAAGACATCAAGATTTAATGTGGTCCACCCAATTCCTGGGCTACATCCACCAAACAACAAGTCCAATATTATTATGCTCCAATGAATACAACCTGATTACAATCCATAATCCCTTACAGCTCAATACCATTTTAAGAACCAATTTTCACATCACACCTTATCAAACAATCTCTAATCCTAAGCCCTTTTATACAAGTATTTGTGCCGCTTTAGGGTTGAAACTAGGTACAACATGTCAGTCATAAATTGGCCAATATAAGCAATAGCTAATTGGCAAATAGTAGCCCAAAATTTTGTGCCATTGGAAAATAGAAGCCCAAAGAATTTATGAAGTATGTGCAGTACTTTCTTGATCAATCACCAAAAACTAACACTTAGCTTTATTTAGCATTGGCAGTCAAGTGATTCTATGAATCATTTTCTTTGTAATCTAAATGGATTGATCCAACCATAATTTCCCATTATGAACATGACTTAGGATAAGTCTGATCCATTTGACTTGAAAATCTCTTGGCATATGTAAAATATGCATCAAATCTTTAGTTTCCAAATATTGATGCTCAGGTTTCAATGCACCATCCACACACAATTCCTTGAATGCCTCATTCATTTCTAGGGTTTTGAGTTCTTGAATAGAACATTGGTAAAAAGAATGGATGTCATGCATGAGTAATACCTTGGGTGAATCTAAGACTATGCACCATGTAGGTCAAACACCTCTACAATTGTTGAACTCAACTTGAATGTAGGTGCCTTGCAGTTGACTCCATAAACTAACATTTTAGAACCTTTCTTTGTCTTGTTGCTTAAAGATGCCATGCTCAATAGGGTTTCTAAAAACTCAATAATTCTTCAAAAAAAAATATTCAAATTTCTTGGGGGCTTTGAATTCTCTCTTTACAAATAGCTCTAGAAATTCGTGGTGAAATAATGTATTCAATTTCTTCCTTTAATAAATTTCCTCTTTTTAATCATCATTAATGCTTCATACTTCATACTTGCTCAGTGACAAGCTATCCTCTACTCATTTTAGTTTTTAATGCTCGAAAGACATCTATACCTTGGTAGAGTCACCATTACTTGGTAGGAACTACCAACTCTATTTTCATAACCAAAAATAATATGCAACTCGACCTTGCTTGGTAAGGTCTTGTGACCTGACCTTGCTCGGTAATGTCTCCTACATATTATCATGCTTGATGATCCCTGTGCATCTTGAATGCTTATAATGATCTTTCTTCTTTCTAGTTGGAATTGATGTTTAGATGACTTATTTTGAATCATAGTTCTAGTTATCTCCATAGGGAACTAAGTTGAAATTATTGAGCCACCCAACTCATTGACTTGGGTGTTAATTACTTCATTATTTTAGCTTGCATTCTCTAGAGATTTTGGTACCCATTGCTGACTCATTTGTTTCCTAATATTGTCAGCTTTGGCTTTCTTTTCATTTTCAATTCTACTTGTGTTCATATAGTTCTTGGTGAAATTTCCAAGTTCTATACAAATAAAACATCTTTTTGTAGTATCTTTTTTCCTCATATGATGTTTCACATAGTTTGCTCCAATGTGTCCAAATTCACCACAGTAGTGACATCTACACCATGTGTTGTAATCCCATCCAAATATTCCTTTCACAATTTGTTCTATTGGGTTCCACTTCTTAGTTTTTCATTCTGAAGATTTTTGTTCTTGTTTGTTGCAATTGTGACATTTACTTTCAAACTTAGGTTTCTCTACACATTGATTTGCTCTATGACCATGCTTACTATAATAATTTCCATTGAATGTTTCTTTTCCATTGCTCCAAAATTTATTTGTTGTATGACCTATCTTACCACAATGATTGCAAGTAGGCTTTTTATTCTTTTGAGCTGCTTGCTGAGATGATTCACCTTCTTCAATGTATCCTATTCTAGCTTTGCCTTTGTGGCTATACTGATTTTTCTCATTAAATTGAATCATGCTTTCCTAAGATTTCATAATTCTTTCATTAGTTTAATTTTTAATGTTGAGATCATTCTCTAGTTTTTCATTCTCTAAACTTAGATTCATGAGTTCTTCATTTGCATTAGTAAGTTGATCAATAAAGTGTATTTACTAAAGGGATAGTTGTTGAATTTCATTGTTCTTTTCTTCTATCTCTTTTTTGGATTTTTCTTTTTCTTCCATGACTTCACATAGTCTAATTGATTGGATTTCTTTCTCTCTTTCAAGCATTTTAACTTCTTCTTGAAGATTGAAATTATTTTCTAATAGGTCTTTGATTGTTGCATCAGCTTCATCTAAATTTCTTTCTAGACATATGTCTTCAATTATTTCTTCAATCTAGAGATTGTCATTCATTTTTACTACAAGATTTTTTCTTCTTTTCAATGATTGAGAGAGTTGTTCCTCTACTTTCTTGAGTTTTTCAATGGCCAATTCTAGATCCAAATTTTCATTATCAATAGCCTTATCTATCCTATATACCTCCATTGCCTATGATCTTTATCTCAAGCTGTTAAACTTCTGATGTAAGAACCAAGAAGCTTTGATACCAATTGTTGGAAATATAAGGTAGGCAAGGTTACTGAGAAGGGAGACATGAATCAAGAACCAATGAAACTTTATCTTACTTCACCAATTAATCCTTCATATAATATTTTGATCTGATTGTATGCATAAAATAATGAAAGCAATAAAACATTCATAACACTTTGACACAAGATACGGTGACCCATAAACCTTCCAATTAGAAAGTAAAACTAGAGTGGGGATGATACCCACAAGCTTTAGTACTACAATATAAAGTTAACCTATTAAGGCTTACAATTGACCACTTCTGGTGATCTTTCCTGTTAGGAGCAATATTGACTGTGAGGTCAACATTGTTAAATGATTTACAAACATACAATGAAGTATGCACTCAATTAGGAGATTTAGCAAAGATTGTTAGGTCTACCTTGTTAAAGAATTTGATTGATGCACATGTTCTAATGAACCATTGGTTGATCTTTGATCTACAACTCTAATTTGCTGGTTGAGAGTTTTGTATTACAATATTCACTTGACTATGATAGATAAATCTCTATTGTCCCTTATACTTCTTGTAGCCTTCTTTAATTCGCACTCCTTCTCATCATATTCTTCTTCACATACTTATTTGGATATGATATAATGCATTACATATATACCAATCCAAATCACAACTTATTGGAGTCAACTACAATACCAATTTCATCACAATTCACAAAGCCAACTCAATTGTTGTAACTTGGGTTTAGAAGACAAACTCAGTGATGTTCTGATACATGAAAAACACTGTCAACACTCAAAAATCTTTGGAACTCAGTTAAACTTGAAGCTCAAACCATACTAATCACTTCCAAGTAGCTCAAATTCGATCAACACTGTGTGACTTGGTGAACATTGAGAAACTCAGTAACTGTTGAATCACTCAGTTGACACTACATAACTCAGTTAACACTAGATTCACATTGTTAACATTGCAAGCTTGGTAGACATAGTGCAACTTGGTTAACATACCAAATCTTGGTTAACACTATTGGGATTCAAAATTGAAGCCTTGATTTTGAGTACCATTGAAAAATCAAGTCCTATAAGTGCTTTTTAATGCAAGTGTACTCAACTGTCCATTTGAGGCCTAAGAGGTGTTTAATGTTTCTAACACTTTGAATTTAGTATATCCACTCTCCCCATAAAGATAAATTGTCATTTTGAGCCATTCTGTGAAGTCCTATTTTGAGCAATGACCAAATCTACATTTTTGCCTATGTAAAACAACAATAGGAGGCCTTGTTTGCAATTGAATATCTTGCACCCAGTAATATTTCATGACTTTTTCTTTGGGAGTGCTTAGTGTCCATACCAAAGAACCTATATTTTATATTTCAAGTCATTTTGAATCCGTTTGACTAGGTTTTGAATCCCTCAAAGTTGGTCATTCATTGTTGTCATGTTGATGCAATTTCCTCTGAATTCTAGAAGGCCCTGTTTGACTTGTTATAAATTTGACCTAGTTGACTGAAATGAGAAAATTTATGTTGTGTTACATTCTAGAGGTCAGATACTTACTATGTTTCAATTTTTGATCTTATGACGAATCTATTTGATTAGTTTTCAAATGCGATTCTGAATGCAATTTATAACTTTTTACTAGTGTCAAGAAATGCAGAGTTGTTGAAACCCCTATCCCTAATGTCATAATTCAAAATCTATGATAGGTAGGATCTAATGGATTGCACCATTGCATTCTACTCTAAAAATTCTTTAAGTGTGCCAATTCTCAAATCTTGATGAATCTATCTGCACACCTTCCCAAGTCCATTCCATTTGAGAAAAATGCTTTTTTACCATTGTTTCCAATCTACAAATTTGAGTAGCCCACTTTGACCATTCACCAAATGCAAACTATTATTCATCATGAGTCCTAATTGTAGATTTATATTGTCCTCATGAAAATGAACCAATGCCTCAGTTTTCATGCCCCCAAGTGTTAGTCTGCCCAACTTTTGAAGCCAAATCCAAGCATGTTTTATTATTTTCTAATACATTTGCTTGTAGGTAGTTCTGAGAGGGAAACTTTGACGGTCAATATCTTTTCATTGAGAATTCATCATGAGATGAAATTTGATAGGGTAAGAGTATGTGGAGCAAAGAATCGGTAGGTTTGATTTTAGAGCCCAGTTATCTGTTTGGATAAATTTTTAAAGCCAACCGATAAGCCCTATTAGTAGAAAATCATAGTTTGCAAATAAGATGTGAAATGAGTTTTAATGAGCAATTAGTGCTTAAAATTAATCCCAGTTAGTATCAGATGTTTATTGGATCAATTTGACATTTCAGTTATTTGAAAACAATTTTTTTTAAACCTGACCTACATTGAGGCCCAACTATCTCCATCAGATTGATAAGGTATATTGGGGATTAAAATATTCTAAATGGGAGGGTTATAATGATTGTAATCATTATAATTTTAATATGGATTCACACCAAATGTGAATGTGGATCCGCATCACCCTCTAGGAGGAATCTTAAAGGATTGCTGTGATGGATCGATGAAAAGTTGCTCTATATCATGTAAAGGAGAGTACCACTTGGATTTGATAGCCAAATATGGAGCATTTCCAGTGATTGTCCTAAGAATCTCAGCCCTGTGGAAGATGCTAGATGGATTTGAGCCATTTCATGGAGTTCTTTTTATGAAGGGGAGGATGTGGATCCTTCCTCTATAAGAATAAGAATTATTTATTCCCTGGTGAACTTAAAAAAATAAAGAAATTAAATAGAAGTGACATTGCCATTGAAAGGGAAAAAATAATCCATTTATTTCCAACTCACCAAGCATCTTCTAAAAGAAACGTACCTCATTTGGATACACATAGAGGCAGAAGCTCTAAAAAATCTTGGAGCACAGGAAGTTCATGTAGATAACTCAAAATCTACAGTTGTTGATGTTTAGATTTCTAACTAGAAGCTACGAGTATGTGATATATGTGGTGCTTTCTTGAGCATTTATGATAGGTAACAATTCTAGGTTCTTTTAATTTCTTGTCTAGTACTGGATCCAATCCTAGGAATTAGTATTTGGAAAACCGAAGGACTTCCAACTCCTGACCAAGCGTATAATGCCTCTTCATTACCAGCAGGCTTTGGGCCCCATTTTTCAACAAAAACCTTTTGTAGCTTCAGAATTGATCAATGGTTGGCTAATCATTTTGGTGGGAATCTACATTTGGGATATATGCAGATTCAATAGAAATTAGATGATCTTTGAGAGGAAAGAAACAAAGCCGCAGTCATAGAGGAGACACCTGTACAATTGTGAGGCAGTGTTTGGAATGAAACTATCATGGGAAGATGTTGTTGTGCCAAAAAAGGGGATCAATAAACTTCACAAAGGGATTGCATTGAAAATAAGAGGGAGGACATGGCATCAATGCCAACAAAAAAATTGTGAAATCACTTCCACATCACATGGTTAGTCCATAGGGTAGGTATGTGTAGGAGTTGTAGGGTCTCCATGGGAGGTAGAATATCCACGTGCAAAGGAAGAAAGGAAGTAGATTTACCCTTTTTAAAGGAAGACAACACCCAAGATCCATGAAGATCTTCCACGCCATGGCAGGGGAGAAGAACCAAAGCAATCAAAGGCAAAATGATTACGCAGAGGTGGAATGTGGGAGCTTGAACTAAAATGCATTATCCCACATTGAGCGAGTACGGTGGTCTTGTGTTGTTTAAATATAAGAGCACTTCAATACTAAGTTCCTGAAAGGACACCATCTTTTGAAGGAAAGCTATATGGTGGAGCCTGCCTAGTGTTGAATGGCAAAGTCAAATAGATTTTAACGGGCAGACATATTAAGGTCCCAAAAAAGTTGCTAGATTCTAGTGGTTGCTATGTTGCCACCAAAAAATGGGAGGATTCATTGATGGAGACATGGTAACCTCCCAAAAAAATAGAAAAGCAGTGAGGTTTGTGGGACTTGCCAATGGTCAAGGGGCCAATTATCCTCTGACATGTGGCACACATTTGGTGCCCAAGTGGATAAGAGTTCACTAAAATATTAATTTTTAATATTTTATTCAGAAAAATAAAAAAAAAGAAAGGAACATTCATATCAAAAGATTTCAAATTTATATACCTAAAACCTATAGTTTATACTATAGAGTTTTAAAAAAAATTCAAATGTTTTGCATTTTAATGTGCAAAGCCATAGTTGGAGCCTAGAACTTTGAACGACTACCAGGGGGCATTTTTCATCAGAAATATGCACTCCAATATACCGTTGAAACCAAGAGGAGATGAATTTTCTAAATATGGGGTTAGAATTTGCACAAATATTCAATGGTACAATATATAAGTAGATTTGTATTTTCCAAGGCATTCTCAACAGAATGGGTAGAATTCATCATTGAGCATCAAAATTAGTTGGATGGAAGATATGAAAGTTTTTTGAAGCCTAAATGTGGAGAAGAATGATTCTAAAAAGTTTATCTTGCCTCTAGAAGTCATGTAACTAATTTTTTGCCTTTGCCTTGATCTAAGATCTGGTATCAAAATCAGTTATGTTTTTCCATCAAGTGCTGAAGATATTTTATGCTTTTGGGAGGCAAAATGAGTAAGGATTTTATTTACCAGTTGTTGTGAGAGATTAGAGAGATTTTTTTAACTTCTTGAGGAAGTTTTCCAAGCAGACACATGGTGGTTGCAGAGTAGATCCGAGAATTCATTCCTTCTATATCTTTCTTTCTCTCATTCATTGTAGTTGTTGGTAGTTTTCTCTGTGAGAGTAGCAGGGTTCTAGTTTTTACTATGAGACTAGGTTGTTATTGGTTTTACTTCTTATCTAATTGAGTAGAGCTCTAGCAATGAAGGCCACATATAAACTCTTGTGCAAGTTTCTAGTTTCATTTTATGTATTATTTCTCTAAGATAATGGAAATTGATGATAGATCATGTAATATATCCTGAGTTTCATTGAGCATTACCAGTTAATGTATTCAATCTTTCCAAGGATAAATATAAAAGGGGATTTACAATGAATTATCTATATTCTCTTATTCTGTCTCCTAATTCTTAATATGCTATTAACTTTGTGATTGAATGAATAAGGTTCATTCAATTTAAGACAACTTGGATGAGTTGTGTGTCAGATCTATTATTGCTTTTAATTCAAGGAGTTAAGTAAATGCTTCAATGATTTGATATGGTTTTTGGGTGTATGGAGGGGATACTAGTAAGAATGGAGTTTGGGGATTTCAATTGATAAATTTAAATCTAAGGCAATCAATTTAGGTCATCCTACTGGTAGTGACTCTATGTTGCAATGGATAAGGCATTGATCACTAAATCAGATGAAAGCTAAGATAATTTAATTTGCACATATCATTTTAACCAAATCAATTCAATTTTTCATGTTTTGTAGTGGGCTGAAAGGAATTAACCCTCACTTAGCTTACAGTTTCATAGGTTATGATTTGTAGCTATTTCATTCCTATGTTGTTACATAAGTATCAGAAGATAAAAGGGTTTTATTTGCTGTTAATAGGTTTAGATTTCATGTTTTAGCATTGGTACCATATATTAGAACCTCAAGGTTAACCTGCCTAGGTTTCATAGAGCTTGAAGTGAAGGAGTTATGCCTTATAGTTGGCCCAAGATTGGTAGTCAAAAGCAATTATCATAGGAATTTTCTAGCCTTAGATGTATTGGTTTGGCTTCTTGGTTATTTTAAAAATTTGTTAAATTAGGATCCAACAAACACTATGATCCTCTTCACTTCTTTTGAATAGCTTGGTAGCCTCTACTATGCTCAATTTGCACTGTACATTGTCTCATAAGCTCGATAAACATTGTGTATCTTGGAAAAAATTGTAAACTAACTCAAGTTCTCGGTATACACTATATTCTAACAACTTGGCTTGGTGAAAATTGAATGATAAGCTCAGTAGAAACTATAGATCTCGATAGTAATGTAACCATTTTGGCTAAGTGTTGAGTCACTGATAGACAAATTGAACTTAATGTCAACACAAATGTTTCCTTCGACCTGTAGATGTTTTCAATTGTGAGATTGATCTATGCATTATACAATTAAATGTAAATTCCTTGGTAGAAAAATATATTGATAAAATAATTAAATCAACATTAAAATTTACACGAGGTGATATTTCTTCAGTTAGTGCGAGTTGGGTCAACAATGATATAAACCCTTAGCATGGTATCTCTCTCAAACTAGGGGTCATCTACAAAAGAAAAAATATACTTGATAAAATAATGGCTTGATCACATTATATAATTAATAGTAAAAATTAAAAATAAATATAGAAATACACATACCATGGGGCTATCACAACGAATTGAGATGCATGTGCCTCTTTGGTGTAAAATTAGGGTCCTCACATTGTTAGATGCTACTCTATGTCAAATAAACCATGCAAATTACAAATGAGTATGCAAAAGTGACAAGTATACATTTGCATAAATAATTTAAAATACTTAGTTATCTTCCCCTTGTCAATGCCTGATGCATCAACCCCCTCACATTTCCCCCTAGAGGCATCTTGTGAAATCTACATCAATATGTAATAATTTGACCATAAGAATTAGAAAATATATGTATATACTATAAAAAGGATACTAATCAGTACATTGAATCACATATACCATTGAAATGTTAAGGCCAAATAAAATAGCCAAAAATTTGAACCCTCAACATATGCCATCTTCTCCTTTATCATCAATTGAACATAAATGGAATAGACACACACACACACACACACACACACACAAGTGAACAATAATAATAATAAAATTCTACTAAAACTATGAACATTTTAAATTAAATACAATGTGAAAAGTTAAATGTTTAGTCTTCCCATAATAGTAGGAGTGCATGCCTTTGCATGCCCCTTCCCATCTCTCATGTGACATACTTCTCCATGAGGTTCTTCAATGCCTATATCATACTATGTTGTATTTACCACCTTGAAGGTGTAGTCATATTCATCACTGTTAGTGAGGGTACCCAAGGACAAGTTCTTGCACATAATGGAAGTATGGGACACACAAACATGTGATCCCCTAGAGGATGTGGAAGAGCTAGCCTTGTCATTAGGAGGAGGGAAAAAATATGCACTCTTCCTAACTAGTAGATCACTCAAGGTGTGGGTGGCTCTTATATTTTGTGATCCAAACTCAATAAGAATATCAAGATGTTGCACTGTAAGAGGGGGTAAAATATTAGGGGGAATATGTGAGAGATCTCACCTGATGTGCAAACAATCTCTCTCGAGGAGTGTGTAAGCCTATGCTTTAGTTTAGTCACACAATCCAATATTTTGACATTATAACCAAGAACAACTTTAGCATATAATTTTTTAAAAAGGATACTAGAACATCCAAATTTCTATGAGATGGTGTACCATAAACCATCCACCATTGGTCTCAAAATTTCTCATGCATTGCATTATTTGTGCACCATATAATCGATAGCTTAGGATTTTTGGGGCCAACTTTTAATCCTATTTTTGGATCCACATAAAGGTTACATATTTAATGTTTAGTTATATTAAGGATCATAACCTATTCATAATAAAACCCATCACTAAACTTAGAATGCATGGAATCGTGCCAAAGAACTACAACGTTATGTTGCTTGGTAAGTATCTCTATGCTTTCGATAATAGAGTTCAAGGTGGAAAACATGGGACACAATGTGAGGATATTGGAATAGGTATTATTTAGGCCTCTATGTTACTCCCATTACACATTAATGTTGTCATTAGTGTCAAAAGGATAGAAAAGGAAGATATGGAATATTGGTTAGTATAATAGTCGCCAAGCCATACTATAGTCAGTATACACCAAGAAATTCAATATTCACTTAGCACAAACATCACCAATAAGATCAATCTTAACCGAGCAAGATGGTTGCCAAGCGAAACAAAGTTATCAAGAAAATGTGTGGTATTCATTGAGCTACACAGAGGTTACATAAAAGTTTGAAATGATATAGACTCTTATATAAAATGATCTCACCGAGTGAGAAACTACATTTGCAAAGTTTGAGAAATTGATTTGGAAAGATTTATTGGAAAATGTGATTTGATTGTTTATGATTCCAAGGGATAAAAGAAAATAATGAAAAGAGAGGAAGGAAAGGAAGAGATAGGGATTAATCTAGATTTTTGATTTTGATCTATGATATATTGTAGATGTTTCCTAAACCCTAAGTAGGTCAAGGATTCAAAACGAAAATAGAAAACTATATAAGGTGGCATAAGGAACAATGCAAAAGTTTGGAAGGAGAGGAAAATATTGGTGATATTTTTTATTAATATTATGTTAATTTGAGTAGGGAAAAGATAAGAGACATCTAGTGTAGGGTAGATCATTAGGAAAAAGAGGATAGGAAGGAGATACATCTATCACAAGGGGTGATCAATGATTGAACATAAATTAGATTTATGATTGACAAAGTAAGTTGCACATGTACAAATCACTTTACTACTATTATTTAACCATTGTAACAGATAAAATCCTTTCACAAGGTAGACCTATCAGTCTAATTATAAATATCTTAATCGACTACACACTTAGTTGAGTGTTGTAAAATCCTTACATAAGATATATCCTAGAAGATCTTATTGTATTACTCCTAGTAGAGTAAGTCGCCAGAAGTGACACCCATTTGTAGCCCTAACAAGGAAACCTCTTACTATAGTAGTGATGGATTTTTGGTTACCATGTCTAGTACATTTTCCCCTCTCACCAAGTGTTTCAGCATGACAAAATAATTGTGCTACGTGTTATGATTTTATGGTTTATGTTTACGTGCATACGTTATAAAAGATTAGTTACATTTACTTTCATTTCATTTTTGAAGTAATTCATAAGAATGTTTACTAAGTAGATGAAATTGCAAAGGAAAAATCATATTTGAAAGGGTATAAAAGTTTTTGAGGTTATAGACTCACCCCCCTCTCAACAAACTATCAGAATTCTTTAGAATAACTGAGAGGGGGGGGGGGGGGGGGGAATCAGTTATTCAAGGTCTAAATGTCCTAATAATACTTTTTCTCAAATTATAGTGAGCCCATAAACTTTTCATCCATCCAAACTTAAATCAATCATATTAGCAAATTAAAGTAAATCAATATGTAGGGATAAAACATGCAAGATCAACACATGACACAATGATTTACGTGGAAACCCAATTAGGGAAAAACCACCAGTAACATGCTACTTAATTCTCACTCTTCTAAAGTGATGCCCTATTAAAAACCTGCCTTGTTAAAGGCTTACAACACACTGTTAAATGTGACCTTGTTAGAGGATTTTACCATACTATTAGGAATGGGCCTGGTCAACGGACGTTAGAACATTCACTTGGAATGTCACCCTGTTAAAGGATTTACAACATGGCTATTAAACCAACCTAAGTCCATAGGATTTAAACTAGCAGTTACAATTTCTAGAGAGTAACAATAATGGATTTTTGATCTGATACAACTTACAACATATTTTGTAGATTACAGATCACACTTCAGTTCAGTCCTTTTTCTTGGCTTTAATCACTTTAGCTCTGACAGCTTGTCATCTCAAACTTCATCTCCTTGAGTCTTCTTACTCATCATACCAATGCAACCATATCTGTGGTCATCTGTTGAAGTAGAGTAATTGTGCTCTCTTACTCCTTAGCACCTCCTTCAACACTTTATGCTTTCATGCTTGACCTCTTCTATTTTTCTTCATGACCTTATGACTCCTTAAATAGAAATCTGGATTTCCTTTGCCGCTCGTTTCTCCCTCTCCAACTTTAGGGTTTCAAATGGATTATGTAGGATACAATGTATCTACTCCATATCTTGCTCTTATCTAGAAACTTCCAAAAATGTTCTACATGGTGTTCTGTGCCACCAACTCATCACTCTTATCTTCTATTTAATTCACAGAACTCTAGATAACAACCTTGTCGGCTCAGATCTGGCGAATCTTCAATCTTTGAAATAATGCAGCAACTCGGCATTATTGTTTACTGATGCTCGACACCTCTATGTTACTTGGCACTTGTATTTTCTCGACACCTAATCCTTTCTCAGCACCTAAAGATCACTTGGCATGTGAAGATCACTCAGCATGTGAAGATCACTCAGCATCTGAAGATCACTCGACATCTGAAGATCACTCGACACTTACTGAAGTTGAACTTGCTTGGCTTCAACTAGGAATCTGTTCGGCACTAACTAGCTTGCTCAGCTTTCTCTCTAATAATCTTAGGCTTTACAAATGACTTAGCTAAAACCTTACATCTTTGATATGTTTCAATGTGCCCATTCTCTGTGTCTTAGAGTATGGCATCAATACACTTTTTCATCAATGGCTTAGTTAATCTTTGTACTTCATTAAAACATCATAAATTCAACATTTCTCTAGGTGTTCTAGTTACATCTTATTGATTGCCTCCTCCTTGTTAATCAACTAATTGATAGTATTTGGATCACTAAAGTAATTGTCATTCCTGCAAGTAGCAAGTTTGACATCAATGACAAAACAATGATTGAGAACATTCTTTACCAGTTCCATTACTTTTTATGTATGATCTCTTCAATCATTTTCCAACAATCTCTCACATGATCTTTTCAATCATTTTCAAAAATCTCCCTCTTTGGCATTGATGGCAAACCAAACTGATCACATATATCTCCCTCTTTCATATATATCTTCCTCTTGCTTTGTATTGATCAGTTTTCTGCATATTTCTCCCTCTTTGACATAAATGCCAAAGATGTAGCATTTTTAACATGCACAATATAAGCTTTGGCTCTGATATCTTCTCCCTTTGTGACCATGCTTGTGACTGATTTGGAGTTTCTGCTCCTGCTATCATCCTTTGCATCATTCTTACGATATTTCAATGATTTATTCCTATTGATGTAGAGAAGCTTCCTTGTTTCTTTATACTACTTGAATTAGGGGCATTACCCCAAACTTGGCTCTAAGATATTCATAAGCATCCTTGGGCAATGGTTTGGTGAAGATATCTGCAGTTTGTTCCTTTGTGTGAATGTACTCCATCTTCACTTCTTTGTCTTCTACCAATTCTCTGACATAGTGATACTTGATTGCAATATGCTTGGTTTTTGCATGCATTACTAGATTTTTGGATATGTTTATAGCACTTGTATTATCACAATACAATATCACAGGTTTGGTTACCTCTTCTTTCATCCCTTTCAATAGATGTGTGAGCCACACAATGTTTGTACAATTGATTCCTACTGCCACATATTTTGATTCTGTAGTGGACTGAGATGTGCATGTTTGGTTCTTGCTAGTCCAAGTAACTAGCCTTTTACCTAAAAATAATGCACCTCCACTTATGCTTTTTCTATCATCAATGTTGCCTCCCAAATTTGCATCTGTATATGCATTGAGCTCAAACTTCTCATTCTTTTTGTAATATAGAACAAAGTTATCAGTTCCTTTGAGATACCTCATTATTCTCTTTACTGCTATGAGATGATTTTCTTTGGGATTAGCAGAGAATCTAGCCACTATTCCAACTGCCAATGCTATGTATGGTATGCTATGTACAACATATTGTAGTTTTCTAATCATGGATCTGTACATTGTTTGATTGACTTCAGCTGATACATCATTTTTGGATAGCTTATATTGCTATTGGTGTACTAACTGGCTTGGACTCCTCCAATTCAAACATTTTAAGTATCTCTTTGATGTACTTTGATTGTGTCACAAATATATCATGTTTATTTGATGTACTTGCAATCCAACAAAAAATTTGATCTCTCCAAACATAGACATCTCAAACTCATCTTTTATTTTGTCAGCAAAGTCTTTACAAAGCACTTCCTTTCCTCCAAAAACTATGTCATCCACAAAGATTTCAGATACAATACTATCCTTACCTTCTTTTGATTTGATGTACATGTTGTTGTTATCATCAGTTCTTTCAAATCCTGTTTGCACTAGATACTTGTGAAGTCTCTCATACCATGCTCTGGGTGCTTGTTTCAGACCATAGAGTGCTTTATGTAATTTACAAACCATATCCTTGTTGTTCTGATCAACAAATCCCTCTAGTTGTTCAATATAGACTTCCTCTTCCAATATACCAATTAAAAAAGCAGACTTTACATCTATCTGATAGACTTTAAAACCTTTATATGCAACATATGCAAGTAACATTCTTACTCCTTCCATTCTAGCAAAAAGGGAGAATGTTTCCCCATAGTGTAATCCTTCTTCTTGAGCATAACCCTTTCATACTAGTCTATCTTTGTTTCTAGTAATCTCACCATTCTCATCTAACTTGTCTCTGAATACCCACTTGGTGCCAATCACATTCTTGTCAACTGGTCTAGGAACCAAACTCTAGGTTTTGTTCTTCTTTATTTGATCAATCTCTTCTTCCATAGCTTTATACCAGTCATCATCTTGTAATGCACCATATACTATTTTAGGTTCAAATTTTCTAATCAGACATGATTCATGTCTTAGTCTATTCCTTGTCATTGGTCTTGAATCTTTGTCACCAATTATATGTTTAGCAGGGTGATGTCTTTTTACATATTTGGATAATCTTGGTTTTGTCCTTGTTTCCATGTTTGATCTTTTAGATTCAGGGTCACTATGCACTTCATTGTCAGGTTGTTCTTCATCTCTTTCATGTGTACCATTTTTTGGATCAGATTGTGCATTTCCTTCATTCTGAAACTCAACTTCTGAATGCAACTCAACATTCACTGGTTGTGACTTGGCTAAAACTGAAATTTTTTGTTGAATCACAATTTGATTGATAACATCCTCGTCAATAGGTATTCCTTCATAAGAATACACAAAGGTTCTGTATTCATCCATTCTCTTTGGTTCTTTAGCTTGAACTTCTATATGCTCATCAAAGTTTACATTTGCACTTTCCACAATTTTGTTAGTGTTGGTATTTAAACACTTATATGCTTTACTTCTAGTGGAGTAACAAAGGAATATGCCTTCATCACTTTTTGCATCAAATTTTCCATTTCTAGCATCTTTAAGGATAAAGCATTTGCAACCAAATACTTTGAAATGTTTCACATTGGGTGAGTGACCATACCATAATTCAAAAGGTGTTGAATTTGTACCTTTCTTGACTTGTACATGATTCAGTGTATGAATAGCTACACTTACAACTTCTCTCTAGTATTTTAGAGCAACAGTCTTTTCCATCATTAATGTTTTGGCATAGTCAATCACAGATCTATTTCTTCTCTCAACAATTCCATTTGTGGGGGAGTTCTAGGAGCTGACATTTGTCTTTTGATTCCTTTGTCATTACAAAATATCTCAAATTCATTTGATATGAATTCACCACCTTTGTCTGATCTCAAGCATTTCAAACTCTTTCCTATTTCCTTTTCCACTCTAGCCACATACCACTTAAACATTTGAAAAGCATCAAATTTTTTCTTCAAGAACATAATAGTCATCATCTTGGAATAGTCATTAACAAACAACATTATATATTTATCTCCTTTGTAGCTTTGTACTTCCATTGGACCACATAAGTCAGTATGGACTAACTCAAGTACTTCTTTAGATGTATAGTTTTTACTTTTGAAACTTGACTTTGTCATCTTTCCTAGTTGACATTGTTTGCACATGAAATTATCAAGCTACTTCAATTTTGGTAAACTTCTAACTTTCTTCATTCTACTAATATTGACCAGATTGTCAAAGTTGACATGACATAGCCTTCTATGCCATAACCATTCATCATCAAATTTTGCAACAAATGAAGATACATCATCCTTATCAAGGTAAAACAAATTACTTCTTGTTTGATCTCCTTTTCTTATCAATTTACCATCAGTACCATAGATTTTTGCAGTTTTGTTTCCAAATTCTACTTTGCATCCTACATTGCCTAACTGTGAGACACTCAGCAAATTGTAGTTTAATCCTTCAACATAGTATGCATTATCACATGAGATTTGTTCTGTAAGCTTAATGGAGCCTTTTCCTTTTATTTGACATGGAGCATCATTACCAAATCTAACACTATTTCCATCATATTGAGTAAGGTTAACAAACTCACTTTTGTCTCCTGTCATGTGATGTGAGCATCCACTATCTATGATCCATCTATCATTCTTGTTCATACATGTTACCCATGTTGTAGACTCTTCTTCATCAGACTGGTCCTTCATGGCTACATAAACAACTTCATCATCATTATTTCTCTTCAACAATATAACACTTCTTGCCTTTGTCTTTGTAATCTCTCTTATCATCTTCTCTTCTATATTTGTATTTGTTGCCTTCCTTGTAATCCTTTTTCTATGTACAACTTGCAGCAATATGTCCTTCTTCATTGCAATTGAAACAAATGATAGGCATCTTACCTTTGAATTTTCCTTTACCTCTATGAAATCTTCTAGCTAGCAACGCTTCCAATTGTTCCACATCTTCCTCATCAATGCTACTGTCACTAGATACATATTTCATTTTTCTTCATTTCTTTGATTTCTCCTGTTCAGCATCTTTCAGTGATTGCTTGGCCTTGAAAATAGATTCAACATTCTCAGGTCTATAGTTGTCAAAGTTAGATAACTCAAATACAATCAGTCTACCCACTATCCCTTCAAAACTTATATTGTTTCCTGGCACACATCTCAGTTCTTGTATTACTGATACTCTAACAGCATAGACAGGGAGCACGATTCTTAAGAACTTACTATTAATAGTATCTTCGTCCAATTGACCACTTAAACATCTTATTACACTTACCACTCCTTTTATTCTAGCGCCATACTGAGCAGCATTCTCCTTTTCCTCCATTTTCATATCATCAAATGTTCCTCTAAGGCTTTCTCTTTTTGCTCTTTGGACATTTTGATCTCCTCCATAGATGTCTAATAGGGTTTTCCACATTTTGAATGTAGTGTCACATCCTTTGATATCATTGAATTCAGCATAGTTGAGTGCTGAAGCAATCTCCAGCATTGTTTGATTGTGTTCCTGTTTGTTTTTGAAATCTTCTGCAGTAAGAGTACTAGTTAGATCAACATGTTTAGTAACAATTGAATTTTGGGCATAATCTCCTATGGATCCAAGATGTAGCTTCATCAAACTTTTCCATGCAAAAAAGTTGTCTTTGTTGAGCTTGGGGACTTCTCTCTTAAGCATTTTGATCATTTCTGCTCCTAGTCCCTTTAAACTGAATCAACAGTTTGGCTTTGATACCAATTGTTAGAATTCTTTAGAATAACTAGAGGGGGGGGGGAATCAGTTATTCAAGGTCTAAATTTCCTAATAATACTTTTTCTCAAATTATAGTGAGCCCATAAACTTTTCATCCATCCAAAATTAAATCAATCATCTTAGCAAATTATAGTAAATCAATATGCAGGGATAAAACATGCAAGATCAACACATGACACAGTGATTTACGTGGGAACCCAATTAAAGAAAAACCACCAGTAACATGCTACTTAATTCTCACTCTTCTAAAGTGATGCCCTGTTAAAAGCATGCCCTGTTAAAGGCTTGCAACACACTATTAAATGTGGCCTTGTTAGAGGATTTTACCATACTATTAGGAATGGGCCTAGTCAAAGGACTTTAGAACATTCACTTGGAATGTCACCCTGTTAAAGGATTTACAACATGGCTATTAAACTAACCTAAGTCCATAGGATTTAAACTAACTATTACAATTGCTAGAGAGTAACAATAATGGATTTTTGATTTGATACAACTTACAACATATTTTTCAGATTACAGATCACACTTCAGTTCAGTCCTTTTGCTTGGCTTTAATCACTTCAGCTCTGACAGCTTGTCATCTCAAACTTTGTCTCCTGAAGTCTTCTTACTCATCATACCAATGCAACCATATCTATGGTCATCTGTTGAAGTAGAGTAACTGTGCTCTCTTACTCCTTAGCACCTCCTTCAGCACTTTATGCTTTCATGCTTGACCTCTTCTATTCTACTTCATGACCTTATGACTCCTTAAATAGAAATCTGGATTACCTTTTCCACTCGTTTCTCCCTCTCCAACTTTATGGTTTCAAATGGATTATGTAGGATACAATGTATCTACCCCATATCTTGCTCTTATCTAGAAACTTCCAAAAATGTTCTACATGCTGTTCTGTGCCACTAGCTCATCACTCTTATCTTCTATTTAATTCACAGAACTCTAGATAACAACCTTGTCGGCTCAAATCTGGTGAATCTTCGATCTTTTAAATAATGTAGCAACTTGACATTATTGGTTTACTGATGCTCGGCACCTCTATGTTACTCGACACTTTTATTTTCTCAGCACCTAATCTTTGCTCGGTACCTAAAGATCACTTGGCATCTGAAGATCACTTGGCATCTGAAGATCACTCGGCATCTAAAGATCACTCGGCACTTACTAAAGTTGAACTTGCTTGCCTTCAACTAGGAATCTGTTCAGCACTAAGTAGCTTGCTCAAATTTCTCTCTAATAATCTTAGTTAGGCTTTACAAATGACTTAGCTAAAACCTTACATCTTTGATATGTTTCAGTGTGCCCATTCTCTGTGTCTTAGAGTATGGCATCAATACACTTTTTCATCAATGGCTTAGTTGATCTTTGTACTTCATTACAACATCATAACTTCAACCTTTCTCTAGGTGTGCTAGTTACATCTTATTGATTGCCTCCTCCTTGTCAATCAACCAATTGATAGTATTTGGATCACTAAAGCAATTATCATTCCTGCAAGTAGCAAGTTTGACATCAATGACAAAAAAATGATTGAGAACATTCTTTACCAGTTCCATTACTTTTTATGTATGATCTCTTCAATAATTTTCCAACAATCTCTCGCATGATCTTTTCAATCATTTACAACACAAACTACCTTTCCAAAATAATCCAATAATTGATATCAAAGCCTAGTTCTCTTGTAAAGGGGTTTCATCACCTCAGAGAAAAGATTTGAGTCTTGGAAAGGTATAGACTCAAAAAATCTATTGAGAATTAGAAATTTGAATTAAGGGCAGCCTTGAATTAGATCAATAAAATGATGGATAATCTAAAGTAGTCAGTGAGAAAAAAGGAAGGAAATTTCCCAACAAATGAATGATGCAACATATCAGGAATAGATGATTGAGGAACTATTTGATGGGAACATTTTTGATGAATATAATGCTTCCATAAATGATTTGATGGAGAAAAACCATAACCTTACTAACTAGATCAAATCAATGAAAAGAGAATAAGAAGTACAATCTACAAGGATGTGTGAAGTGCCAAAAAAAAAAGAGACCTCTAGAAGATGAGAAGAGAATGATTGAAGATGATAAGAGGTAGATCATTGCAAGGCTAGATGATAAAGATGATGAGATCATGAGATTAACATAGAAACACTATGTTGGTAAATCAATTACTTGGTGCAAACAATGTAATTAGCAGAAAGATGGAAGAAATAGTTGAGTTAAGATTTGAGAATGAAAAATTAAAGAATGAACTAAATATTATAAAGGAAAAAAATGAAAGGTTGAAGAGATCAAAAGATAGTATACTCAAATTGGATGAACAATTTAGGGGAGAAAGAGGACTGAGAGATACTTTTGGATCAGGCTATACTAAGTAGTCTTCAAAAAACAAAGGATAATCATCAAAGAAAGAAGAACAAATGAATGTCTACAAAAATCCTAATACAAATTAGAAACCTATATGCTCTCATTGTGAAAAATTTGGACACATAACGAATGTGTGCAAAAGAAAAATTGGTAAGAAAAATATTACTCCTAAATTTGATGGTTATTGCTACAATTACAATAACTATGCTCACCAAGAATATGAATATAGATACAAGTTTAATTAATCTCCTAAGAAATATGAGTTCATTGGAGATGTTATACTTGCAATAAGTATGGATATATGTCACAAGACTGTAGATCTCAAAAGAACTCTAATTGGTTATTGAAAAAGAAAGTTTATACATTCAATTGGGATTATAACACATGGGTAACTTGTACTACATGTGGAAGATATGGTCCCATTGTAACAAATTGTACAAGACCACACCTTGGAGGAAGACCTAGAAACTAGAGGAATATTGGTATGGCATGTCATCGTTGTCATAAGGTTGGTCATTTAACCAAGAATTGTAGATTCCAAATATTTGCAGCTAAGGAAGAAGATATCAGAGGTAAAAGAAAAGTAGATATTGAAAAAGTACACAATCAGATGGGAAAGATATGATGAAATAAGATTGAAGAGAGTGAGATAAATAATGCCACAATTGGTAAAACCTTATCCAATGGATTAGGTGAAACCTCAACTTCAAACTAAGTCATGAAAAGAGGGATGGAATTTTATTTGAATTGGTAAATCATATATTAACTCCTAAATATATGATGGACTGAATTTGATATCTACATAAATATAGATGCATAAGGAAAACTTAGGAAGTATTGAATGATAGTGAGGTTGATGAGTATTACTAAGCTAAACAAAGGAAAATATTGTTAACCAAGCATGTAAAGTAATGAAGTGTGGTTACTATGTTAACTAAGCAATTGAAAAATTCATTTGTTTACTTTGCATTCACGAGAGAAAAATAGAAAATTTAATGAAGAAGAGAATTTTTTTGAGAAATTGATCATTATTGAGATTTCAATGTGTGTGATTGATTTGAGTGAGTGGCATTAACCAGGCTAGTATTTCAAGCATTTTTTGAAACCCTATATATCACAAAATGGCTTCAAGATTTGTACAAGGATACCAAGCTCAACAAGGTTAGATAGATTAAGATTGAAGATTGTGAGAAACCAAAGTATAAACTGCAACCTGAAGTGGCAACAAAGACTGATGAGTATGGTGTCCTATCCATGATTCCACCTAGGGTTTTTTTGATGTATGATATTTGAGAATTTTATCTTTGTAAGATTGGTGAAGTAGGAGATCATGAGCTATAAGAGACCTACAATCAACTATATGTGGAGGTTAGATGAAGGAAGAACATAAGCACTTAGAAACCAAAGGACTTGTTGGGACTCAAAATATCAATCCGATTTTGAGTACCTATTTGAAATTTTTGCTAAAGTGAGCCCTTATAAATGTTTTTCTTGTATAAGTCCCAGGTTGTCATTTTGAGTCATAGGATATGTTTCAAGTGCTTATTTCCCTTTATTTATCATGATTATACACCTTATGTCATTGGTTGGAAGTTTTGAGTCATTTGGCAGGGTCATTCTTGGCATAATCTGCAAGATTGCCCAAGTTTAAAACAACATTCAAAAGCCTAGTTTGTATTTGAATAGCTTGAACTTGGTAACATTTAATGACTCTCCACTTTGGAAATGCTTAGTATGCATATCATAGCTACTATGTTTAACTTTTAGGTCATTATGACATATTTTGATAGGTCTTGTGTATCTCCAAAGTTGGTTATTCACTATTTGTCACGTTGATGCACTTTGTTCAGAAATTTGGGAAGCCTTATTTGATAGTAAATATTTCATGACTTGTCGAGTATTTTGAAGATTTAGTCATACCATTGCATTGTAGTTATAAATAAAATTCCATATTTTCAATGTAAAGTCCTGATGAATCTGTTTGATAAGTTTTCTAAGTCAATTCCATTTGTGAAAACTTAAAACTACCTAGTTGGCTTTTATGGCAATTAACTAGTAGCCCATTTTGACTGATCGTAACTTTGACCCAGTTGAGCCTTTTGAAGAAATTCCTTTTTCTTTGCACTCCTAAGGTCAAAGACATTTTATGTTCTAGATTTGAGCTTGTGACAAATTTGGTTGACTAGATTTCAAATGTGATTCCAAATACAATTTCTAAGGTTATACTAGCATTTAGATTTGTAGATTGATTAGGATGCCTATTCGTGATGTTATAATTTGGAATCTGTGGTAGATGAACCAAAATCAATTGCACTTCTTTATTCTACACTAAAAATTCTCCAAGTGTGTCAGTTTTCAAGTTTTCACCAATCCCTTAACACACTTTCCCAAGTCTGTTTAATATGTGAAAACCTCAGGTTTTAGAGATGTCAAGTCCTGCAAGTTTCAGTAGCCAACTTTTCAAGTCTTCCAAATGTCCCTATTATTTTTCATGAATTATAAATGCACCCTCATAGTCTCCATATAGAAGTTTACAAATGGCCTATATTTCAAGTTCATAAGTGGTTGTTTGACTAGTTTTCAAAGCCAAACCCAGATGCACTTTTCTAATTCTTACATGTTTGTAGAATCAGTTTGAAGTAGGAAAATTCGACGATTAAAATATTTTGACTCATAAATTTTCATGAAGTACAAATTTGTAGAATGAGAGTATGTGGATCAAGGAACACAAATACAAAGTTTCAAGGCCTGGTTATTTGATTTTATTAGTTTTTAATGCCATCTTAGAGGCCTCCTGACACAAGTTTGACATTTTAAAGGAAGGTGACAAATGAGTTTTATAAAGTCTTCAATTAGTTATTGATTTTGCATCTAATCAATGCAAGGATGTCATTGGACTAGTTTGAAGAGTCAAATGTCTGAAGTACAATTTTTTTTAGCTGGACCCTCTTTGGGGCCTAACTGATTTCATCATATTGATAAGGCATTATGAGAAGTGAAGACATCTAAAATGGGTTATAGTGATTATGATATTTAAATTTTAGTATGCACATGTTATCAATTGAGATCAATGGTGTGTAGGATTATACACACATTAAACATCAAGGAAGGAATTACAACACATCAAAGAGGCTCCAAAGTTTACACTTGTTGTGATCCACTTAGTAGTGATCTTCCTATGATTTTATTTTAAAACTTTCTCATGAGGCAATATGTTATAATATTTTCATAGTTTGATGAGACTTGCACTAAGTAGGAAGTTGTGTGCCCTTATTGTTACTCAGACCATTAGCTCCACTGTTAAATCCTTTTTCTTGATTTGCGTCAAAGGACAAGTTTCAATTCTCAGATTAGCACAACCGAAGTTTATTGATTCCCATTTTAGATGATTAAGATGTATATGTTTTACCTTTTAGTAGATGGTGAGAAATACATTGTGCCAATGGAGTGTCCATGCTGATCTTTAGCCTAAATTATGGTATTGATGATGATCAATCAAGAAATGTGGTGTTAATTACCAAATAGGGAACAATTTGAATAAGCATGTGCATTTCGCATCTTTAGTGCCACTAGTAAAAAACAATGGCGACCTACATGGCTTGTATGGAGATCCATCACTCTCGGTGAGCCATTTACTTGCCAAAGTAGTCAATAAGTTGATCCTTAGACCTTGAGCCAAGCACATTGGAGATCTTCCCATCTACAAGATCAACAAACCAAACATACTGAGCTCGTTCTTTGCACAAGAGACAAAATATGGACTTCAAGCATAGTCCTTACATGGAGACTCATATCTCATAGAAAAAGTGATGAGATACAAATGAATTTCAGTGACCTGCAATAGATCACGGTGGAGATTATGGATTTTCAGAGTGATTGGGGTTCCCCAAGTGCAAACTTGTTAGTGCGAATGTGTGGAAAATGTAGGTAGTTGTGTAGTAGCATATTAGGATTGTAACCAGTGAAAAGCCTCCATTTTGGATCTCTTCCCAACCTATTGTGAAACATGAGATAAAATGCTCACCAAAAACTTAGCAAAATGTAATACGGATCGACAAAAGAGTTGGATTGCATTCGCATTTTGTAAGACCAAAGATGAATGGTGAATCCTTTTACCTATCTATAATGGCAAAGGAATGATTGGCAGAGAGACCCGATTGGGTAGAACAATGCTTATGATTGATCTCACAAGATTGAAGATAAGCAGGTTGAATGAGTTATTTTGATGAGAGATGGGATTGTCCTCATGGAAATGAAGTACCTAATATCCCACATTCACCATGTATGTTGTATTTTGGAGTTTATATGTTAACCCACTTGGTTTTAAAGATGTAGATAAGTAGAAGATAATTCTTACAGCAAGTCAAATTGTAATATTGTTAATTAGAATGTAACAATGTGATTTTGAGTCAAACTCATTGACTGATACATCTCTCATGAGAATAAATGGAACACTTAGCACTCATTGGATCTAGGTGATGCTCACAAGGGTGAATACAATGGTGCCACTTGGCACAAAATGCAAAGCACATGACTTCACCTTCATCAAATTTCCTGGTGAATTCTATAGCTGCTTCTTCATCATATGTTGTTAAATTCAAACAATAACCTAACCACCCACATGCATTGAATCTTCTTATTGCTTCTATGTCAGAGAGCAACAAAATGTGCTCAACCGGTTCTCTTCTCTATAAACCTCCTCCCATTTCTTGATACTTCTTCTGCTACTCCGTTTCTCTCTTCCTTTCTGAATGCAAACTTCAAGACTCTGCGTTATTTCTTAGATGCTTTACCACTTCTTTTTGGGAACATTAATTGCAATAACCAATTGTTATGTGCCATAATTAAACTTTAGGTAAAAGTAAATCATGAATTTACATAGAAATCATTCGAAAACATGGTTCACATGCAAAATTTTTAAAAATGGGTCACATCATGGCTTAGCACAAAAAATTTGGCACGAACAAGGAAAAAAAAACAAAAAATTCATTCAGAAAGTGGGAGTACAACACTTGACATGGCATACTTATGGCAAAAAGTTCTCATTAATAAAGGGTAATTCCAAGATTTTAGAAAATCATCACAGTTAATCAGGCACGTCATTAGATAGTATGACACTCCCCTGCCCCCTACTAATTTTATGACAAGTGTCCTCACTTGTCAGACTAGTATGGGTGAGGGACTGGAATACGCTGTACTTATAGAGACTATGCAGTATTATATATAATTAACAAAATTTGCAAAATTATAAATGAATAATAGTTTGAAAACGTTTATACTTGCCAAGTGGATTGTCACATGCTTCAAAAAAAGGTGGCAAAAATAATGTAAACGACAATATCCATCAGCATGTGCAGATTTGATTGAAAACACAAAAAATTAATTATGTAGAAAGTGAGTGGATGGAAGATTAAGAAATGGAGTGGGGTGGGTGGATGGAAGATTAAGATATGAATGGAAAGAAATATCATGACAAGAAAATGGACTTTATGCGAACATAAAGTTATTATTATGGACATGCAAATTAGAATTAATGTTGAAGAGGAGTAGGCGGAAGGTTTTCACCTTAGTTGCTTTCACAGTTCTAAATATTTTGGAACTCTATATAGCGCTGCTTCAAAATTAATAGGACTGTGTGGCTCTAATTTCTTGAGAGAATTAGGTAATTGTGCCCATCTACTTCTTACTCCGGTCATAGCTCTCTAGAATGCAAAGTAGGGAAAGTTTTCATATTAGGCTCACGATTGGTAACTTTTGCTTGTCGATTGGCTTGTGGATGATAAGGAATGGATCTGTGATGCCTAATGTTATATTTTTTCATCAACTCTGAAATCAGGTTGGAAGTAAACTATGTGCCTTGATCAGTAACCAATTCTTTAGGAACTCCATAGCGTGTAAAAATCTCTTCATACAGGAATTCGGCAAATTTTTCATCACGGGCATGCTTCATAGCCTTAACCTCAACCCATTTGGTTAGGTAGTCAATACAAACTAGAATATAAGACTTCCCGTTGGATGGAGGATCAATAGGAATTATGAAGTCCATTCCCCATTTCTCAAATGATGTTAACACCACTTGAGGATTCAGAGGCATTTCATCTATTTTGGTTGGGCGAACCCATTCTTTGGCATTGGTCACACTTCCTTGTATAATTGATTGCATCTTTATGAAGGGTAGGCCAATAGTAACCAGTGGCTAAGATTTTGAAAGCTGTTCTTTTGGTTGCAAAATGTCCTCCGCAGGGCTCATTATGACATGCATGCAAAATATCATATGTCTCATCTTCTCTTACACATCTGCGCATAACTTGATCAGGTCCAATATAGAACAAAAAATTGTCTATCCATGAGAAATGGAAGCTTTTCTATATGAGAAGCTTTCTCTCCTTTTAAGAAAAATGCGCTGGTGTCTTATTAGCTGTAATGTAGTTAGCAATATCTGCATACCATGGAACTTTAACAGCAATATGAAACAAATGTTCATCTGGAAATGCATCATCTACCAGAGTAGTATCAGTATCATGATGATTGATTCTTGACAAATAATCAGTCACGACATTTGTTTTTCTAGGCTTATCCACTATGGTTATGTCAAATTCTTGTAGCAATAGTAACCATCTTGCTAACCTACTAGATATAGTAGGTTTATTCATGAGATATTTGATTGCTGCATGATCAGTATGAACATAGATAGGATAACCTGTGATGTAATGCCGAAATTTATTTAGAGCATAGACTACTGCTAACAATTCTTTTTCAGTCACTGTGTAATTCAGTTCTAGGCCATGAAGACTCTTACTAATATAATAAATGGCATTTTCAAGAATTGAGTGTTTCTGTGCTAAAACTGCACCTATGGCATAATCAGAAGCATCTATATATATGTGAAAAGGTAGGTTCCAATCAGGGCCTTGTAAAATTGGGGTTGTGGTCAAAAGTTGCTTAAGCTGTAGGAAAGCTTTATCACACTCAGGTGTCCAATCAAATTCAGCTTCTTTGGTGAGCAACTTGTACAAGGGACTGGCTATTTTACTGAAGTCTTTTATAAAACACTTGTAATATCTAGCATGTCCCAAAAAAGATCTGATATCTTTTAATTTAGTGGGTATGGGTAATGTTTGAATTACCTCAATTTTAGCTGGGTGAGGGACTGGAATACAAGTTAAAATATATAAGATAATGTTACAATATTTATTGTAATATAATTTTCTATTAACCCTTAAAGGGTTATATTGATAGTGATACATTTATTTAGTTTTTTTTCATGGATGCAAAATAGTTAAATTTTGTTTCCATTGCTAGTTGATCAAGACAAGATTCCTCTTTCTTATGTTTAATTATGTATGGGTGATTTTTTATTATAGCATACCTTTCAAAGGTAAAAGAGGACTGAATATTAATATTAGTTGGAATTGTTAGCCTTTGTGATTTATGTATGGTAATAGCCCATGACATAGTGAGTGGGAGTTATCTCTAGCTTCCTAATGTGATAGAAACAATTGGTATGGTCTTTGGATCATGTTCATCCCATGATGGTCCAAAATAATTATCAAAATTCATAGTAACATTCATGGGAATACATGATGGTTTACATCTGGCCCATAAATAATGTCGGCAACCTCACCAAGAGCTCCATTAACCAACCTTGTTTCTATCCATATATTGTTTGTAAATGTGATGCATTGTGGAGAACATATTTTTCAAGTTGTTCATCATCCACAATATTGTTGTTTCCACTTATAAAATATATGTTGGTGTACTTAGTGCAACTGGAGAATTCAATGATTTTGACATCTTCTTATTTTTTAGTTGCAAATAATTGTGCAACACCATTTAATGTTGTATTTTTGAGTGATGTTAGGTGTATGTCTGTGTCATTAGTAGCTTCCAATTATCCTCTATTGGATTTTCATCTCAAATATTATGTAACATTTGACAAAAATTTTCTTGTATGTTTTCGTCTCCTGCTTGCCAAAAAATTGTTTGTAAATTGACAACTATTGTTAGTTTGGATCATGTTCATCCCATGATGATCCACAATAATTATTAAAATTCATAGTAACATTCATGGGAAGACCTGGTGGTTTACATCTTGGCCCATAAATAATGTCAGCAACCTCACCACGAGCTCCATTAACCAATCCTATTTATATCCATATACTGTTTGTAAATGTGATGCATTGTGGAGAACATGTTTTTCAAGTTGTTCATCATCCACAATATTATTGTTTCCACATAGAGAATATATGTTGGTGTACTTAGTGCAACTGGATAATTCAATGATTTTGACATCTTCTTATTTTTTGGTTGCAAATAAGTGTGTAGCACCATTGAATGTTGTATTTTTGAATGATTTTAGGTGTATGTCTATGTCATTAGTAGCTTCCAATTATCCTCTATTGGATTTTCAACTCGAATATTGTGTAACATTTGATAGGATTTTTCTTGTATGTTTTTGTCTCCTACTTGCCAAAAAATTATTTGCAAACTGACAACTATTATGAATTGGTTATACAATAACTTAAAATTAGAATGTGATGTATATATAGATTTGTCCATCATAGGTGGTAGTCGAAATGAGTCACCAAATAGTATCATTGAAACCCTATCAAAATATGCATGTTGTTGATGGGGGAATGCTTCACGTAGTCTTTTGTTAGCTTTGAGGAGTAACTTTGGTCCTATGAAGCTCATCTCATCTATAAGGATATATTTAATATATTTCATTTCTTCCTGGAATGCGGTTAATGCCAAGTTCTATAATGGTTGCATCTCTTTAATAAGTGTTTTGAGCTTTTGATATATTTTCAAAGCATGTATATTAAATATAGCAACCCCTATTGGTGCTAGTGTGAATAACTGGCTCTTACTTTGCGATGTACAATTGCTCAATACCTCTCTGATACATGAAATTAAGTATGATTTCCCTAAACCTACAATCCCATGTACAATCATAAGCAATGGTTTTTCAGAGCTATATTTTTTATGCTCATCAATAATTTGGAGTGCTAGTTTCTATTGTGGTGATAAAATTGACATATCATGCCTGGTTCTTGCTAGTGTAGCTTTATTATACCCATTGAATTTCTTGTCATGTATGAAATGTGAAATGATTTCATGTAAATTTGTTGTAATTTTAATATGATCCCATTTATTGGTTTTATCAAACTCATGTTTCCTGAGCATATCAAGGATATTTAGCTGTATAGTACTTGTTGGGTCCATTTGGGAGAAGTCTTCCTACTCGTTTATGTCAATTACTCCATCTTCATTATTATCTATTGCCTCTTTCTCTATACTCTCATCTTCTTCTTTTGAACTACTCTCTTTTTCAATGATGTGATTTATGTGCCATATGTTATATCCTGTCGTGTATAATTGTATCCAAGTTTTGATTATCAAGTCTTGTGTTATTCTATATCTCTTTCTATATTACAAAACTATTTGTTTAATAATAGCTCACTCTAGAAAAATGTTTGAAAGTGTTCTGAAGTACATACTAGGATTGTGTAAAACTTTGGATATACATTAAAAACTACCTCTATTATTCTTTTCTTCCACTTGCATCCCTTGTGATTTGCTACGTACAAATATGTCCTTGCAGATTCATGCAGTGCTATATTTTCTAACTCAAGAGGATATACAATATTTATTAAATGACATCACTATATTGTTGATATGGAGAGATCTCTTATAATATCAATATGACCGATGTATTATTTTTGTGTACCCATTAAATTAGTTGTGGTAACATCCTAATTTTTTTCCATAATGGCAATTTGCATGTTAGTGTCTCATTCTAATCAATACATGCATGTAAGCATGGTAGAACTCATCATTTGTATTAACCAACTTTTATTGTAGACTCTATTTCTATATATAGTGTACATATTACTTTCTCCCCACAACATGTCAAAGATGTAGTACTTCTCTATGATTTTCTATATTAGCACCAAATCCATCTCTATCATCAATTACCACAAAAAATATTTCTTTCCTCAACTTGATAATGTAATTTTATTATCTATCTCTTTGAGTATCTTAAATTAGCCATCTCTTTGTGAATCCATTTGTGTTTGTATTTCTAAGTCTTTTCCATACTATGTATGAACACTCTTGTCCAACTTTCTATGATCATCCCTAAATATTTTTTCCAATATGTTTAAACATAATGGAAATATGAGAGATCACTAATTTCTATTAAAGTTATCAATCCCACTTCTAAGAATTCACAAAGTGAAAGTGAATAGCATTTTTTTATTCTTGGCCTTTGGTGTGTATTTATTAATCTATTGTTTTAACTAAGCATGTTGACCTTTCATTAATTATCTCATTTAGAAGAATTATATAGAAAAATATTAAAGATCATGTCAAGTTTCTGAGTGTCATATTTTACTAGCTCCCTCCACTCACAAGGCCAACATGGAATGGGAACTTTGGGTACTCCATGAGATAACAAAGAGAAAAATAAAATATATTGACCTTAAATCATGGGATCCCTTTCTTCTCTCAAAATGCCCACCAATGAAGAAGATAAGAAAACTCAATTAGGCACTTTATTCAATGAAAAGGAAAATGAGGAGGAGAGCCAAGAAAAATTTGAGGCTAAGATGAATGACTTGTAGATGAGAATGGGGAAAATGCTACTAGATGGAATTTGTTTATTTAAAGGCTCGATAAATCAACTTAAAGGTTATCACAATAACACTTAAAGTATCATAGTATAGTGGTAGACTACATTAAGGATATTTTTTTATCCAACCTTAATGGTGGCTCACACCATCTTTCATGTGTGCACCACTTGAAAGGACAAGTATCAAATATCCATAATTTTGATAATGGAGACACTCTCACACTTCATCTCTCACATCGTGATGGAAACCACTATAATAGTTTGTGTTTCATTAATTGCAATGATGATATTGTTTCTCTACCCATTCTTCTTGAGGAGGATGATAAAATAACAAGCCAATCCAATGAAGAGCCTATGAATTTCATTGGGGATTAAATAGGTGGTAAGACTTGTGTGGAAGGCAATTTTCAAAACATAAAGGATGAGCCTTAGCAAAGGAAAAGCTTAAGAGGGTGTATTCCATGGATAAGAAGGAAGAAAGAATGTGCAAGAAAAAACCATAGTGATTTTAACACAATATTCTTAGCCTAGCTCCCTAAACTAATAGTTTAAGCTAAGGCATGGTTGTTACAAAGGTTCTTTCTAGGGTGTACAATTCACATAATTTTATACCCTGTAAAAAAAATAGAATCTGAAATATGTGTATTCTTGTATATGGTTGTGTTAAGTACAACTTGATGCTATAGTTAGAATTCCCTATATGAAGATGACTATAATGACCTCCTATTTGTTTCATTATTTAACATTTTTATCAAGCAAAATGTGTCTTTACTAATTTAATCAAATTTTATGAATTATATACACTTTGTTCATATTTCTTTTTCAAATATTATCATTCTATATAATTTTCCTTTATAATAATTGTTTTTAAAAGTCTCTTAATTTATTAATTCAATTAATATCAAGACAAATATATTTCCTACACATATTATAATACAAATGATCCACATTAGTATGCCCCTTTAAAAGTGTTTTACTCTATGTAGAAACATATTATGTTACTACGCTGTATTTAACATCCTATGAAAAAAATATTTCAGCATATTAGAGAAAGCATATTGCACTTTACTTGTTATAAATATTAATCTTTCCTTGGATGTATTTAGTTGGGATATTCCAAGGATCCCTAAATGTAGTTTTTCCTTTAGTCCACATGTGAGGACAACTCTTTTTTGTAATTCCTTTATAAGGGAAATAGTTATTCCTCCTTAAGAGGATTATGACACTTGTTATGCACACACTTATGAATGTGGCAATCATTCACATGGGCATTGCAAATAACTCCTCTTCTCATCTCTTTGTAAGAGATGTTTCTCTCATTCTAATAACATATAATCACTATGTAGTTCATGTAATGAGCCTTGGGCTCCTCTCTCTCTCTCTCTCTCTCTCACACACACACACACACACACACACACACACACACACACACACACACACACACATCATTCTTTAGGCATTTGCCTCATTCATATAATTCATAAGGAATTTTCTTTTCTTTCCCCTTTCAAAATCTTTGTCACCTCTAGTGTGTTGATCTTGGAAAGCTCATGTAAAGTATGGTAACTATTTTTCATTACAAACTCTCTTGGATTAATTTATTGTTCTTTATTTTAGTTCATTTCAATTTTATTATTTCTAACATGGTATCAAAGCCATCTAATTCTTGTTTGAGTTTGTGTGAAGGTTATCACATTGGAGGAAATTTTTTCAATGGAGGAGAGAGAAGCTTAACCTTCATTTCTAAGATTGTTTTGTGTTGCAAGTTTCTTTGTTAATATTTTAATTTTTTTTTCTTTCACAAAAATATATAGTTTATTTTCTATTACACTAACCATTTTTTTCTAAGATTCACTGGCAAAGTGTTTTTTTTTTTGTTTTCATATAATTTTTTTCTCTCTTGTTTTGGATGGCTTGCTGGAAAAATAAAGAGAAAGCTTTCTTTTATTGTTTCCTTTGTTCTAAAAACCATTCTTATTAATATTCATTTATTCTAATCTATTCTTTTGTGGAGATTTTTTTCTCTATACTTGAACTCAAAAATATTACAAATCTTTCATTTACTATTGCAAGATCAATTTGAATCTAAACCCTTATCTCCTTTTTCCTTTGTTTGTCATAGTTTTCTCTCTATTGCATTTTTTTTTCTACAATGGTTGAATGGTTGAAGAGAGGACCCCACTCATGGAAAACTAGGTACCATTAACCCACCCTATGAGAGGTCTTGAGTTTTCTGAGGTCCTATGAGGAAACTTTGGAAGTGCCTCATGATTTTTTTTTTGTGCCATCCGTATGTTATACAATGATGATTGTTTTTCTATTTTCTACCTATTTTTGAATATGATTTCATATACTCAATAGTGTTGGATGAGATTTCATATCTAATGCCAAGAAACATTTTATTTTCTCGCACAAATTGTTGCTCATTTTGGAGGATATTTGCAATGTTACCAAAAATAATTATTGCTAAAAAAAAGTATTAACTCCATATGACAGAGGCTCTATTTAATGTTTTTAAATAACATTGCTACACATCTTTGGTTCATTTCCATCTAATTTTTGTGAGAAATAAAATCATGATATTATGCTTTAAGATCAATGTAATACTGTAAAATCATGATGTTGTGCTTTAAGATTGAGGTAAGGGTATAAAATTGCAGGTGCTCTAATCTATTCATGCCCACTTATGAGTGTATAGTAGAGAAAGAAGCTACAAAAAGATATGATTTATAGCATTCATCATAGCCCAAGCCTGCCATAGATAGCATTCAAGTTTGATAGCTGTAATACCCTGATGAGGAGATAACAAGGAAAAAGCCTATAATAGGCTCAATATTGGATGGAAATAAGAAATTGAAAAAAAAACTATAGGGAAAACACCAAATATGAACAACACCTTACAGGTTACATGTGTTCATTCATGGCAAGCACATAGGGATGTTGCCTTACCAAACACATGTTTCTTCAAACTGTAGCCCATTCTTGCAAATGGCCATGAAGAAAGTAATGTACATTCCTCCTACCCGCTGTCCACCACACTTAGGCCACTTCACATGGTGTTTATGCGAGAAAGAGGCATTTTTGCCCAAATTAACTTCTAGAGATTCTTGTGTGAGACTAGCTTCCTACAGTAGAAAAAAAACAATGCTACTTATACTTTATTCAGAGACCAATAGATATGATATGCATCCCTAATCAATTTGCAGAGTGAAAAAAATAAAACCAAAACCAAGTAGCAAGAAAGCACTACAATATTATTTATTTCATCTGTTTAGGGCCAGGTAATAATCTTCACAATATCTCAGTCCTTCTTCACATAGAAAAAAAAATTAAAATTAATCCTCTCCCCCACGATCAATTTGGAGAGAAGATATAAACAAAACATTAAACTATGCCTTAACATATTAAAATGTGCCCTAAACATCAATTATTTCCTAAGTGATAGAAACTATTAATTATACCCTAAAATGATAAAATATACCCTAAAAAATATAAGTACCCCCATAAACAATATAGAAATATTATTTATATAGTTTCTTCTACAACATACTCCCGGGGGTGAATTTTGTCTCAAGTCCTCTTGGAGACCAATTGTTGTATATCCCCATCTTGCCTTAGAATTTCTATTTTTGGCAACCAAGTAGCTTCAGAATTTGGAAGGCCCTTCCATTTAAACAAATACTCCATGTGTACTTTGTGTCTTGTCCTCATTGCTTCCCTGTTGTTGATGATACTTTCCATCTGGGGTGTCTCTTTAGAAGGCAATTCTTGAATTCATTCATTTGATTCATGTGTTGTTGCTTCTATACCAACTGCTTTGTTTGAACCTTTATACAATATGAGATCTGAGACATTAAATATAGGTGAAATAGCTACATCTAGAGGCAATGCCACTTTGTAAGCATTTTCTCCATACTTTTCTAAAATTTCACACGGTCCAATCTTCTTCATCATCAACTTTGTATGGATGCCCTGAGGTAACCGATCTTTGTTCAAGTGAACCATAACCATGTTTCCAACTTGGAAATGTACATTTCTTCTTTTTAAATTCTCTTTAGCCTTCACCTTTAGGTTATTCTATTGTAGAGTTTTCCTCATGTGCTCATGCACTTCCACCATTGCTTTAGCAAAGTCTTCTGCATGTCCACTCCTTTTCTCCAAACCATCCATATTTTTGAGTTCCAAAACTCCCCTTGGACATCTCCCATAAAAAACTTCAAAAGGACTCATGCCTATGCTACGATTCATTGAGTCATTGTATGCAAACTCTGCCTGAGGTATGATGGCATCCCAGCTACCTCCATGTTCCCATATCAAACATCTCAAAAGGTTTCCCAAGGATCTATTGACCACCTTAGTTGGCCCATCTGTTTGAGGATGATAGGATGAACTAAAAGATAAATTTGTGCCCAAATTTTTCCATAGGGTTCTCCAAAATTGACCCACAAACTTGCTATCCCTATCAGATACAATGCTCAATGGCAAACCATGAATACGAACTATTTCTTTACAGAATAGTCCTGCAATATAACTAGCATCATTAGTGCTTCTACATGGAATAAAGTGAGTCATTTTACTCAATCTATCAACAACCACAAATATGTTGTCATAACCTGTCTTTGTCCTTGGTAATCCCATTACAAAATCCATACTCAAACACTCCCAAGGTTTGTTTGGTATGGGTAAAGGCTGATAAAGTTTGGCATTTGTTGATACTCCCTTTGCCCTTTGACATACTAGACAACCTTCCACAAACTTCCTAATGTCTGTTTACATCTTAGGCCAATAATAAAATCTTTGTACCAATTCTAATGTCTTGTTGAGTCCAAAATGACCACTAAGACCTCCACAATGTTTTTCTTTAATAACATTTTCCTGCATAGAGCATTTGGGAAGACATAGTTGGCTACCCTTAAACAACAATCCATCTTGCACAATAAATTCAGAAAAATTAGAATGAAAACTATCTTCCAATTTAGTGTAAACCTCATATGCTTTGTTGAAATCTCTATCTTCCACATACATTCCCTTCAATGCATCTACACCCATGCTTTGGATTTGTACTTCTTGCACTGTTAACACTCTTCTACTAAGTGCATCAGCCACCTTATTGGCTTGTCCTTTCTTATGTTTGATTGTGAAAGTATAAGCTTGCAAACTCTCAACCCATTTCATGTGCCTATGGTTGAGTTTTTCCTGTCCATTCAAGAAACTAAGATTATGGTTATCAGTATACACAATAAACTCTTTAGGAAACAAATATTGCCTCCATTTTTTCAATGCCTGGACCATGGTATACAATTCTAAATCATAAGAAGAATATTTCTTCTTTGCCTCATTCAACTTCTCACTAAAAAATGCAATGGGTCTACCTTCTTTACTAAGAACAACCCCTATTGCAAAGCCACTAGCATCACATTCTACTGTAAAAACTTTATTAAAATCTGGTAAAACAAGAACAAGATATTTCGCTACATTTTGTTTGAGTTCCTCAAAACTCTTATTTGTTGGATTATTCCATTCAAATTTTGTGTTACCTCCTCCTTTGATGGTGTCTAAAATTGGTGCACAAATGTTGCTAAAGTTCCTTATGAACTTCCTGTAGAATGTGGCCAAACCATGAAAACTTCAAACCTTTCCAACAACCCTTGGTGTTGGCCAATTAATGATGGCCTCCACTTTAGACAGATCCATTTTCAATTCTCCCTTGGATATCAAAAATACAAGATACACCAACTCTTGTTTTGAAAACTCACACTTCTCCAAGTTTATCTTCAACTTTTTCTCCTATAGCCTTTGAAAAACCATCTTCAAATGTTGCAAATGCTCTTCCTTATTCCTGCTATACACCAAAATGTCATCAAGGTAGACAACAACAAACTTCCCAATGAATTTGTGCAAAACTTCATTCATTAGTCACATAAATGTACTAGGAGCATTAGATAAACCAAATGGCATAACCAGCCATTCATACAAAACTTCATTAGTTTTAAAGGTTGTCTTCAATTCATCCCCCTCTCGTATCCTTATTTGATGATACCCACTTTTGAGATCTATTTTAGAAAAATATGAAGCTCTCCCCAAACAATTCAATAACTCTTCTATTCTAGGATTAAGAAATCTATATCTTATAGTTATCCTATTAATGGCCCTAGAATCAGTACACAACTGCCACTTACCATCCTTCTTTGGAGCAAGAATTGAGGGTACAACACATGGGCTAAGACTTTTCCTTATCAACCCCTTATCAAGCAACTTTTTTATTTGCATAGCAATCTCTTCATTTTGTTGTGGTGTCATCTTATATGATGCCTTGTTGGGTAGCACTGCTCCATGAATAAGATCAATTTGGTGACTTATGTCTCTTATTGGTGGCAGAGACTTAGGCATTACCTCAGCAATGATTTCCTTGTACTGGTTCAACAACTCTTCAACTTCTTTCAGGCCTGTTGTCCTACGCTCCTCCTTCCTATCTTCCTTAGGCTTCAACACCAATGCAAAGCCTATTCCATCTTCTTCAAGAGTATTAATGAACTCTTTCTCACCCACCATCAACACACTTGGTCCAACTTGACCAACCCTTTCTCTTCTCCTTCAGAATTCAATCTATATGTTACTCCATCCTTTTGGAAGCTATAAGAATTCTTCTCACCATCATGGCGTGCCTTCCTGTCAAATTTCCAAGGTCTTCCTAGCAAGAGGTGGCAAGCATCCATGGGCAAGACATCACACAATTTTTTATCTTTATATTCCCTATACTAAACTCTATACAAGCTTGTTCATTCACAACTTCCTGTTGCCCTTTGTTCAACCAACTGACCTTGTATGGACAAGAATGTGGAAGTCTCTCTAACTTCAATTTGTTTACAACTTCAAGTGAGATGATGTTATTTGTGAAACCTGAATAAATTATTACTTTGCACAACTTACCTTTCACCTTGCATTGAACTCGAAAAAGAGCCCTCCTTTGAGTAGTATCTTCTTTCAGTAGTTCCTTAAGAAGTGTCATCCTTAACATGAGACTTTCTCCCTGAGCCTTTTTCATCAACTAAACTTCTGGTGAATTCATACTCACACTATCTTCTTGCACATAAGTGACTCTCCTTTCACCATTTTGAGAAGTAGATGCCCTTTGTGGACATTTATATTTTGGGTGCCCTCTCTAACCACAGCTGTAGCACTTCATTCCTGAGAACCCAGATCCTCTACCTGATCCACCTAACCTTCCTCCATTAGATCCCCTTCCACCGTAGCCTCCTCTACTACTTGAGTCACCTGCTTGCTCCTTAGGGTTAGACTTGCCTTAGGACCTTTAGCCTTGTCCTCTATTGTTGAAGTTTCCTCTGCCTCGATCATTCCTTCCACTTCTCCCTCCTTGTTGCTAATCACTCTTCCTCTTCAACTTCTCTTCAACTTTTAGAGCAAGTTGAAAATACTTCCCCAATGTATCTGGGGCCAAGAGGCTGATCTCCTCTTGTATGTTCATTCTCAGACCATTTAAATATTTGGCCACTCTTTTTGGTTCCTCCTCTTGTTTCTTTGCCCTAAGAGTTAACCTATGGAACTCCTCTATATAGGTATTCATGTCCATCTCTCACTACCTCAAGCTTTGTAGTTTTTTGAACAACTGCACTTCATGATCTGTAGGCAAAAATTGTGCCATAATTTTTTCCTTCATTACTTCCCATGAAGAAATCATACTTTTATTATTTTTTATCCTTTCTCCTTGAATATAATTCCACCATGACAGAGCATATCCTCTCAATTTTCCTTTTGCAATTCTTACTCTATCATTCTTTGGAACTTCATTCAACTCAAAGTGATTGGTGATTGTTTCAATCTATTCAATCACTTCCTCACTATTGAGACTACCTCCATATGTAGGTAGCTTGTCAGCAACATCTTCTCTTATTGACTTTAAAGCATCAACGAATGCCTTTTGATCTGCAGGCAATTCCTTTGGTGGATCTTGGTGTTGTTCTCCTTCTTCATCTTCACTGGCATCTTCTTCCATCTCATTCTCCTTGTCCTTGTCACTGGACCCCTTCTTGAACTCCTTCAACTTCTCTTCTAGAAGTTCCTCCATCATCTTTTTGATGGCATTTTGAGTCATACTTTTTGGAGGCATGGTGTGAGCCTCAACTTCAACCTGTGATTCTTCTATAGACATACACTTCCCAGCATGACCTTGTCTTGCTCTAATACCAATATGATGAGGAGATAACTAGGCTCAATATTGGATGGAAAGAAGAAACTAAAAAAAACTACAAGGAAAACACCAAATATGAACAACACCTTACAGGTTACATGTGTTCTTCATGGCAAGCACATAGGGATGCTGCCTTACCAAACACATGTTTCTTCAAACTGTAGCCCATTCTTGCAAATGGTCATGAAGAGAGTAATGTACATTCCTCCTACCTGCTCTCCGCCACACTCAGGCCACTTCACATGGTGTTCACATGAGCAAGAGGCATTTTTGCCCAAATTAACTTCCAGAGGTTCTTGTGTGAGACTGGCTTCCTACAGCAAAAAAAAAATGCTACTTCTACTTTATTCAGAAACCAATAGATATAATATGCATCCCTAATCAATTTGCAGAGTGAACAAAATAAAACCAAAACCAAGTAGCAAGAAAGCACTACAATATTATTTATTTCATCTGTTTAGGGCCGAGTAATAATCTTCACAATATCTCAATCCTTCTTCACACAGAAAAGAAAATTAAAATTAATCCTCTCCCCCACGATCAATTTGGAGAGAACATATAAAGAAAACATCAAGCTATGCCTTAAAATATTAAAACATCAAACTATGCCTTAAAATATTAAAATTTGCCCTAAACATCAATTATTTCCTAAGTGATAGAAACTATTAATTATACCCTAAAATGATAAAATATACCCTAAAACATATAAGTACCCCCATAAAAAATATAGAAATATTATTTATATAGTTTCTCCTACAAGAGATCCTCAAATTTGAAGCAGCCCAACTGTGTTTTATATCATTTTACTTTTTTCTGTTCAGATATCATTTATAATTAGCTGTATACTTCCAATTTATTACTTGGTGTGAAGTAGTTGTTTCTTGCCTCTTTCATTTTTTTATATTCAAGCATTATTGCTTTTCAAATCCCAAATAAGAAAAATACATAGAATGGAATTAGTTACAACATATTCTTTATGTCTATACCATCAAAGATAGAAGGCAAGAATGTATATTTAACTATTTTAGTCGCCAACTTCTTTTGGGATGCTTGCAGTTAGCTCACTCGATCTATGTTTTTTTAATCTTCATACCTTTTCATTTGGGAAGTCCTAAAAATGTCTCTTTTAATGTGATTTATTTCCAAATATTTTCCTTCTCTATTTTTTTCATCTTCAAGATTAGAAACCATGAAACTTGTCAATTTCATACATTTCAATTTTGGAGTTAATCAAACATGAACTTTCCAAAGTTATAGATAAATGATAGTAGTTTTATCTTCCTATCATAATCAATCCAATGCATGTTTCTTAGTATCTTTTTTGTTCTCTGTCAATTTAGGATTCTTCTTCCATCTGCTTCTATTTTTTTAAACATCAGCTTCCACCAATTAGCCACACTACATTGTCTTTTAATAGAGTAAAGATGCTTTCAAGCCATTTTTCTATTGTCTTGAAAGCAAAAATGTTTTATGCTTACACATTTTTGCTTTCAAGACAACAGAAAACATAAAACATTTTTAAAAACATGTCTTGAAAAAACTTTCTAATTCTTATAGCATTTCGGCTAATAGATTAAATAATCTAAAAATAAAACATTGCTGAAAATTTGCAGAAATAATAATGTAGAAACGGTAACAACAGAGAATTGATTTGCTTACACAAATGTTTGTGTGGCTAATTGGTGGAAGCATAAAACAAATGTTCTAAAATTATCTTACACATTTTCCTTCAACTTTATTGTGATCTATTGATTTTCACATAGTTACAATTTTATGCTTTTATAGCATTGTTCTATGCCCATGTTGGCACTTTATGGTTTTATACCATTGATTTATATGAAGTTTTTTTTAAGTTGCATAGGGAGCCAATTTTTCAAGGTTACCTATGAAGGTCCCATTAGTTATATCTGATTCATATCATGAAGGTTCCCTTAGTATAACTGATACATAGTTTCCTTATCTAGCCCATGGAGTATCTCTCCATCCTATATTAGTGTGCACTCATTTTATATGGAGTTTCCCTTCATTTGGTTATATTTGTTCCACTTTGAAAGGATGATATTTATATGGAGTTTCCCTTCATTTGGTTCTATATGCTCTACCTTGAAGGCTGATATTTATGGAGTTTCCCTCCATGTTGTTCCATTTTGTTCCTCAATGAAGAGGATGTTATTCTTGGAGTTTCCCTCCAATTTCAGATGGTTTGATCCAATTTGAAGGCAATATGTTGTTAATTCTCATAATCCTTCCCTTTAGTATCCTACAAAAACCATGATGTGATAATACTTATTTGATTGTCTCTCATTTTAATTTAATTCTTATACTAATGTGATAATGCTCTACATACTCCATTTCTTAGATTGTGAGTCATGTAAGTTATGGTGTTGCAGCCCATTAACTTGCAGTGGGATGATTCATTAGTGGACTATCTATATCTACGTGATTGATGCATTGTTGATGCAGGTATCATTAGTTGGCCTTGTCTGTGGTCATTTATGCATCGGTATACCTTTTTTTTCATGAGAGAATTGATCAATGCCTTCATCTCTAAATTGTTATTCTCTTAATATTTTGAGCACATGATTTATCTTAATACTAGGTTAACTCCATTTCTTTTTGGTGACATGTCATATTTTCATCTCTATCTTATTTTTTTCTCTATATGAGAATTTTCTTATCCTTATTCAAAAGGATTTCTAATTTGAATATTATATGAGAGCTTCCTTGTGGATAGTTGTCTTGTTTCTTGTGTCTATTTTTCAGGTGATCCATCCAGGCACATACAAAACATTATTATTTCATGTTCATATCCTATGCACCATGATTTGAATAAAAAATGCAACACATTCGAATGACCTATCCACTTCTCTCGGCTCTACGAAGATCTACCTACACTCACAAGAGACCTTTTTCATAATTGAAGACATTCTCAAAGATCAAGTTGCTACTATTTAGAATTTCATTGGAAAAATTAAAGTTTAACTCCCTTTGATATAAGCTCCCCAAGTAAAGATTAAGGGGGGATTTTGGAAATATTAATCTTTCCTTAGATGTATTTAATTGGGATATTCCAAGGATCCCTAAATGTAGTTTGTCCTTTAGTCCACATGTGAGGACAACTCTTTTTTGTAATTTATTTATAAGGAAAATAGTTATTCCTCCTTAAGAGGATTATGACACTTGTTATGCACACACTTATGAATGTGGCAATCATTCGCATGGGAGTTACAAATAACTCCTCTTCTCATCTCTTTATAAGAGATGCTTCTCTCATTCTAATAACATATAATCACTATGTAGTTCATGTAATGAGCCTTTGGCTCCAAACTCTCTCTCTCTCTCTCTCTCTCTCTCTCTCTCTCTCTCTCTCTCTCTCACACACACACACACACACACACACACACACACATAATTCTTTAGGCATTTTCCTTATTCATATAATTCATAAGGGATTTTCATTACTTTCCCCTTTCAAAATCTTTGTCGCCTCTATTGTGTTGATATTGGAAAGCTCATGTAAAGTATGGTAACTATTTTTCATTACAAACTCTCTTGGATTAATTTATTGTTCTTTATTTTAGTTCATTTTAATTTTATTATTTCTAACATTATCACTCCCCATAGGTGAACCAAATTTCATTTGCAGCTACAATTTTCTAATTAATACCTTTCATCACTCTACTTGCAAAATAAAACTTTCAATACCTTTTTATCAAATACTTACAAAGCCAAAATATTTTAACCAATTAGCACTATCATGGCATAAATAATATAGTTATTGAAGAATGTGCAATAACTTTTACCCTTCACTATCTTTCAATTTTATCCTTTTTCTTTCTTCTCTCATTTTCTCTTCCTATTTCTCTCCCTTCCACACCTTACAATTCAACATCTCTCTCGGTCTATACGTGTATATATCTATTTGCATCTTTAGCTCTATTTGCATATAAAAATTGTGAAGTCTAATGAACATAAAAAAAAAAATTAATTTTATTTTTCTACACATTATAATTATTCAAAAATAATATAACATAGTACCCTAATCAATAACAATCCATTTTATATTGATCAAATTTATTTATATGAATTTATAAGAGAAAAATATAATGAGAATCTAATGTCATTTGGTGCCACAATGAAGGGAAGAAATGTGCCACACTATATATGTGAATTTGTCTACAAACATACATTTTGCTAAAATTAAATATCAAATTAGTGTTCTCACATTAGAGTATGTTGCAATTTCAATAAGAGCTAATAAAATAATTTTTAAAATTAGATTCTTTTAATAAAAATATAATAAAATATTTAGTAATAATTTTAGGGTTTAATATAAGTTCAATAGTTTCATTGTATTTATAAAGATTTTTAATAATATCAAGTCTTTTAAATAATTATATTGTTATTATTATATAGTAGAATCAACTATTGTTAAATTTTAGTTGAAGCTCTTGATAAGATTGAAACAATAGATCTTCCATGTAATTTTTCTTTCAATTTTTCAAATAGAACCAAGCTACAAGAAATATTATATAGAAATAATTTTGTGTTATTATTTTAATAAGTTATTTTAGGTTCAAAAATTTCTTATAAATTTTAATCTACATTAAATAATTTTATATAGAGAAGTGTAATTCAAGTAATTTAAATTTTATATATCTATATATTATAATTTATTCAAAATTTGAACAATTTTTGTTATCTCCTTAAAAATAAACATATTATCCAACTATAAAATATTACAAAATCTAAACAATAATTTCTAAATCTTAATTGGGAAAAACCAAAAATAATTTAAACTTAATAAATACTTATTGATAACCTACCTAATATAGTGAATTTTGTTATCTAACCAATATAGTGAATTTAATTGAAAATCTAATTTCAATAAGATAATTCTTTAAAAATATTCTATTGATTTTAAAATATCTCTCAATCAAAAAATATTCTTAATAATATTTATTTAATTTATTTCTTCCCATGATATCACCTAAATTTAATAGAATCAAGTCATAATTTTATTACAATATACATACTTAAATTATATTTATACAAATTCAATTAAAATTATACCCATTAATAAAATATATTAAGATATTTAAAATTTTACAATATAAATTGAATACATATGTTGAAATATTTGTTTTCAATCAGGATTTGTATAAATTGAATATAGTTGTAGATTTCAAGCATGGAAATGCAACACTATCCTCTAACTTGAATCTCCTTGATATATAATTGTGAAACCAAAAAATGAAACAAGAATGCATCCCTACAATTGGGACATCCTATGACCTATCTTTTTAAAGTTAAAATAATTCTAGTGGTATGCCTTTTTAATTGAAATGATTAGTATTCTAACTTGGTTTTAAAATTTGGCCTTAGTAATGATACATATATGCAATGATCTCAGTTTGAGGACTTGTTCTTAAGAACATATATGAAGAAAGAAATTGCTATCCTATAATAATTTAAGTTTCTTACGCTGAGCATGGTGCCAGGAGATTTTTCATGCCTTTCAAACATTGTGAACAATTATTGTATGGTGTGCACATTGTATTGGATTTAGTTGGTCCATACTTAAAGTAGGTGTTTAGTGAGCCTTAAAAGACATGTAAACGCCTATGTTAAGGCCTAAACAAGTATAGCTCTATGTGCTCTTTATATGACTCAAAAAATTCTTATGCCAATGTAGTCTCTTATCTGATGATTATCTGATAATTATATACAGTGATTGAATGTAAATATTTTTTCCACCTTTTTGTCTATTTTTTTGATGTAAGACCATTAAAAAATCCAAAAAAATAGGCCAAGGTCTCCCAAGAAGTGAAGCCTATCGACTTAATTACACTACATTGTGAGAGTCTCTAGCAAATACTAGTTAGTGGTTGCAAGGTTTTATTAACCGGTAACCAATAGTAGTTAGTCACAACTTCGTGATGGTTTGTGGCCAAATTCCTCATCAAGTTGTGAGGTTATGAGATTGAGAAATGTGGAAATGTGGGTCTTGCTCAAGGTGATGTGAGTCTTACTCAAGGTGAGGTGGACATCCAGGCCAAGGAGCTAATCAAATATTGACACATGGTGCCATTGGGAGGTAATTTTAAAGGATTTCAATTAAAATGTTAAAATATTTTGAACAAAAATAGAATGTACATGAGTATAAAACAAGGGTTTAAATATTCAATATTGGAGATCATGTGGGGCCCATTTTAAACTTATAACTAATCAGTGGCATACTCCATTTCAAATTTCTATGCACACATTTAATTCAGAAGAGGTTTTATTATATAGTTTTAACCATATAATACATGAAATTTTTAAAAATGCTTTAAAAGGTTGTGCTTTGTTGAGGAGTTTGCATATTCAAATCGATGCCAAGGGTGCCATTTTGATTTAGATATAGGCATATCATTTACATTTGGAAAGGACTTGAAGTGAAGCTTCCATTTTCACAATCCAAAAATGTGCAAGTCTTAATGGTAAGAAGTTTTATGAAGATTTGTCAAGAAGGTTTTTCCTCCAACTGCATTCTATTGGAAATTTGGCTAAAGTAGATATTGAATGTTGTCATTTATGGAAATATATCTACAAAATGAAGAAGATAAACCTTGAAGATGAAGTTATGGTATTCATACTTAGAAATTTGTCAAAGTATCTATTAGTTTATCCAGTAGAGAAAATACAATTTTGATATGTGTTGTTAACAAAGGAATTATCAGCATGTGCACAGTTAGGTATGAACATGATAGAGTATCAGGATGATGTGTTCAAGTACATAGTTGTATATGTGAAATACAGGCCTCAGATCCTTACACACACTTCAACATGGTCATTATCTGAAAGATCATCCTAGAACGAATATGAGATTATTCATCTGAGTCGAATAGTTTGACCTATTGCCTTCTAACTAGAAGGATTTTTCCTTTTCTCGTAGAATGAGTAGTAGGCAACTAGACCTCTAAAATGAAGGATTTTAAGCTATATGAGATATGTAAAATTAATCTAAATGTGTGCAAGATTATTATAAGAATAATAAAGAACAATTAATCTAAATGGATGAATTATTAAACTATATGAGATTGATATGCAAAGATATTTAGCTAAGAGTACAAGAGAAAATAAATAGATATTCCAACATAAGTTCAATGCAAATTCAAATCAACCTCTGTAATGAGGAATCAAAGGTTTCTTAAATAGAACCCCAAAATTGATTGACAGTCGAGATTAATTAGAATGGACAATCAAGTTTGAAGATGAGACTCAGTCATAATGGAAGATTCCTTATGAAAGGGGGTTAACTAATTGCTTTTGAGTGAAAAAGGGAGTTAACTAATTTAATTTTCAGTGGAATAAGGAGTTAACTAATTTAATCCCTTTTCTAATTATAGTTCACCCAAAGTTTCTATTTCTAAACTGAAGAGAATATTTATAGAGAATATTTAATTTAATAAAATAGAATATGACCTCATAAATGGATAAACTTTGATTAATTGAATAACTAAATTCAATAATTAAAAAGAGGAGATATTGTATTAAATCAAATATATTTAATTCCTTTATACATTAGCTAAAGGGGTAATTGTAATTTAATTAAAGTATGAACACTTATAATTAAATTAAATCAATAGGTCTATTATAGCTAATTTGAGTTGATATTTAGGAATTAAATAAATAGTGTGATTAATGCAGATTAGGGTTTTCCACATTTGACACCTATGTCAAGTAGTGATAATAAGAATTAGAATTTCCTAGTAAAATAGGACTTAGGAATGATTGAATAGACCAGAATTGGTTAATATGGAAATGTACCACTTTTGGTGTATTACAACAGTTAGTGCAATTAGTACAAAAGAAGATATAACAATTTTACTAGTTGTGACAATATACATATAGGAACAAGGTATGAGAAGAAATTGATAATTACAAATTAATAAAAAAAAATTACTTAATTAATTAGGGACAACATCGTAGATGTTAACCCTAAGATAACAAGTTTTAATAATATATTTTGTCAAGCCTATGAAAGCTTGAAGGTTGACTTGATGATATTTTGAGAATTACAAAGGTATAAAAGGAAAACTTGTAAATGCAAGGTTAAGTGTGCTTCTAAGGAAGACTATGCAAAATTTATGTGATGCAAATTCTAATGTATGATCAGAGGATTGTGAGTTTTTTGAAGAGCATCAGAAGTTATATAAGATATTGAAGATATCAACAACAAGCAAGAGGTTTTTGTAGTTATCTTTTTCTATCAAGGAATTATTTTATATATTGAATGTTTGGGCAGTGAGCTCTTCTTGCATACATTGTTTATTTGTATAAAAAATCTTAATTGGGTTGAGGCTTCTAACAAGGCCTAAGTCCTCTAACAAGGACTGAGACACTATATGCATGTAATAGACTCCTAACAGGGTCAATATCTTTAACTAAATACTTTTGATTAGTGGATCATTTTGTGGGTACCATCCCCACCAGGGTTTTCCCTTGGCTAGGGTTTCCCTAGGTAACAAAATATGGTGTTATGAGTTCTCTTATTATATAATTATCTTTACTGTTCAATATAATTAGTTTTCTTTCATATGCAAGTTATAAGGCAATTAATAATATCTAGTTTTGGGCTAAAATTTTTAGAATATTGATTCACCCACTCTTAGTATTCCCTATTTCTAATAATTGGTATCAAAGCATAGTTACTCAAAAGAGGCTTAACAACTTGAGTAAGATCCATATGGATATGTAATAGTTTCAAAAGAACCTAGAAGAAGCTCTTGAGTAGATCGATATCCTTATTGAAGAAATAGACAACCTGAAAGAAAGACACAAAGATGTAAAAGACTACATTGGTAAGTTGAAGGACAAGATTAGCTATCTCAAATTCAAGGACTCAAAAGATAAAATTAAAGATAGTAATGAAGTTTCAAGATTGAAGAAAGAAAATGAGACCCTAAAACATGAGTTGAGGATTATTAAACTGAAGTTAAGTTTAAAGAAAGATGATAGCGAAATTGAGTCAGATCTAAAATCTGACTATACAGACTTAAGACCCATCTCACAAAAGTTATATCCAAACTTCAATCCACCAAGTTAGAATATGAAAAACTTGAGAAATATAACAATATTGTTGAAGGAGAGTTAACCTAGACTAAGAAACAATTAGAGGAGTTATATTCCAATAGTGAGAAAATTGATGAGCAATTATATTTTCATATACCTTCCTATGATAAGACTAGTCTTGGATATTTTATTAGAGAAAAGTTAGCCAAGAAGTATGAAGTAAGATAGGAACTAGATCTAGTTGTTGAGTATCCTAAACATAAGAAAGATGAACATAATAAGATTGAATCCAATCAATCTGAAGATGCATCAAAAGAAGTTGAGCAAGAAAATCAACCTAAGAAAACTGAGCAAGCTAAATCACCCAAGGAAGTAAGGTGTGAATTTAAAGGTAGATGCTTTTCATGTAATGAAATTGGTCATATGAAAAGGGAATGCACAGGTAACCCATTTAAACATGTCACTATTTTTTATTGTTACAATTGTCATGGTTTTGGTCATCTAGCAATGGATTATAAGAAGCCTAAATTTGATATTAATAATAGAAATAGTAGATTGCTTAGAGGTACTAACCCTAAAGAAGAAGGAAATAGATCCAATGAAAGAGCTAATGCAGCAAGGAGCAACATTGTGTGTTATAAATGTAACAACTTTGGACACACTGCCAAAAATTGCAAAGCACCTATTAACCAACTTGGACCTAATTATAGAAATAATGCATTGGTATATCAGCTATGCAATAACTTTAGTCATATGGCAAGATTTTTTAGAATGGATATAAGGATCTTCAACAAGAACCCAAATTTCAAAAGGACCAAAAAAAAAAATGTCAAAAGGAATGATAATAGCAATAACAATCTGAAAGATGAGTTGAGAGAGCATATATAATAATTCAAAGAAGTATTTTTAAAAGAAAAAGATCCATCAAGCTCACATGTAATATTGGAAGAGAAGTCATTTGATGAACCTAAAGGAAGACTAAAGTCAACAATTATATGTGATTCATCATATTTGAACTAAGCATAATTTATAAATAGAATAAGCATAAAAAGGATAGATAAGGTAGCATATGGTGAATTTTGACTTGCACAATTGGTATGAGCTATTTAATGATCAACTAAAGCTATGGTTAAGAGAAAAAAAGACTAAGTCTATTGGTAATCATAAACATGTTTTTATGAATTGTATAATTGTAAAATTAATGTAGAGATTGATTTGGTAAAATTTGAAGGATGTGAATGAGATCTTGTGTATCATTTGAGTGTGTGAAGAGTTAAGTGTGAAGTTCAGAGAACCCTAGTTATATGAAGAATTGAGGTATTTTGTATTTTATGCAAGAATTGAGCTGTAAATTGAGTTCATAATTTAATTAGAAAAATGAAAAAGTCTTTGATTCACAATGTTGAGGAAGAAGCAAGACCTAAGTTGAAAATCAACCCAGTGAAATCCTTAGAGGATGACCCTAGTGCCATGCTTTCTAAAGTTCTAGAAAGAGTCATTCACTTGTAAGATGAAAGTAGTTACACTAGAAGAAAATTTGAAATTGTAGGAGAAGAACATGTTTCCACGGAATTCGATGCAATCTATAACCAAGATATGAGTTTTAAGCAAGAGTTTGAACATATGAAGAACAATGACCTAGTAAAATTTCTTTTCTATTATGAATTTGAAAAGGAAGAATGCACTAAGGTTATACTTAGTAGAATTCATAATGGAAATTTTTGGTTAGGGGATAAAATAATAGAAAATTCAGCTAACTAATTCATGAAGTTAATGGTTTATGCAATGAGGTCAATATACCTGTAAATGAGAAGAATGTTAAGAAGATAGTAATTGAAAAGACAAAATTAGTCTATAATGGAAGAAAAATAGTGATAAGAAAAATCAAACAAGAGGATGTAACATTTCTAAACATAATCATTATAACTAAGATATTTTCTAGTTCAAGAAGTGATGACATGGCAACTAGATTCATACATGCATCCTATAAAGTTTGCATTGAGAAAGAAAAAGTTAACTTGAGTGAAATTCTAAGATTGCAGTTAGTTGAGAATCTTGAAAAGATCAATAAGGTTAAGAACAATCAATTTAGATTCTAATAATTGATAAAACATAGATTTTTCCATTTGATCAAAATATTTCCTTTTATGTTAGTAGCTGAATTACTTAGTAGTGATAAATGTGCCATGTAGAAGATATTAGAGACACATAATAATTATCTTATTGATAAGATCAATGACATCAAAAATCTTATTATGAAGACCTTTCAGAATGAAATGAAGGAAAGATACATAGTACCACCCCCTATGGTAGATAAGTTCAAAAATGATATTCGTTTCATGATTGATATTGATTTCACATATATTGAGTCTATTGAGCCTAGAATGTTGTATGTTGAGCCACTTGGCTATGAGGTTACAAAAGAAGAAATTAAGGGATATGAAGAGATAATCCTTAAATATGAAAAGGATGAATAATTTGATAGGCTTGGAACCTATGATGATTTTAAGGCAATCAAAAAGTTAAGCATCATGAGAGAAGTCAACTCAAAAGAAAGTTGTTTTAGTGTTAAAGAAGTCAATGTTGAAAGAAGGTATGAGTGAAGAATAAATAAGTGTTGCAAATAAAACCATAGCATGCATAAATTAGGTAGATCAGCAAGGGATGATGACCATCTGAAGGTGTTACCATTGTAGTTCCATCGACAACTACACCCATAGAATCCTATGTAGCAGTATCTCAGGATCAACCACCCATCACACCTATTATTCCACTATCTAAGCCATCTGAAGAAGAAGAAGAAGTGCAAGTAGTCAAGGTCAATATAAAATTAGTTAGATTGGCTCAGGTTAAATAAGAATCTCCTGATTCCCTAAGGAAGAAAATAATGATGGATATGACATCGGGAAATGGGAAGAGACACAAGGAGATAATGCCAAATATACCCAAGCAGAAGATGAGAGGACAAACAAAGCCTAAGAAAATAGTAGAGAAGAAACCTAAAGTTGCAAGCATGTGAAGAAAGACATGGAAGCCTAAAATTGAGAAGTTAAATAGTTCAATCATTGATGAAGGTAATTTTATGCAACTAAACAAGTTTTATCATCTATACACTGGAATTTCTAGATTAGAGCTTGAGAATGCAATTCTAAGACACTTGATATTGTCTAATAAAAGATTTGAAAATGTTAAGGATGTGATTGCTAAATATCTCTATGATAAGTTGATAAACAAAAGAAAGGGAGTGGTAGACAAGAATAAAGGAATCAAATAAAACCAACTCAAAAAACTATGTAAGATTGATAGTGATGAGCACCTCACAAGTCTACTAAAGATTCTCGAGCTCTATCTTAGGAACAAGACTAGAAGTATACTAATTATGGAAGGTAATTATCAAGAATTCAATGAAGAAACAAAGAAATTCATAATATAGATGATGGTAGATCTAAATAAGGAAACAAAAAAACACCACAGATTACCATTGGCATCGACACAATGTCAATTGACAACATAAATGTCACAATTGATACAAAAGAAGATCCATTCAAGGACTTTAGAAATAATGTTGGCAATTTGACCATCTATACTAGCTCAATGAAAGAGGGTGATAAAAAGAAGAAGCTAGAAGAAGAAGGAAGGAGGAAAAAGGAAGAGGAAGAAAATAAGAAGGAAAAAGAAGAAAAGAAAAGGAAACTTGAGAAAGATGAGGAAGATAGAAAGAAAAGGAGGAAGAACACAAGAAAATGGAGGAAGAAAAGAAGAAGATTGAGGGGGGTAGAAATAAATTGGAAGAAGAGAAGAGAAGAAAAGAAGAAGAAGAGAAGAAGAAAAAGGAAGAATAAGAGAAGAAAAGAAAAGAAGAGGACAAGAAGAAAAAGGAGAAAGATGAGAAAAAGGCTAGTGTACCTAGTTCTTCTAGGATATCCTTTACCTTAGAAATGTTAATAGGATTAGATGATGATGATCAGACTAAACTAATCTCATCACTCAACAAGATCACTAAGAAAAATAGAAAGGTAAAGAGTCTACTGAGCTCATTGATTGAGGTAACATAGAGACTTTAGAAAAACTTAGCTATAAAGATGACTGAGTTGGATCCCTAGGATAGAGTAAAAGATGTATTGCAAGCTTTTGATGTAGAATTCACTAACCTATTTGATATTGCAACTATTCAAGCACATGCCAAACACGATGAACATATGTTTGACATGCTCTGCCAAAATATCAAAAATAATTTGGGAGTTCTTGATGCATGTATAAAAGAACTAAGGAAATGTGAATAGGAAGGAAAGGAACTATATGAAAAGTTCTCATTAACATTTAAGTTCACCAAAGACAAAGATGAAGAGATGAAGAAGAACCATGAAGTACTTTAAGTACTAGTAAATGAAATTCAACATCCCAATCAAAAAATTGAAGATATTGAGACAAAGATTGGAAAGACTTATGATGAGATAAGTCTTATTAAGACAAATAAAGAAAGAATTGCTAAAAGATTTTAACTTCTTAGAGACAATCTATCTCTGAAAATAGAAACTTTGGAATTGAAAGTAGAGGAATGTCTTAAGGAAAAGACATATTTTGAGAAGCTTGTCTATTTAGACATGAATGTAGTTAAAATTGCACCCTATGGACTTTGTGCCCTTCTCAACATATCTAAAGGAGTTAGAGATTCATGGGAGAAGAAATTCAAGAGTTTAAAGACAAGTTTTGATGACTATATGGAATGGCTATCTACCTAATGTAGAGGTATAGAACCAAATTTTGAACTGTATATATGTTTTTGACATATTTTTCATTGATGTCAAAGGGGGAGAGATAAGTGAAATTATATATATGTTAGATAAAACTATAGTCAAAGGGGGGGTTATGAATTAAAATTAGGAGATATAAGGAAAGATGGTTACATACAATGCTTCACAAGTTTTGAATTTAAAATTTTTTGATAAGGCCAAATTTTGTAAATTTTTGATGATTAAAAGTTTTAGGACTTAGCTAATTTTCCCATATGTTGCCATTAATGCCAAAGGGGAAGATTGTTAGCAATTTGGCTAAAGTAGATATTGAATGCTATCATTTATGGAAAAATATCTTTAGTATGAAGAAGGAAACTATTGAAGATGAAGTTATGGCATTCATACTTAGAAAGTTGCCTAAGTATTAGTTAGTTTATCTAGTAGAGAAGATATAGTTTTAATATGCATAGCTGATAGATGAATTATTGGCATGTGTGCAGTTAGGTATGAATAGGATAGAATGTTAGGATGATGTGTTCAAGTGTGCGAGCCAGTACAAAATAAGATATAACAATTTTACCAATTACGATAGTATACAAACATAAATAGGGTATGATAGTAAATGGGTAATTATAGATTAACAAAATAATTACTTAATTAATTAGTGAGAACATCCTAGATGTTAACCCTAAGATAAAAAGTTGTAATAATATATATTTTTTCAAGCATGTGAAAGCTTGAAGGCGAACTGGACAATATTTGAGAATTACAAAGGTATAAAGGAAAACTTGCAAATTCAATGTTAAGTGTGCTCATAAGGAAGACTATGTGAACTTTATGTAATGCAAATCTTGATGTCTGGTCAAAGGATTATGAGTTTTGTGAAGAGCCTAAAAATTTATATTAGATATTGAAGATATCAACAAAAAGAAAGAGGCTTTTGTATATATCTTTTTATATCAAGGAACTAATTGGTATATTGCATGTTTGGGTAGTGGGCTCTTCTTGCACACATTTTGTATTTGTATATAACAAATCCTAATTGGGTTGAGACTTCTAACAAGGCCTAAGTCCTCTAACAATGAAGGAGACATTGTATGCATGCAATAGACTCCTAATAGGGTCAATATCTTTAACTAGATACTTTTGATCACTAGATCATTTTGTGAGTACCATCCCTGCCAAGGTTTTCCCTTGGCCTTAACAAAATATGGTGTTATGAGTTCTCTTATTGTATGGTTATGTTTAGTATTTAGTATAATTAGTTTACTTTCATGTGCAAGTTATAATGAAATTAATATTATCTATTTTTGGGCTAAATTTTGTAGAATATTGGTTCACCCCCCTCTCAATATTCCCTATTTCTAGCAGTTTGTTGCTCCATCATGACAGTTAGATATATTTTCTTGCAAATCCACCATTTGGGTAAGGGCCACATTTGGAGTAGATTATCCCAACACTTCTATTTTGTTGATAAAGTCATTTGGTGAGATTTTTAGTAGTAGATCTAATCTTTCTTCCAACAAGGATTTTTCATCATTTGGAGATATTTTCTCTAAGTTTTTGGTAATAATGATGAAGATTAGATTGATTTTTTAGTTGAGGAAGAGGGATGAGAGAAGCTTTTCAATAGCAAGAGATGGAGTTGAAAGAGGACATTTGGCACTTTTATATTAGATCTAACTGTCTTCATTCTTCTATATCTTCTTTCTTCCTCATTGTATAGGGTTGGTTCCAACACATTGAGAAAGTTATCAAGCTATAATTCCATCATTCTTCAACGTTCTATTTTTGTATAAATGACAAATAATGAACCCATAGTCATAGTTTTTGTCTATTTTGTGTTTTAATTGAATTTTCATATGCATCCTGATATATTTACTTCAAAGAAATGAACATAGAAGCATTATTGAGAGTATTCTCATCTTGAGTCTTGTCTCCTTTCTTTGAGTTGTGTAAATTTCTATATTATGTGGTTAAAGAACATATATCTCAATTGCAACTTTTTTAGGGTTGTATATCATTGTTTGTTTTGTATATCATTGTTTGTTTCGATGTTGATTCAAGAAATCAAATAAATACTTAGTGTACTTTGACAAGGTTGTATGTCTCATGGAAGGATTTTGACAAGTAGAATATTCATTGTGAAAGTTGATGTCTCATTTACAGTATATAAATAGATATCTAAGATCATGATGTATGTATTGATTTGAGTAACACCCAATGGATAGGACACTGATCTTAGTTGGGAGATTGTATACTTTTGTTGTTTCATATTTGGGTTATGCTGAAATATTTTTATAATAAAAAATCCATTTCCCTTTTTGTTTATGTTAATATATTAACATTAAATTTATAATATAAATTAGAAATGAGTTTTCAATGATACATATTTTTACATTAAAATATATTTTAATGTTAAAATATTTACCTGTGAATTTTTTTTTAAATATTATGACAATTTTTTATATCTCTGAAATAATGAGAAATTATATTAAACATTATCATTACCATCAAATAAATTTATTCTTTTATAATTATTAATTATTATGTTTAGTATATATTCTATCTAATTAAACTACGACAAAGACAAGTAAGTACATGGCATTGTTATTATTTAATCTGTCATAGGCAAATACTATTGCATTCACTCTATCGAAAACTCCAATTAGTTTTAGTTAATCACATAAATTCATTTTTTAATTAAACTATTTTTCTAAAGTTCTATTATTTAATTATATATTTTAAATACTATATAAATTATATGATTGGCTCAATTCATTTTGGTTTATAGGAGCCCTTTTCTCATTTCTCCTTTTAATGACAAGATTTTTGATATGGATAAATTATAATAAAATAACATTAATACATAAATTAATTAGATTTAAAATGTAACTTGTTGAAAATGACTTAATAAATTACTCTTTTGTTTAATCCAATAGTACAAATAATGCTCTATAAAAAACTAGAGGCCTATTACCCTCCTTAATGTTTCTTATAAAATTATTACCAAAGTCATGGCCCTCAAATTGGAGAAAATTTTGCCCAAGTATATATGAAAGAGGGAGATTTATGAGAAACTAAAAGGTAAAGATATGGAGATATATGAGATTAGTAGTAAAGGATGTAGTAGTCAAGAAGGAAGCATAATGTAGCAGAAAACGCATATAATTTTGGTGGTAACTAAGTAGATCAAGCGATCAGTTTGGTTTTCCATCAATGCCAAAGAGGGAGATTGTTATAATTCTTTAGAATAACTGAGAGGGGGGGTGAATCAGTTATTCAAGGTCCAATGCAACTTTTTCTCCAAATCCTTAATGGCATATAACTGAAACTATCATGCATGCAATTTGAACATTTAAACAACTATGAAAAGTAAACATGCATCACACCATAATACTGATAATTTGATAACCTAGAAACCCTCCAGGAATAAGAAGGTAAAACTGGAGTGGGGATGATACCCACAAAATAACTGTGCAATTGATTTCAACCACTTCTGATGGTCTGCCCTGTTAAAGGCCTACCCTGTTAAAGGCTACAACACATTGTCAAATGTGACCTTGTTAGAGGATTTCACCATACTGTTAGGAATGGGCCTGGTTAAAGGACTTTGGAACATTCACTTGGAATGTCACCCTGTTAAAGGATTTACAACATGGCTATTAAACCAGCCTAAGTCCATAGAATTTATTTTAACTATCAAAATTGCCAGAGAGTAACAATAATGGCTTTTGATCTGATACAACTTACAATATATCTTGCAAATTTACAGATCACACTTCAGTTCAATCCTTTGCTTGGCTTTAATCACTGTAGCTCTGTAAGCTTGTCATCTCAAGCTTCATCACCTTGAGTCTTCTTACTCATCATACCAATGTAATCATATCTATGGTCACCTATCAAAGTAGATTATCTATGCTCTCTTCCACCTTAGCACCTTCTTCAGCACTTCATGCTTTCATGCTCGACCACCTCTCTTTGCTTCGTGACCTTATGACTCCTTAAATAGAAATTTGGAATACCTTTCCCGCTCGATTCTCCCTCTCCAACTTTAGGGTTTCAATGGATTAGGTAAGATACAATGTATCTATCCAGAATCCAATTATATTCATCAAAAATGTTTTACATAGTGTTCTGTGTCACCAGCTCATCATTCTTATCTTCTATCTAATTCATAGAATTCTAGATAACAACCATGTCGGCTCAGATCTAGCGAATCTTTGATTTTCAAAATAATGCAGCAACTCGACATTATTGATTTACTGATGCTTGGCACCTGAAGAAATTCTATGAAACTCAGCTCTTGAAATTCACTTGGCACTTCAATATCACTCAGCACTTATATCCTGCTCGGTACTTGAAAACTTACTTGGCACCTATTATCTTTTCTGCTACTCAGCACTTGAAGACAACTCGGCACCTGAAGACTACTCGGCACCTAAAGACCACTCGGCACACACTAAGTTGAACTTTTCTTGGCTTCAACTGAGAATCCATTTGGCACTAACTAGCTTGCTTGGCTCTTTCTAATGAACTTAGTTAGGCTTTACAAATGACTTAGCTAGACCTTATATCTTTGATGTGTTTTAATGTGCCCATTCTCTATGTCTGACATCAATGCACTATTTCATCAATGGCTTAGCTAATCCTTATACTTCATTACAACACAATAACTTCAACCTTTCTCTAGGTACTCTAGTTACATCTTGTTGATTGCTACCTCCTTGTCAATCAACCAACTTATAGTATTTGGATCACTAAAGAAATTTTCATTTCTGCAAGTAGCAAGTTTGACATCAATGACAAAAAACTAATTGAAAACATTATTTACCAATTCCATTACTCTTCATTCATGAGCTTTTCAATCATTTCCAATAATCTCCCTCTTTGGCATTGATAGCAAACCAAACTGATCGCTTGATCAACTTAGTTACCACCAAAATTATATATGTTTTCTGCTACATTCTACTTCCTTCTTGACTACTGCATCCTTTACTACTGATCTCATATATCTCCATATCTTTACCTTTCAGTTCTCATAAATCTCCCTCTTTCATATATCATATCTTTACCTTTCAGTTTCTCATAAATCTCCCTCTTTCATATATATATGTCTCCCTCTTACTTTGTATTGATCAGTTTTCTGCATATATCTCCCTCTTTGACATAAATGCCAAGGATGTAGCATCTTTAACATGCAAAATATAAGCTTCACATCTCATTTTTTCTCCCTCTATCACCACGCTTGTGACTGATTTGGAGTTCTTGCTCCTGCTGTCATCCTCTGCATCATTCTTTTGATAATTCAATGATTTGTTCCTATTGATGCAGGGCAGCTTCTTTTCTTTAAACTACTTGAGTTAGGGGCATTACCCCCAACTTGCCTCTAAGATATTCATAAGCATCCTTGGGCAATGGTTTGGTGAAGATATCTGCAGTTTGTTCCTTTGTGTGAATGTACTCTATCTTCACTTGTTTGTCTTCTACCAATTCTCTGACATAGTGATACTTGATTGCAATATTCTTGGTTTTTGAATGCATTACTGGATTCTTGGATATGTTTATAGCACTTGTATTATCACAATACAATATCATAGGTTTGGTTACTTCTTCTTTCATTCCTTTCAATAGATGTGTGAGCCACACAATGTTTGTGCAATTGACTACTACTGCCACATATTCTAATTCTGCAGTGGACTGAGATGTGCATGTTTGCTTCTTGCTAGTCCAAGTAACTAGTCTTTTACCTAAAAATAATGCTCCTCCACTTGTGCTCTTTCTGTCATCAATGTTGCCTCCCCAATCTGCATCTGTGTATGCATTGAGCTCAAACTTTTCATTCGTTTTATAATATAGGCCAAAATCATTAGTTGCTTTGAGATACCTCATTATTCTTTTTACTAATATGAGATGATTTTCTTTAGGATTAGTAGAGAATCTAGCCACTATTCCAACTGCCAGTGCTATGTCTAGTCTGCTATGTACAACATATTGCAATTTTCCAATCATGGATTTGTACATTTTTTTATTAACTTCAGCTGATACATCATTTTTGGATAGTTTATGTCTTGTTTCCATTGGTGTGTTGACTGGTTTGGAGTCTTCCAATCCAAAAAATTTAAGTATCTCTTTGATGTACTTTGATTGTGTCATAAATATACCATTTTTTAGTTGATGTACTTGCAATCCAACAAAAAAATTGATCTCTCCAAACATAGACATCACAAACTCATGTTTCATTTTGTTAGAAAATCTTTTGCAAAGCACTTCCTTTCCTCCAAACACTATGTCATCCACAAAGATTTTAGATACAATAATATCCTTACCTTCTTTTGATTTGATGTACATGTTTCAGTTATCATTAGTTCTTTCAAAACCTATTTTCACCAGATACTTGTGAAGTCTTTCATACCATGCTCTAGGTGCTTATTTCAGACCATAGAGTGCTTTATGTAGTTTACAAACCATATCCCTATTGTTCTCATCAACAAATCCCTTTGGTTGTTCAATATAGACTTCCTCTTCCAATATACCATTCAGAAAAGCAGACTTTACATCCATCTGATAGATTTTAAAACCTTTATATGCAGCATATGCAAGTAAAGTTCGTACTCCTTCCATTCTCGCAACAGGGGCAAATGTTTCCCCATAGTCTAATCCTTCTTCTTGAGCATAACCCTTACATACTAGTCTTGATTTATTTCTCATAATCTCACCATTCTCATCTAGCTTATTTCTTAATACCCACTTAGTGCCAATCACATTCTTGTCAACTAGTCTAGGAACCAAACTCTAGGTTTTTTTCTTCTTTATTTGATCAATCTCTTCTTCCATAGCTTTATACCAGTCACCATCTTGTAATGCATCATACATTGTCTTAGGTTCAAATTTTCTTAACAGACATGATTCATTTCTTAGTCTATTCCTTGTCATTGGTCTTCATTTTTGTCACCAATTATCTGTTCAGCAAGGTGATGCCTCTTCACATATTTGGACAATCTTGGTTCTATCCTTGCTTCCATGTTTGATCTTTCAGATTCAGGATCACTATGTACTTTTTTGTCATGTAGTTCTACATCTCTATCATGTGTACTACCTTTAGAGTCAGAATGAGCATTTCCTTCATTCTGTAGCTTAGCTTTTGAATGCAGCTCAACATTCACTGGTTGTGACTCGGCTGAGACTGAAACTTTTTGTTGAATCCCAATTTGATTGGTAGTATCCTCGTCAATAGGCATTCCTTCATAAGAATACACAAAGGTTCTGTAGTCATTCATTCTCTTTGGTTTTTCAACTTGGACATCTACATGCTCATCAAAGTTTACATTTGCACTTTCCACAATTTTGTCAGTGTTAGTATTTAAACACTTATATGCTTTACTTCTAGTGGAGTAGCCAAGGAATATGCCTTCATCACTTTTTGCATCAAATTTTCCATTTTTAGCATCTTTAAGGATAAAGCATTTGCAGCCAAATACTTTGAAATGCTTTACATTAGGTGAGTGACCATACCATAATTCAAAAGGTGTTGCATTAGTACCTTTCTTGACATGTACTCAGTTCAGTGTATGAACAACCACACTTACAACTTCTCTCCAATACTTTAGAGCAACAATCTTTTCCATCATTAACATTCTGGCACAGTCAATCATAGATCTATTTCTTCTCTCAGCAATCCCATTTTGTGGGGGAGTTCTAGGAGCTGATGTTTGTCTCTTGATTCCTTTGTCATTGCAAAATATCTCAAATTCATTTGATGTGAATTCACCACCTCTGTCTGATCTCAGGCATTTCAAACTCTTTCTTGTTTATTTTTCAAATCTAGCCACATGCCATTTAAAGATTTGAAAAGCATTAGATTTTTTCTTTAAGAACATAATAATCATCATCCTGGAATAGTCATCTACAAAAAACATTATATATTTATCTCATTTGTAGCTCTATACTTCTATTGGACCACATAAGTCAGTATGGACTAACTCAAGTACTTCTTTAGATGTATAGTTTTTACTCTTGAAACTTGACTTGGTCATCTTTCTTAGCTGACATTGTTTGCACATGATATTGTCAGGCTTCTTCAGTTTAGGTAAACCTCTGACTTTCTTCATTTTACTAATATTGATCAGATTATCAAAGTTCACATGACATAGCCTTTTATGCCATAACCATACATCATCGAATTTTGCAACAAGACAAGAAGTATTTTTCATATCAAGATAAAAAATATTAATTCTTGTTTGATCTCTTTTTCCTATCAATTTACCAGCAGTATCATAGATTTTTCCAGTTTTGTTTCCAAATTCTACTTTGCACCCTACATTGCCTAACTATGAGACACTTAGCAAATTGTAGTTTAGTCCTTCAACATAGTATGCATTATCACATGAAATTTTCTCTGTAAGCTTAATGGAACCTTTTCCTTTGATTTGACATGGAGCATCATTACCAAATCTAACACTATTTCCATCCTACTAAGTAAAGTTAACAAAATTACTTTTGTCTCCTATCATGTGATGTGGGCATCTATTGTCTATGATCCATCTATCATTCTTGTTCATACATGTTACTAGTTTTGTAGACTCTTCTTCATCAGACTGGTCCTTCATGGCTAAATAAACAACTTCATCATCATTATCATCGGAATTCTCTTCAACAATATAACACTTCTTGCCTTTGTCTTTGTAATCTCTCTTATCATCTTCTCTTCTATATTTTTATTTGTTGCCTTCCTTGTAATCCTTTTTCTATGTACACCTTGTAGGAATATGTCCTTCTTCATTGCAATTGAAACAAATGATAGGCATCTTACATTTGAATTTTCCTTTACCTCTGTGAAATCTTCTAGCTAGTAATGCTTCTAATTGTTCCACGTCTTCCTCATCAGTGCTACTGTCACTGGATACATATTTCATCTTTCTTCCCTTCTTTGATTTTACCTGTTCAACATCTTTTAGTGATATCTTGGCCTTGAAAGTAGATTCAACATTCTCAGGTCTGTAGTTTTCAAAGTTAGATAACTCAAATGCAGCGAGTCTACCCACTATACCTTCAAAACTTAGATTGTTTCCTGGCACACATCTTAGCTCTTGTATAGCTAATACTCTAATACCATAGATAGGGAGCAAGGTTCTTAAAAACTTACTATTAATAGTATCATCATCTAATTGACCACTCAAACATCTTATTGCATTTACCACTTCCTTTATTCTAGAGGCATATTGAGCAACATTCTCACTTTCTTCCATTTTCATATCATCAAACTTTCCTCTGAGGCTTTCTCTTTTTTCTCTTTGGAGATTCTGATCTCCTCCATAAATGTCTGATAGGGCTTTCCACATCTTGAATGCAGTGTCACATCCTTTGATATCATCGAATTCAACATAGTTGAGTGCAGAAGCAATTTCCAACATTGTCTGATTGTGTTCCTATTTGTTTTTCAAATCTTCTGTAGTAAGAGTACTGGTTGGATCAACATGTTCAGTAACAATTGAATTTTGGCCATAATCTCCTATGGATCCAAGATGTGGCTTCATCAAGCTTTTCCATGCAACAAAGTTATCTGTGTTGAGCTTGGGAACTTCTCTCTTAGGCATTTTGATCTTTTCTGCTTCTAGTCCCTTTAAACTAAGTCAGAAGCAATGCTTTGATAACAATTGTTATAATTATTTAGAATAACTAAGAGGGGGGGTGAATTAGTTATTCAAGGTCCAATGCAACTTTTTCTCCAAATCCTTAATGGTACATAACTGAAACTATCATGCATGCAATTTGAACATTTAAACAACTATGAAAAGTAAACATGCATCACACCATAATACTGAGAATTTGATAACCCAGAAACCCTCCAGGAATAAGAAGGTAAAACTAGAGTGGGGATGATACCCACAAAATAACTGCACAATTGATTTCAACCACTTCTGATGGTCTTCCCTATTAAAGGCCTGCCTTGTTAAAGGCTACAACACATTGTTAAACATGACCTTATTAGAGGATTTCACCATACTATTAGGAATGGACCTGGTTAAAGGACTTTGGAACATTCACTTGGAATGTCACCCTATTAAAGGATTTACAACATGTCTATTAAACCAACCTAAGTCCATAGAATTTATTTTAACTGTCACAATTGCTAGAGAGTAACAATAATGGCTTTTGATCTAATACAACTTACAACATATCTTGCAGATTTACAGATCACACTTCAGCTCAATCCTTTGCTTGGCTTTAATCATTGCAGCTCTGTAAGCTTGTCATCTCAAGCTTTGTCACCTTGAGTCTTCTTACTCATCATACCAATGCAATAATATCTATGGTCACCTATTAAAGTAGAGTATCTATGCTCTCTTCCACCTTAATACCTTCTTCAGCACTTCATGCTTTCATGCTCGACCACCTCTCTTTGCTTTGTGACCTTATGACTCCTTAAATAGAAATCTGGAATACCTTTCCTAGTCAATTCTCCCTCTCCAACTTTAGGGTTTTAATGGATTAAGTAAGATACAATGTATCTATCCCATATCTTGCTCTTATATAGAAACTTCATCTAGAATCTAATTATATTTGTCAAAAACATTTTACATGGTGTTCTGTGTCACCAACTCATCATTCTTATCTTCTATCTGATTCATAGAATTCTAGATAACAACCATGTCAGCTTAGATCTAGTGAATCTTTGATTTTCAAAATAATGCAACAACTTGACATTATTGATTTAGTAATGCTTGGCACCTAAAGAAATTCTATGAAACTCAGCTCTTGAAATTCACTCGGCACTTCAATATCACTTGGCACTTATATCTTGCTCGACACCTATTATATTTTCTTTTACTCGGCACATGAAGACCACTCAACACCTAGGAACTGCTTGGCACCTGAAGACCACTCGGCACACACTAAGTTGAACTTGGCTCGGCTTCAACTAAGAATTTGTTTGGCACTAACTAGCTTGCTCGGCTCTTTCTAATGAACTTTGTTAGGTTTTACAAATGACTTAGCTAGACCTTACATCTTTGATGTGTTTTACTGTGCCCATTCTCTATGTCTGACATCAATGCACTATTTTATCAATGGCTTAGTTGATCCTTATACTTCATTACAACATCATAACTTCAACCTTTCTCTAGGTACTCTAGTTACATCTTAGTGATTGCCACCTCCTTGTCAATCAACCAACTTATAGTATTTGGATCACTAAAGCAATTGCCATTTCTGCAAGTAGCAAGTTTGACATCAATGACAAAAAAATGATTGAAAACATTCTTTACCAGTTCCATTACTCTTCATTCATGAGCTTTTCAATCATTTCCAACATTGTATACTTTTTTTGTTTCATAGCTGGGTTATGCTGAAATATTTTTATAGTAAAAAATTCATTTCCCTTTTTGTTTAGTAGTTGAAAGGATAAACCCCACTTAGCTTGTGAGATTTCGTTTTGTGTGATTAGCCACTACACATTGTTTGCTACATAAGTATAGAAGATTAAAGGGTTTCATCTACTTATTTTGGATTCAAGAATGTTTTAGCACTGGTCATTTGTATGAATCCAAGGTCTACCCCCATAGGTTTTGCATAACCTAAAGAGAAGAAGGACAATTTCTTTATAGTTGGCCCAAGTTATAATCAAATGCATCAATCATAGGAATTACTTACCCTTAGGTACATTTTTTCTTAGTTATCTAGTTATTCAAACATTGTTAAATTAGGAGAAAACATGACTCATGGATGTTCTTCATTTCTTGAAGGTATTTAAAATGGAAAGGATTCAAATTTTTTGAGCTATGTTCACAACATCAATATATGGGTGGATGAGTCGATAAAGATCACAAGAGATGCCATTCACATGGTTACACATTTCACCATCACCAAAAAATCCAAGGAAATTAGACCCTCATTGAAGAATTAAATTGAAACCAACATTGGAGCCAAGTGGGATGGTAGAGGTTTGAAATTGGCATCAATTAAAGACCCTAAAACAAGATTTGGTACATATGTTGTTGCTTACAAGATTTACCAATATAACGAGCCAAACAACATGCTATGTGGAGCTATAGATTTGGCATATAAAATTGCAAAGAAAGGACTAAAGCTAGACCTGGCTGAGCTATATAAAAGAAACAGTTAGAGAATATGAAGACAATCTAAGTGGCAAAGACAAATACTTGCAAATTTGGATCATTATTGGTATGCACATTTTTCTATCTACAAAACTATTTCCCTACAATCAGAACTATTAATTAGGATGTTATAAGAGCCATCATTTACCAAATCAATGAGTTTATTTAGAGACTAGGGGATAATTTTGAGAGTGTGATGAATGCATATTTTAAAGAATTCAAAGACAAAATGAATTTAACATATAGGATACCATCCCCACTGGTAGAGAAATATAAGGATGAAATTTATTTTCTAGGTGATACTAATGATAAATTCATCGAGGTTGTTGAACCTAGGTTTGCTTGGTTGGAACCCTTGGGGTATGAAATCAACATTGATCAAGCTATAGTAGCTATTGATGAATTGATGAAAGAACCCAAAGATAACACTACCACACCTTTTGGCACTTGTGAAGTAGCAAAAGAGAGAATCAAAATGAACATCATAACCCCTAGGATTGAGAAGAAAACTAAAAAGATGATAAGTAACCTTGAGGGAACTTTTGTTCAAGGGAAAAAAACTACATTAATGATCACCAAGAGGTAAATGAGGGAGATATCACTTACAAATATAATGCCCGAGCTCAATGTCAAAGATATCACTAAGGTAGTGAAATATCATAGACAAAGATTTGTAGAAAAATGTAGAGAACTATATGTTTTGACAGGGAAGTTAGAAGATGTTGATCTTTATGGATAAAAGGTTTGGAATAAAATTTACAATATCAAAGATGTGGAATAATAATTATAAAGAGAAGATGACACCATGGAAGAGGAACACATTGATCATGATAACCAAGACAATGATTATGTAAACAATGTCATTGATGAAGTACATGATATGGTAAAGGAAATCATTGGAAATGATGACATGTTAGTACTATTGAAGATCTAATAGGTGAGGATTCAATAGATGAAGTGAAGAAAGATGAAGATATCTTGACAAATATCGAGCTTGGACCTAAAGTCTCAAGATTCACACTAGTAATAATACAATTAAGGAGTATTCAAATCCTAAGACTCCTAATGAGTCATCAAATATAAATACTATTCCTATTGGTTATTTACATTCTTTTATTTCTAATATACCAATGAATACAAATGCTAAGAAAACTGAGCATCAGGCTCAAACCACAAAAGGAAAAGATTCAAATAACAAGAAAAATATTGATAATGTTGATGATAATAATACACAAATAGGAGGAAATACAACCAAGAATAAATTAGATGATTTTGCTATAGGTACAATGCTAGAAGCCCAAGGGCTTGTTAGCAAGGGAAATAAAGGGCATGGACAAACTAGTTCACCAAGTACCAAGAAGATAGAGGATTTGACACAATCATGTGTTACACAAAAAAATTTATTTCAATATGCATTAATATTATGATTAATTATAGGGTAGGGAGAGAAGAAAGAAGAAGAGAAAAAGAAAGAAGATTCTACACATCAGATATATCTGCAGCAAAAGGATTTTTTTCCACCAAGTACAAACACTATTAATCCAAAAGGGAAGAATAAGAAGAAGAGGAAAACAACAACTACTATCGCTAGGTCTAATATAGTTACATTCTAGATAAAGAGATAATCATACCTAATTGGAATCCTAACACATTAAATGCAAACTCTCTCTAGTAGTATATGGAGAATAATGTTCAAGAAAGGTCGAACAAGAGAGGTTAAGAAAGGCACTAAAGAAAAAACAAGTCCTTCATGATATAAAAGATATCTTATAGGATTTTATTCTTGACATTAATCTAAATGAGAATACTCCAATTCTAGAACAACTTGTGAAAATCTAATAGAGAAGATGAATAAGCAATACATGAATGTAGAGATGAAGCTAACAGAGAGATTCAAAAGAAAATTTGAAAACAAAGTTCTTGAGAAGGTTTTCCAAGCCATTGTTGTTCAACAAGTTGAATTTTTTGGAAATGATTGAAAAGATCATGAGGGAGATTGTTGGAAATGATTGATGAGATCATACATAAAAAGTAATGGAACTAGTAAAGAATGTTCTCAATCATTGTTTTGTCATTGATATCAAACTTGCTACTTGTAGGAATGACAATTGCTTTAGTGATCCAAATACTATCAATTGGTTAATTGACAAGGAGGAGGCAATCAATAAGATGTAACTAGTACACCTCAAGAAACGTTGAAGTTATGATGTTGTAATGAAGTACAAGGATCAACTGAGCCATTGATGAAAAAGTGTATTGATGACATACTCTAAGACACAGAGAATGGGCACACTGAAACATATCAACGATGTAAGGTTTTAGCTAAGTCATTTTTAAAGCCTAACTAAGTCTATTAGAGAGGGAGCCAAGCAAGCTAGTAAGTGCCGAATAGATTCCTAGTTGAAGCCAAGCAAGTTCAACTTCAGTAAGTGCTGAGTGAACTTCAAATGTTGAGTGAACTTTAGATGCTGAGTGATCTTCAGGTGATGAGCAGATACAAGTACCGAGTCAAGAAACAAGTGCCGAGCAGATACAAGTGCCGAGCAGATATAGCTACCGAGTAGGATACAAGTGTCGAGTAACATAGAGGTGCCGAGCATCAGTAAACCAATAATGCCGAGTTGCTGCATTATTTCTAAAATCAAAGATTCACTGATAAGGTTGTTATCTAGAATTTTGTGAATTAAATAGAAGATAAGAGTGATGAGTTGGGGGCAGAGAACACCATGTAGAACATTTTTGAAGAATACAACTGGACTCTAGACAAAGTTTCTAGATAAGAGCAAGATATGGGGTAAATACATTGTATCCTACCTAATTCATTTGAAACCCTAAAGTTGGAGAGGGATAATTGAGCAGCCAAGGCAATCCAGATCTCTATTTAAGGAGTAACAAGGTCACAAAGTAGAAGAGAGGAGGTCAAGCATGAAAGCATAAAGTGTTGAAGGAGGTGCTGAGGAGTAAGAAAGCATAGTTACTCCGCTTCAATAGATGACCACAGATATGGTTTCATTGGTATGATGAGTAAGAAGACTTAAGGAGATGAAGCTTGAGATGACAAGCTGTCAGAGTTGAAGTGATTAAAGCCAAGCAAAAGGACTAAAACTGAAATGTGATCTAAAATCTGCAAAATATGTTGTAAGTTGTATCAGATCAAAAAGCCATTATTGTTACTCTTTAACAGTTGTAACAGATAGTTTAAATCCTATGGACTTAGGTTGGTTTAATAGCCATGTTATAAATCCTTTAACAAGGTGACATTCTAAGTGAATCTTCAAAAGTCCTTTGACCAGGCCCATTCCTAATAGTATGGTGAAATCCTCTAACAAGGTCACATTTAACAGTGTGTTGTAGGCCTTTAACAGGGCATTCTTTTAACAGGGCATCACTTTAAGATAGTGAGAATTAAGTACCATGTTACTGGTGGTTTTTCCCAAATTGGGTTTCCACGTAAATCACTGTGTCATGTGTTGATCTTGCATGTTTTATCCCTGCATATTGATTTTCTATAATTTTCTAAAATGATTGATTTAAGTTTGGATGGATGAAAAATTTTATGGGCTCACTATAATTAGAGAAAAAGTATTATTAGGGCATTTAGACCTTGAATAACTAATTCACCCCCCCGTCCTCAGTTATTCTAAAGAATTCTAACAATTGGTATCAGAGCCAAACTGCTGATTTAGTTTAAAGGGACTATAAGAAAAGATCAAAATGCCTAAGAGAGAAGTCCCACAGCTCAACAAAGATAAATTTGTGGCATGGAAAAGTTTGATGAAGCTACATCTTGGATCCATAGGAGATTATGCCCAAAATTCTATTGTTACTGAACATATTGATCCAACAAGTACTCTTAGTGCAGAAGACTTGAAAAACAAACAGGAACACAATCAGACAATGTTGGAGATTGCTTCTGCACTCAACTATGTTGAATTTGATGATATCAAAGGATGTGACATTCCATTCAAGATGTGGAAGGTCCTATTAGAAATTTATGGAGGAGATCAGAATGTCCAAAGAGCAAAAAGGGAAAGCCTTAGAGGAAAGTTTGATGATATTAAAATGGAGGAAAGTGAGAATGCTGCTCAGTATGGAGCTAGAATAAAGGAAGTGGTAAGTGCAATAAGATGTTTGAGTGTTCAATTGGATGAAGATACTATTAATAGTAAGTTCTTAAGAACCTTTCTCCCTATCTATGCTATTAGAGTATTAGCAATACAAGAACTAAGATGTGTACCAGGAAACAATCTAAGTTTTGAAGGAATAGTGGGTAGACTGACTACATTTGAGTTATCTAACTTTGATAACTACAGACCTGAGAATGTTGAATCTGCTTTCAAGACCAAGCTATCACTGAAAGATGTTGAACAGGTGAAATGAAAGAAAGGAAGAAAAATGAAATATGTATCCAATGACAATAGCACTGATGAGGAAGATGTGGAACAATTGGAAGCATTGCTGGCTAGAAGATTTCATAGAAGCAAAGGAAAACTCAAAGGTAAGATGCCTATCATTTGTTTCAATTGCAATGAAGTAGGACATATTGCTACAAGGTATACATAGAAAAAGGATTATAAGGAAGGCAACAAGTAGAAATATAGAAGAGAAGATGATAAGAGAGATTACAAAGACAAAGGCAAGAAGTGTTATATTGTTAAAGAGAATTCTGATTATCATGATTAAAAAGTTTTTTATGTAGCCATGAAGGACCAATCTGATGAAGAAGAACCTACAACATTGGTAAAATGTATGAACAAGAATGACAGATGAATTATAGACAATGGATGCTCACATCACATGATAGGAGACAAAAGTAAGTTTGTTAACTTTACTTAGTATGATGGAAATAGTGTTAGATTTGGTACTGATGCTCCATGTCAAATAAAAGGAAAAGGATCCATTAAGCTCTTAGAACAAATTTTATGTGATAATGCATACTATGTTGAAGGATTAAACTACAATTTGTTGAGTGTCTCACAGTTAGGCAATGTAGGATGCAAAGTAGAATTTGGAAACAAAACTGCAAAAATCTATGGTACTGATGGTAAATTGATAGGAAAAGGAGATCAAACAAGAAGTAATCTATTTTACCTTGATATGGATGATGTTTCTTGTTTGTTGCAAAATTTAATGATGAATAGTTATGGCATAGAAGGCTATTTCATATCAACTTTTACAATCTAGTCAATATTAGTAAAATAAAGAAAGTTAGAGGTTTACCTAAATTAAAAAAACCTAACAATATCATGTGCAAACAATGTCAGCTAGGAAAGATGACAAAATCAAGTTTCAAAAGAAAAAACTATACATCTAAAGAAGTACTTGAGTTAGTTCATAGTGACTTATGTTGTCCAATGGAAGTACAAAGCTATAAAGGAGATAAATACATAATTTTGTTTGTTGATGACTATTCCAAGATGATGACTGTTATGTTCTTAAAGCAAAAATCTGATGCTTTTCAAATGTTTAAGTGGTATGTGGCTAGAGTTGAAAAGGAAATAGGAAAGAGTTTGAAATGCTTGAGATCAAAAAAAGGTGGTGAATTCACATCAAATGAATTTTAGACATTTGTTAATAACAAAGGAATCAAAAGACAAACGTGAGCTCCTAGAACTCCCCCACAGAATGGAATTGCTGAAAGAAGAAATAGATTTGTGATTGACTATGCCAAAACATTAATGATGGAAAAGACTGTTGCTCTAAAATACTGGAGAGAAGCTGTAAGTGTAGTTGTTCATACACTAAACTGAGTACAAGTCAAGAAAGGTACTAGTGCAACACCTTATGAATTATGGTATGGTCACTCACCCAATGTAAAAAATTTCAAAGTATTTGGTTGCAAATGCTTTACCCTTAAAGATGCTAGAAATGGGAAATTTGATGCAAAAAGTGGTGAAGGCATATTCCTTGGTTACTCCACTAGAAGTAAAGCATATAAGTGTTTGAATACTAACACTAACAAAATTGTGAAAAGTGCAAATGTAAACTTTGATGAGCATACAGAAGTCCAAGATGAAGAACCAAAGAGAATGGATGAATACAGAACCTTTGTGTATTCTTATGAAGGAATGCCTGTTGACAAGGATGCTTTCAATGAAATTGAAATTCAATAAAAAATTTGAGTTTCAGCCGAGTCACAACCAGTGAATGTCGAGTTACATTCAGAAGCTAAGTTGCAGAATGAAGAAAATGCACATTCTGATCCTAAAGTCAGTACACATGAAAGAGATGAAGAACAACCTGACAATGAAGAGCATAGTGACCCTGAATCTAAAAGATCAAACATGGAAACAAGGACAGAGCCAAGATTATCCAAATATGTAAAAAGACATCACCCTATTGAACATATAATTGGTGACAAATATGCAAGACCAATGACAAGGATTAGACTAAAACATGAATCATGTCTTATTGAAAAAACTAAACCTAATATAGTATATGGTGCATTACAAGATGATGACTGGTATAAAGCTATGGAAGAAGAGATTGATCAAATAGAGAAGAACAAAACCTGGAGTTTGGTTCCCAAACTAGTTGACAAGAATGTTATTGGCACAAAGTTGGTATTCAGAAACAAGCTAGATGAGAATGGCAAGATTACTAGAAACAAAGCTAGACTAGTATGCAAGGGTTATGCTCAAGAAGAAGGATTAGACTATGGGGAAACATTTTCCCCTGTTGATAGAATGGAAGGAGTAAGAACTTTACTTGCATATGCTGCATATAAAGGTTTTAAAGTCTATCAGATGGATGTAAAGTCTACTTTTTAAAATGGTATATTAGAAGAAGAAGTCTATATTGAACAACCAAAGGGATTTTTTGATGAGAACTACAGGGATATGGTTTGTAAATTACATGAAGCACTCTATGGTCTGAAACAAGCACCCAGAGCATGGTATGAGAGACTTCACAAGTATCTAGTGCAAATAGGATTTGAAAGAACTGATGATAACAACAACATGTACATCAAATCAAAAGAAGGTAAGGATATTATTATATCTGAAATATTTGTGGATGACATAGTTTTTGGAGGAAAGGAAGTGCTTTGTAGAGGCTTTGCTGACAAAATGAAACATGAGTTTGAGATGTCTATGTTTGGTGAGATCAAATTTTTTGTTGGATTGCAAGTACATCAACTAAAACATGGTATATTTTTGACACAATCAAAGTATATCAAAGAGATACTTAAAATGTTTGGATTAAAGGAGTCCAAACTAGTTAGCACCCCAATGGCAACAGGAAATAAGCTATCCAAAAATGATGTATCAGCTGAAGTCACTCAAACAATCTACAGATCCATGATTGGAAAACTACAATATGTTGTACATAGTAGACCAGACATAGCATTAGCAGTTGGAATAGTGGCTAGATTCTTTGCTAATCCCAAAGAAAATCATCTCATAGCAGTAAAGAGAATAATGAGGTATCTCAAAGGAACTGATAACTTTGGTTTATATTACAAAAAGAATGAGAAGTTTGAGCTCAATGCATATACAGATGCAGATTGGGGAGGCAACATTGATGACAGAAAAAGCACAAGTGGAGCTGCATTATTTTTAGGTAAAAGGCTAGTTACTTGGACTAGCAAGAAACAAACATGCACATCCCAGTCCACTGTAGAATCAGAGTATGTGGTAGCAACAGTCAATTGCACAAACATTGTGTGGCTTACACATGTATTGAAAGGAATGAAAGAAGAGGTAACTAAACCTGTGATATTGTATTATGATAATACAAGGGCTATAAACATATCCAAAAATCTAGTAATGCATGCAAAAACCAAGCATATTGTAATCAATTATCACTATGTTAGAGAATTGGTAGAAGACAAACAAGTGAAGTTGGAATACATTCACACAAAGGAACAAACTACAGATATCTTCACCAAACCACTGCCCAAGGATGCTTATGAATATCTTAGAGGCAAGTTGGGGGTAATGCCCCTAACTCAAGTAGTGTAAAACAACAAGGAAGTTGCCCTGCATCAATAGGAATAAATTATTGAAATATCTAAAAAATGATGCAAAGGATGATAGCAAGAGCAGAAACTCCAAATCGGTCAGAAGCATGGTGACAGAGGGAGAAGACATCATAGCCAAAGCTTATATTGTACATATTAAAGATGCTACATCTTTGGCATTTATGTCAAAGAGGGAGAAATATACAAAAAATTGATCAATACAAAGCAAGAGGTAGATACATATGAAAGATGGAGATATATGAGATCAGTAGTAAGGATGCAATAGTCAAGAAAGTAGCAGACAACATATACAATCTTGGTGGAAACTAAGTTGATCAATTGATCAGTTTGGTTTGCCATCAATGCCAAAGAGGGAGATTGTTGGAAATGATTGAAAAGATCATGAGGGAGATTGTTGGAAATGATTGAAGAGATCATACATAAAAAGTAAAGGAACTGGTAAAGAATGTTCTCAATCATTGTTTTGTCATTGATGTCAAACTTGCTACTTGCAAGAATGACAATTACTTTAGTGATCCAAATACTATGATTTGGTTGATTGACAAGGAGGAGGCAATCAATAAGATGTAACTAGTACACCTAGAGAAAGGTTGAAGTTATGATGTTGTAATGAAGTACAAGGATCAGCTAAGCCATTGATAAAAAGGTGTATTGATGACATACTCTAAGACACAGAGAATGGGCACATTGAAACATATCAAAGATTTAAGGTTTTAGCTAAGTCATTTGTAAAGCCTAACTAAGTCTATTAGAGAGGGAGCCGAGCAAGCTAGTAAGTGCCAAATAGATTCCTAGTTGAAGCCGAGCAAGTTGAACTTCAGTAAGTGTCGAGTGAACTTTAGATGTCGAGTGAACTTCAGATGCTGAGTGATCTTCAGGTGCCGAGCAGATACAAGTATCAAGTCAAGAAACAAGTGCCAAGCAGATACAAGTGCCGAGTCAAGAAACAAGTGTTGAGCAGATATAGGTGTTGAGCAGGATACAAGTGCTGAGTAACATAGAGGTGCCAAGCATCAATAAACCAATAATGTCAAGTTGCTGCATTATTTCTAAGATCAAAGATTCACCAATAAGGTCGTTATCTATAATTTTTTGAATTAAATAGAAGATAAGAGTGATGAGCTGGTGGTACAAAACACCATGTAGAACATTTTTGGAGAATACAACTAGACTCTAGACAAAGTTTCTAGATAAGAGCAAGATATGGGGTAAATACATTGTATCCTACCTAATTCATTTGAAACCCTAAAGTTGGAGAGGGAGAATCGAGTGGCCAAGGCAATCTAGATCTCTATTTAAGGAGTAACAAGGTCACAAAGCAGAAGAGAGGAGGTCAAGCATGAAGGCATAAAGTGTTGAAGGAGGTGCTAAGGAGTAAGAAAGCATAGTTACTCTGCTTCAACAGATGACCACAAATATGGTTGCATTGGTATGATGAGTAAGAAGACTTAAGGAGATGAAGCTTGAGATGACAAGCTATCAGAGCTGAAGTGATTAAAGCCAAGCAAAAGGACTAAAACTGAAATGTGATTTGAAATCTGCAAAATATGTTGTAAGTTGTATTAGATCAAAAAGCCATTATTGTTACTCTTTAATAGTTGTAAAAGATAGTTTAAATCCTATGGACTTAGGTTGGTTTAATAGCCATGTTATAAATCCTTTAACAGGGTGACATTCCACGTGAATCTTCAAAAGTCCTTTGACCAGGCCCATTCCTAACAGTATGGTGAAATCCTCTAACAAGGTCACATTTAACAGTGTGTTGTAAGCCTTTAATAGGGCAGGCTTTTAACAGGGCATCACTTTCAGAGAGTGAGAATTAAGTAGCATGTTACTGGTAGCTTTTCCCAAATTGGGTTTCCACGTAAATCACTATGTCATGTGTTGATCTTGCATGTTTTATCCCTGCATATTGATTTGTTGTAATTTTCTAAAATGATTGATTTAAGTTTGGATGGATGAAAAAGTTTATGGGCTCACTATAATTAGAGAAAAAGTATTATTAGGGAATTGAGACCTTGAATAACTGATTCACCCCCCCTCTCAGTTATTCTAAAGAATTCTAACAGAATTCTCCACTTTTCTTACCAAGTTGGACATCAATCCAAAATGTTATTAAATTGTTCAAGAAGTTAAATGACATACCTCAACCTACACAAGACATCAAGGATAAAATGAACCAAGTATTAAAGATATGAAGACAAGTGTATATGCACTTACTCCAGACCTTGATTCATACTTGCATCATTATACAAAGGTAATATCTTTTATTGGAGTTTAGTATGATTTATTACATGAAGAGGCTAAAAAATGATGCGAATTGAATGCAATGCAAGAATTGGTGCTACCTCATCTTGAGGTTACATAAAGGCATATAAAAAAGGCTAAAGAACTTATTGCTGTTAGAAATAGGGATTACTAAGAGGGGGGGATGAATCAGTAATCTACAAACTTTAGTCGCCAAAGGATATTATTTGTTACTTTAAACCATGCATAACAAAACAATAAAGTGATGCTGAATAGTAATAGTAACATTGCACAAAGATAACTCATAACACCATATTTTGTTAACTAGGAAAACCTTGGCCAAGGGAAAACCCTGGTGGGGATGATACCTACTAGATAATATATTGATATATAAGTTCTATTGGTGTTCGAAACTACTGCACAAAAAAATGCTGAATACCAAAATGATAACACTCATATAACCTAAGGATCAGCCAATTCCTATTAACAATTACATAAGTAAACCAATTGGACCCAACTTCAACAAAACGAAGGATGGTTTCCTACTCTTTAGGCTCTGCAAAACCAAGGTGGGTATACCTAGGGATGATTCTAATGCAAATTATTGTATGAAAATTATTTTGGTTTTATTCTGATTCTCATCTCTTATCCTTAGGCACATACACAGTTTACCAATTTCTTTAATTCTTTAAAGTTTATATGCATCCCTCATAAATAGATCTAGTCATAATTCTCCTAGAATTTACAAGTATTTATGGAAGTAGTAGCTACCTAAGACTTAGAAACTAAATGCAAATGAGTGGTGACTAGCATTATAACCTCAAACAAAATGGAATGAAAATTACTTTGAATTTATAATTTTTTTGACATGTAGAAGCAAAATTTACTCTCAGCCATCTTTGATTTATATGAACAGTGCCTTATCCATTGGGAGCAAAGATTTAATTATTGGTAGGAGATCTTGTTCAATTAAATTGTAATTGAATTTATCAACTGTAATCACCTATTTCTATTCTTATGAGATATCCTTTTCATAAACTCATAAATTCTACTGATTTACTAAAGAATTTACATAATCCCTTGAATTAAGAGCAACAATAAACCAATATACAACCCATCCAGACTGCATTCAATCAAATGAACCTTATTCAGATGATCTCAAAATTAATAAACACATGAAATGGAGATAGAAAATGGTGACACAAATCTAGTGTAAATACCCTTTTGTATTATCCTTTTGCTCACTAATACAATAACCAATAGAAACTCAATGAAAAACCCAGGAATTCATACTGATTCTATTATTTCTATTTGTCATTAGAAAAGTACATAACTAGAAGCAAACTCAAAATCAACTACACATGAATGGACCGACTATACTTTCCTTGAAAGTTGAAAAATATGCAAGTATTTAGACCCTTTCTCTAGCCCTGGGATCTCACTTATATAATGTGAGATGCAACAAGCTTTAGGCATAGAGAACTGACAACTATCTTTTACAAAGAATCTTTATAGGTAGCTATCACAAAAAGATAAAAATGTGTGTTACATCAAACTTAAACGTCATTACATTCTTTTGGTAGGCCCCATTTCTGTTACATTTCTTGGAATGATGAAGCCTTATGATTTGATTCTCTAGTTATTTTGAATCTTTAGAATAAGTGGCTATGAGGCTTGAAAGTGATGTGTCCTCTTCAGTTACTTGCAAGTCTACTTTAACTTGGGGATTTTCCTTGTCTTCATCATCAACAGTTAAAGTAACAGTTACTTTTGCATCTTCTTTTGCCTCATCATCTTCCTCCATCAATTTTGTAGACATAAATTGTTCCTTCCACTTATTGTAAATAGTGTAATCAGGCCAATCAAAATTTAGGATATCCCTTTGTACAGTTATTAAAGAATTTCCAGTTGCTTCTATTTTAGAAAAATCTTTTTTGATGGCATTGCAAAACAATTGCACTTTAACCAATTCCTCATTGGTCATTGCCCATAATAAATGCCCAGTTTCATTTATTACATTATTCAATCTTTGAAAAAATAATTCATCTAGCTCTTTTTTCCACTCTTCCTTTTCTTTTACTTTATCAATAGTTTTGAGAGCACTAGGGAATAAATCAAAATTTTCAGCTATGTACTCAAAATTTTCAGCTATTTTGAGACACAAACAATCACTCTTATTTGAAAAGAATCCTATTTGTCATCAAAATTTTCTATCTTATTTAACAAGTCAAAAATCTTCTCTATCTAGTGACAGGATAGCTGGATGACAGATACATACATGAGGGTAATATCATTATTTATCTCAGTCCATTTCTATATAATAGGCTTCATTATTTCTTCATTTCCTTTCAATTCATCCCTGATGGCTGCAATTCTTGCCAACTAGTCAAAAAAATTTGGCCATTCTATCCTATCCATTAAATACATTACACTCTATCTTATTTTATCCTCATATTGATTAGTCGATTCTACATGCAATGCATATAACTTATTCTTTTCTTCTTCAAATTCCTCTGTAGTGTAGAATTGTGGCCTCTCAGGGGTGTCTGGTATCTCAATAATTGGAGTTGACTTAAAAGGTTCAATAGGTGGCCTAGGGTATACAATCCTGGGTCAGCTTGATTCTCCTACTTTTCTTTTCCCATGTATCTTATCCATTGGAGATATTTGATTTTCTAGTGACTATATATGTTTACCCCTACCTCATATGATTTTAAAACTTCCACAAATCTAGCATTGAGTTGAGAAAACCTATCCTCTTCCTGCCCAGAGACCACACTGCCAAATTTCAGCATTTTTGAACTCATTCCAATAATTTGTTTGCTACCAACCTCACCAGCCTTGAATATTGTTAATGCACCAGTATGCTCTGCAGTAGAGATTTCCTGCATTCTGGTTTTGTCCCTCTTCTCAATTGACCAAATTACCAGGGCTTGGTGTTCATCACTTAATTTGACTCCTCTATGAGCCTGCAATACCTCTTCCTCTATTTTATACTTGACATCTTTTTCCTTTCTAATTGAATCAAAAACCTTTGCATTAACAATGTCCCACTTTGGTAAAATTAGGACTCATGATTGTTTAACAATTTTCCTTCTAGCCTCATGTGTAAACTAGGAAAAATCATTCAAAAATTTAGATTTCACCTCTTCTTTTATATCAGAGTCTGATTTATCAGGTTGCTCTACTTTTATCTTCTCACAAGTCCTCTCAAAATTTCCTACATTTAATCTCCACAAAAATTGTGCAAAAGCTCTAGATTTCACAAAAAAATTATCATTAATAAACCTCTCAGAAGCTTGGGCAACTATAGGATCTATCTCCTTACCTTGATAGTCAAAAATAGTAAGGTCCAAGGAGGGTGCAAGAGGCTCTTGTGGTTCCCCAATCTCCAAGTCTGTGATAGTAATAATAACATCCCCTTCTCCACCAATTTGTCTAAGCTATTCCCTTAAAGATGCTTCATCATCTATTTGGATTGGGGTCTAGCTTGGGGAGTATTATTCTACATGAGAGGAAGACCCTTGCTCCAACTTTTGCCTCTTTGGGGCATTGGCTGTTGATGGACTTTCTGGTCTTGGTCTTTACTGAAGGGGAGCCTATTGTACACTCTACACCATCACATAACTTGCCCTTTTTTGCAAAGTATACAATCTAGGAGCTGCTATGTTTCTGTTGTTTATCCTCCTCTGTATCTTTGTAGCCCTATCTAGATAGGTCTTGACATAGGTAAACTTCTTTTCATTCATTATTTGTATTATTATAGAAAAATTGTTCATGAATGCTTGCATTTTGGCTCCCCGATATTTCTTATCTTTCAGAGGATCATAATTGGAATCAAAAGCATTGATGAATTCTAGAGTCTTACTAAATACTATCCATTTTTATTTTCTTAAATCTTGTTCTTGTAAAGAGAAAATATTCATTATAACATCCTCAGGGAAATATACTTGTTGCATCATGCAGGCAGCTTTTCTCCTCTCTCTTAAGAGATCATAGAATCCTTCAAGGTCGATAAGTCTCACATGGGACTCTGCCATGTTGTATCTATCTAGGAATAAACTAAGGTGTTTCCATCCTTTCCTCACAAAGAAAAAATCATGCACTGTAGTAACAACTAGAAAGAAAGTACCTTTCTTTGGCAAATCTCTCTCATCAATGGTCCCAATCTGCCATAACAACTCTGCTATCCCTATTTTCAAAGGCACATGGAATGGTAGCACATGAGGATTTCCCAAAAATCCATATGCTCTTATTACTATTGAAACATTATAGGTTATTATATCCCCTAATTATGACTAACCAATAGTCCTTTTACATGGTCCTTGGGTTTGACCAATTCTAGCAGTGCTTGTGGAATCTAGGGTTGTCTCCTCTCAAGAGCAATCTAAGATTTGATGCAAAATATCTATCAAACTTTACAAAACTGCCATCTCTAGCCTCTGAGGTCATGTCCACACTCCATAACTGAACTAGATTCCTCTCTCCATCTTAGGTTACTTCTAGCTCCATGCCCTTAGAGAAGTAGGTAACTCCCTTATACAGACATACATGCATGAGCAACGAATACCAATAGAATGGTTTTTTAACTTTCCATGGTGCTATCCCCACCAAACCATTATGAATTTCTCATGCAAGAAAAGTGGCAAAATCCAGAATAGTGCTCATCTCAAATTGAAGAGTCTAAGCCATGATAAGAACAATGGAGCCTAGGATTTTTTCGGCTTCATCCATCCCAAAATTCTTGTAGAGAGAGAAATATAATGCTTGAGCCTTGATATTAAAATTTCTCCTTAACAATGGCTTTATGGTACTGGCAGTAATCACAAACAATGTACCAATCTTGGTAGCATGTTCTTGCAATGGCCCTATCCTTAAGTAGATCCTTTGTGCATCATACTTGCTTGAAGGTCATCCATAAATGATTTCATGCACAACATGGTTAAGGTTGAGGTTGAAAACCTCACTAATCAGTTCAAGGAAAACCCTAAAAAGATTTACTTCAGCATGATTCTTTACCCACCCCATGATAGAATCACACTTCTTAGCTAGGTCAGTCAATAGATCACTATCAAAGAAAATTGCAGGGACTGTTAACTTCCCAATGCCAAATTCTTAGTCATTTCTCATAGGGGTATCTAATTTTTGTTTAGAGAACCACTTTTTGAACAATTCTAAACCTTCCATAGAGACCTAGGCATCTCTTACCCAGTTAGCCCTATCATAGAAACCCTCAGCTACAACTACCCTAAGGTTCTTAGGAATCAGTTCTCTCCCCTTAGTGATTTCATTAATAGATAATGGGAATTGTTCAAGGAAATCATCATGCACAACCCTCTTTAGGTAATTAGTTTACCCAGAGAATTCCTTTTGTGGAGGCATTTTCTAAGATTTAAAATTTTACCACACCAAATTCTTTCTATTCAGAAGTTTTAGAGCACTTACCTGCAAAATTCTACTTCTTTTTGTGAAATTTTCACTACAATTCTTTGGATTTCTCTACAAAATTCTATGCCCTAACTCCAAAAATTCTCTATGCTCTGATAACCTTTTGCAATTATGTGGTTCAATAATGGTGAGATCATGAATTATATTCGAGCATTAAAATCACATGAATGAGCTATGAACCATATTAACTTCTAGTAGCTGTTATTATCAAATGGCATCCAAATTTAAATCTTATCCATTGATTTCACTAGATTAGATGACTTTAATTCAAAAAGAAACAAGGTTTATGGCTTTAAAAACATGACCATGTATTGCATTACCACTTACCCACATTCCTTAAATTTCTTGCATCTTGAAATTGCGGGCAAGCGCCATCTGTTGATCAAGACAAGGTCAAAGATCACACAAATTTATAACTGAATGAGGCCGAATCAGCTGTACTAACCAATAGGAATTCTCCATGTGAATTAGTGCATATTTATAGACTTCTACACAAGTGGGTCCTATTTTATTCCTTTGAGAAAGTGAGTGCTTGACATCATCTTTACCATGTGTCAGGCTAGTGCATTCCCAACTTTATTTAACTAGCTATCATTTTCATAATGTAGGTATGTGCTAGCTATCAATCTTGGAAAGATTAATGGTGGCATATCTCGAGCCTTTTAAACCTTCTGAGATGGGGGCATTGACATCACCCCAAACACGTGTCCACATGGTGCATACACGCTTTGCTTAAATTTCTTTCAAATTCCTTATCCAGGCACGTGCCCATCATTGATTTGATCAAAGTTGACAGTAGGTATGAACTTTTTCTCTTATGGTCCCATCATCCACTTGGACCAGTGAAATAACTCCTTTTAATCTAGCTCATCTAACAACTTTGACTACCACAGTAACTATTAAAATCTTCGTGCCTATGAAATCATCACTCCCAACTTGGCATACACATCATATTTGACTGATGAACATGCTTGAATATTGCAGCTTTACAACTTGGCATGACTCAACAAACTTTCCAAAACCTAGTCCCACTGTGACATGTGGCACTAGGGTGCATACTCAAATTTCTTATTTCTCAAGCAATTTCTTAATGTGGGCATGCGCTGGCCATTGATCCTAGATAGATCAAGGATCACAAGATTCCAACCCTTTTAATTGAAAAATATTTTTACTGGCCCACCTGGCATTACACATCAGCTTTTCCTTATAGCCTAGTGCAACATAGCACATACCTTTCATGCTTGGTCCCACCTTGCTATGTTTCATCATAGCAATTTCTCACATTATTTAAAAATTGAGTAACTTCATAATGTGGGTAAGCGCTAACCATGGATCTTACACAAATCAATGATCGTGAAATCATGCATGTTTAAAACACTGAGTCAATTGAAATGACCAATGAGATACTTCTTCTTAGTCCAACTCACTTGATAATTTTCATGGAAGACATACCATTGTCACCTTCTAAAGAGGTAGGCCCATGATGCCACTTGTTGCAATAGCACATGCCCACATTGCTTAAGATTCTTGAATTTTCTTAATGTGGGCAAGCATAAGTTTTTGATTAAGACAAGATCAACAGTGCCTTAAAACTTGCAGTGCATTGAGATTTTGATGTCAGTGAGGGCTATGTGTCATTAAGGTGCATCCGTGCTTTTTTTAAAGACCTTGCAATTCATTTTTGTGAGAATGCGTCATTTGTTTATCTATGAGGGATCAATGGCTAGATCACAAGGTATTGCAAATGATATTTTTTAATAAAATACCTCGAGAAAACTTTGAACAAAGCAATATTAATGAATTTTTATCAAATTTTAATGAGTTCATCCTTGTGTAAACCCATCCTTCGGATAAATGTGTCCTGCCTAAAATTTTGAAAAAACACTTTCAAAAACTAGGGTAAAATAAGATAAGGCATTAGGGTTTTTTATAAACTTAGGGTTTTTCAAAGACTGTGTTGATGACAAATCTTGAGAATTTAATAGGACTCAAACAACATAGAGGCTAGGACATGATTAGGGTAACACAAAACTTGAAAATTATAAGGAAAGAAACCCTAATCTGCAAGATACCATGACTCCAATGATTTTTCACTAAAATTTTAAAATTTCTCTGCACTGTGAAAAATTAGACCAACAATGGCTCTGTTTAGGGATGATAGACTACTTGAGTCTATGCAAGAATTCAGAATCTTTAGAAGAGTAGACCACATACTTGGTACAAGAATGACAACTTCTTCAAAGAGCACATAACAAAACAACAGAATAGGGAACCACACTATATAGAGATATTCACAAGAATCTACAAAATATAGAAAATGTACATGAACACAAGGAAAAGTAAATCTACTATTCATGGAAAATAGATACTTTAAGAAAAGTACCTCTTCATGAATTGTCCATGAATTGGAAATTCAAGAATATCTCCAATCAAATCATTTAGAAAATATGAATCTTCCCCATTTGTATCACAAATGTTATATGGGCCAAGCCAGATCAGGTCAAATTTACCATGCTTCCCTTTATCTTCCATTATAGCATTCCACATCAATACCATGTCACCTATTTTAAACTTCCTCTCAATGGCCCTTTTTTCATATAAGTACTTCATCTGTGGTTGTAACTTGGCATTCTGAATAGAAGACTCTTTTCTTACTTCTTCTAATTGAAAAATATCATCCATTCTTAGTTGCATCTCATCAATGATATCCTCTTCATATAGTTGAACAAATTTATACATCTCCTTTAGGTTATTCTGTAGAAGTCTAGCCTATATACCATAAACCAAATCAAATGGAGCACATCCAATGGCCTTTTTCATAGTAACCCTCTTAGCCCATAGAGCTAATGGCAATTTTGAATCCCAAGGCTTCTTGTTTTCTCCCAAAATCCTCTTGATGATTTTCAATATAATCTCATTACTTGATTCTACTTGACCATTTCCTTGAGGATGATAGGGTGATGATGTGTATTCTATAATACCATACTTTTTTACAAAAAAAATTATATTCCTCTGATCTGAAACACATAGCATTATCAGTTACAATCTTCTGTGGGCATCCAAACCTAGTCACAATATTATTTAAAATCAAATTAATCACCACTTTACTTGTTATGTTCTTAGTAGGAATTGCTTCAACCCACTTAGTGAAGTAATCAGTAGCCACCAGGATCTAAGAATGTCCACCACTAGACCTATTTGAGATCTCACTGATAAAATCAATTCACCATTGTTGAAATGGTGCCTGTACTTCAATAGGTCTTAATGGTAATTTCCTAGAAAATTTTAACTTTCCACTAAACCTAAATTTTAACTTTCCACTAAACCTTTTCCAAGCATCACATGTTTTGACAAACTCATAAGCATCTCTGAAAAGTGTTGGCCACCAAAAGCCAGCCCTAAGAATTTTATGAGCAGTGGTCTTTTCCATATAATGACCACCACACACACCTTCATGCATATCCTTCAAAATCCTTTTATACTCAATTTCATCTACACACTTCAAAAGTACCCCTTCCATATTTCTCCACTACAATTGACCTTGCACTATAACATACTTTATGGCCTGTAACTTAAGGGATTTTTTCTAGTTGTCTATCAATTTTAATGGAGAATTTATATTTTTGCAAATAATAAATCACATCTCTATACTAGTTAGAGGTATCCATATCACAAAGATTATCCCTACAACTATCATCAAATTGATTGATTTGTTTTGCCTCTAGATTGGCTTCTATCATTAATTTGGCCAAACCTTGACCCCTAACTAGTTTGGTAATCTAAATATCAATGTTAAACTCTTGTATCCTATTAATCCATCTACACCTCTTGCCAAATACCTCTTGTTATGAAAAAATATCCTTCACAACAATAGTAGGAAGAAAAGAAATGGCAGTGACTCCCATTAAGTAACATCTAAAAGCTTTTACCCCTTTCACCATTGCATATGCCTATTTTTCATTTATGTCATACTTAAGTTTTGCTGCTTGTAGAGACTTGCTAAAGAATGCAATGGGCTACTCATAACCTTCCTCATTTTTCTATAACAATACTGCAGCAATAGTGTGAAATGAGGAAAAAGAAAATATATGCATTGGTTTATCATAATTAGGTGCTCTGAGAACCGGGGCATCTTTAATAGCTTGCTTGATCTTCTAGAATGCAATGCTAGGTTCAGCTTCCCATTTTATCTCAGACCCTTTCTTTAACATCCTTGATATAGGCCTACTAATCTCTGCAAAGTTAGTCACAAATCTTCTAAGAAAGTTGATCTATCCAAAAAATGACTAAATTCCCTTAACACTTTTAGGTTTCTGAATCTTGTCTATTGCTTCTACCCTTTCATGGTTAATCCTCACTCCATGCTTACCAACCAGATGTCCTAACAACTTTCCTTCAGTAACACCATAATTACATTTTCTTGGATTTAAAGAGATGCCATACTTAAAGGCTCTAATAAATACCTTTTCCAAATGTATGCAATGATCATTCTCATCCTTGGAATAAGTAGTGAGGTCATCTTGATACACAACCAGAAATTTATCAATAATATTAGAAAAAGCCACATCCATAGCCCTTTGAAAAGCAGCCCCAACATTAGTAAGCCCAAAAGGCATCTTGAAATAAACATAAGTGCCCCATGGAGTAGTAAAAATAGTCTTCAACTATTCTGATTCTTTAACAACCACTTGATTGTAACCTGAAAATCCATCCATCATAGACATAAGCTCAGAACTAGTGACCCTTTGCAATATAGCTTTCATATTTGGGAATCCATAATTATCCTTTAATGAAGATATGTTAAGATTCCTGAAGTCAACACATAACCTTATGTCTCCATTTTTCTTACTAATAGCAACTAAATTGGATACCCAAGAATAATATATGAGAGGCTTTATGATTCATGCATCTCTTAATTTGATTAGTTCATCTTGCATTTTGGGAGCCAAATTTGGATTTATAGGCCTTTGTTTCTATCTAAAAGTCTTAGCATCTGATTTCAAAGGGATTTCATGCTGAAATAGATCTTCTCTATAAGCCTTTAAGTCATCATATGACCAAGAAAACACATGTCTATACTTCCTTAGTAGGTCTATCAAATCTTTCCTAATTTTAGGAGGTAATTTCTTACCAATATATACCTTTTTAGGTGTTTCTTCCATTCCCAAATTTACCTCCTCTAGATCCTTGGCATTATATTCACTAGTATTCATTTGTGACCTATCTTGGTTGTCAAAAAAAGTTTCTAAAACAGCTAGACCCTTTGGAACTCTATTTTTATTTAATTGTACAACTCCCTACCCAAAAACAATATCCTTTCCATTTATATTTTCTACATAAGTTGCATAATCAATTTCTTGTCCTGACAACATATTCTCATAGTTCAAAAATCTTAGAATATCCTTATCATCTTCAAACACTTGCCAATTTTGGATATTATCAAGAAAAAAGGATTTAGTTTGAATCTCAACTTTGGATATGTTAGCAAATGTAACATCATCAGGTTTTATTGCTATGTTTGCTAACATGTCTACCATTTTGTTGTTATTCATATCTTTCCAAATTATCCCAAATGCATCAAAACATTCAATCATATCCCATACAACATTTTTGTATTGTTTTAACCTTTTATTCTTTGACACATAAGCATTTCTTACTTGGGATACAACCAATTTAGAATCTCCTATAACATGTAAACATTTTATCCCATTCTTATGAGCTAGTCTAAGGTCTAATAGTAAAGCCTCATATTCTGCTATGTTGTTAGTACAAGGGAAACTTAGTGTGAAAGAATTTTTTTATGTTACCCCAGTAGGGGAAATCAATAAAATACCTACACCTACTCCATCTTTTCAGCAAGCACCATCAAAGAACATGGTCCATAAATCTCCTTTATCTATTTTTGTATCAGCTTCTACTTCCATCTGAGATTTATGCTTAGCCTTCTTCAAAGTCAAAACCTTAGCTCTGAATGCATTGACATCTGTATCCACAAAGTTTGTCATATCATCCTCAATATCTTATTATATCATATATATGCTCTTTGGTTCTCTATTTATCTTTACCGAATTCCCATCAATATTAAAAGTAGCAAATAATAGATCACATTGTAAACTTTCTCCCATGGTAGCACTCCATTTTCTAGATAATAGCATACCATACTGAGGTGGAATATCAACAACCAACACACTCATAGTAAGTTCCTTGTCTGGATAGTCTATTAGTCTATAGGGTAAGGCATTTATAGTACCTATGATTGTCACTCCTCTTTTGTCCATGGTATAGCATCTTCTCTGAATGGTATCAACTTTCAAACCTAGTTCCTTCATTATTTCAAAAGGCATAATAGTATTGGAAGCACCAGAATCAATCGTGCAATTTTTTTAATGTTTTACCATTTACTATGATACTCAAGAAAAATGTCTCAAAACTTCCCAAATATTCATTAATAGAGCTATCCAAAAATATCTAAGGAATTTGAGACACAACTACTTTAGCTTCTTTGTTTTTAATCTTTTCTTTGCTTCCCTGTGTGGGATCATGAATTTCATTGCAATCTTGTTTTGTCCTTAGATCAGTATTTCCTAACCATGCTATGGCTTTATTTCAGTGTTTAGGGATCCTTAATAATTTAGACAAAGGAACTTTAACAATGACCTGTGATAGACCATTAAGCATATCTATAGAAGAATCTTAGGGATTATCAATAGTCATATCCTTCTTCTCATGATGTTTATTAGAAGTACCTTAATAATTCTTGTCACTTATAGTGATCACTTTTGATACCTTCTCATCTAATTTCATGGGAAAATTATTTGACAATTCTAACTCCTTAGGATTTCCTCCTTTTTTTGGTTCCCATTTTTTACTAGAAATTTTGACCTTCATAGCAGGAATTTCTTTAGGCTTTACAACTTCCTTTTTCTTAGGGTCATCTTTCTTGATAAATATACTAGCCACCTTACCATTATCAGCATTCTGAGCCATACGTCTAGTTTGTACTTGAGCTATCATGCTAGTAGTAATTTGATCAACCTCTTCTCTAAAAGGCTTCCTTAGTATCACCTCCTCTCTAGTAGATGCCATGTTACATACATTGTCCTTGGCATCACTCTCCTCATTAGAAAATACTTGCTATTGCATATGACTTTGAAACTGTCTTTGCTCCACTACATCTCTATCATGGTCATCACTATCATAATGGTCATAATGTGACTCAAACATATTACATCCTACATCATCATTTCTTTCTTCATGTTCTTGATTTTCTTTTATCTCAATTTGATTTCCAGAAAATGACAAAGCTACTACACAATACTCAGGAGCATGAGGTAATTGACAAAAAAAACACCATGTGGGCTCAATAGTGAGTTTAGGGTCATCCACCACATTTATGGAATTTTTGGATAAAGGATTAGGGGTAACCTTGTTATTGGTGTTCTTAGGAGGAGGAACATTGGGTTAACCATCCTTCCAAGTAGTGCTATAAGGGAAATTTTGCAATCTATTCTGTCTACCAAAGTTGGATTGATAGGGGGCCTTATTTTCAATAGGATTCCTATCATTTTTTTCCCTAAGGAAGATTCAAACCTTTTATAGCACTCAAAACTTGACTTATCTCACTAGGCTCCTACTTTTTCCCTCCTGTGGATTTGTGCTCTTCTTTTCTATTTCCCTTACTCCCAAATAACCTAGGATCATCTCTTATGTTCTCCAATCTCCCTAAAATCCTCAAATTATTTTCTATATTGATAGCAATTCTGAAGGCATCTCTTAAAGTCCTAGGTTCCTTATCCCTAAGCTGATATGCCATTTTACCATCAAAGGTGTTCAAATAAGTAATCATACATACCTTTTCATCAACTCCCATGGCTTGCATTAGCTTATACATCCTCTTTTGGAACCTAGTGTTGAAGTCAATAACATACTCATTATGCAACCTCTTAATATTATTGAACTCACTTAGAATATAACTTGGGTTTTGTTTATCACCATATTGTTCCTTAAAACAATATTCAATGTTTTTCCAATCTGCAATGGATGATTCAAGGAGCCTCTTGAACCATTCTCTAGCATCTTCAGTTAATGACTGAACAAATAACTTCATGATAACATCTTCAGCCTCAACCTCATAATCTCTCATCATGTCAAGAAAATTTCTCAAGTGATCCTCACAAGTGATAACATTATTTCCAAAAAACTTGGGCAATCTTTTCCTCATTTCCTATGGGATAGGGTTAGGGAAACTAGGAATACCTTCAAATCATATCTTCCTATAGCCTTCTAACTAAATAGGTCTTCTTTGTAAATCAACCTTAGAAGAATTGACAATATTTCTTTCATTATTGTTAAAAGCATTAGTAGTACTAGCATCTGTAGTGGATTTTAAGATCCATTTTTTGTGATGAAGAAGACAAGAAAGAAGTAGACAATTTAGTAGTATTCTGATTTGCAATATTTATTCTATCATTATCTTCAGGAGTAAATACAGATTGCTTCTTAACATTTTCTAAGAACTTAATCTTATTATTCATCTTAGCTATGGTTGCCTCATTCTCTACAATTTCCAATTTCTTAGCCAAAGCATCCTTCTCTTTCCTCCTTTTTTCTAACTCAACATCAGAAGGTGACAAAGAATCATGGATCTGGATGGGCTTTGTTGGTTCATTTATCCTAATACCAACTTCCTTTTGTAATCCCTTATCTTGGACACCAACAACATGTTCTACATCTCGTTTAACCTTTATAATTCTTGATCTATTGTATCATAGGACCCTCTTAGTTTAGATCTTGATCTTTTAACAGCTTTTACTCTTGCAATTTAAGCTATTCAACTTGACCCACAATTTTAGGGTGCCAAGCATTAGCTATTATCTCATTTTTCTTTTTCAAAGCAACAATTCTCCTAAGTAATTCTTTCTTTTCCTAATAAGCCTTCATGATCTTTTCCTCCCTTTCCTTCTAAAATTTCCTATCAATAGTCTCTTGCTCAGTGAGCTACATTCTCAACATTTCATTCTCATCAAGATCAAGAATAGTAAACTCAAAACTAGAGGTCTTCTCATCATTGAAACTTTTAGGCTCTAAATGTGTTGGTCTTTCCCTTTCAAGAGAGTAATCTGACATGAAAGGGTTTGTGCTACATTGGAAAAGATTGTTACTAGTCCTATCCTCTAGGTTAAGTGCATGTGGTTGGACAACCTTTTCTTGACATATCATTTCAGGAGTATTATAGAAATCATCATTAAATAAACCAGGATGAGATCTAGGACCTTTGCAGAAAGGTTCCTTTTTAGCAGCAGAAAGGTAGGTGCTAGTTTCCCTTGCCATTTGCTCCTGGGAATGATTTCCCATGATCTATATTGTCTTTAAATTTGACACTAGTTAAAACCTTTATAATTGAATAAGGCCCAGTTAGCTGTACTAACCAATAGGAATTCTCCATGTGAATTAGTACATATTGATAGACTTCCATGCAAGCAGGTCCCATTTTATTCCTTTGAGAAAGTGATTGCTTGACATCATCTTTGTCATGCATCAGGCTAGTGCATCCCTGCTTTGTTTAACTAGCTATCATTTTCATAATGTGAGCATGCACTAGCCATCGATCTTGGAAAGATCAATGGTGGCATGGCTCAAGCCTTTTAAACCTTTCAAGATGTAGGTGCTGACATCACCCCAAACATGTGTCCACATGGTGCATACCCGCTTTGCCTAAATTTCTTTCAAATTCCTTATGTAGGCATGCACCCATTATTGATCTGATCAAAATCGATGGTAGGTATGAACTTTGTCTCTTATGGTCCCATCATCCACTTGGAACAATGAAATAACTCTTTTCAATCCAGCTCATTTGACAACTTTAACTGCCATATTAACTATTAAAACCCCCACGCCTATGACATCGTCACTCCCAACTTGTCATACATGTCATATTTGACCGATGAATGTGCTTGAATATTGCAGCTTTACAATGTGGCATGACTCAAAAAATTTTCCAAAACCTAGTCCCACTGTGACACATGACGCTAGGGTGCATACTTGTATTTCTTATTTCTCGAGCATTTTCTTAATGTGGGCATGCACTAGCCATTGATCCTACACAGATCAACGATCACAAAGCTTCCAACTACTTTAACTGGAAAATCCTTTTACTGGCCCAACTAATGTTACACATTAGCTTTTCCTTAAATCCTGGCACAATGTAGCACATACCTTTCATTCTTGGTCCCACCTTGCTATGTGTCATCATAGTGCTCTCCTACATTATTTAAAAATTGAGCAACTTCATAATGCAGGTAAGTGCTGACCATGGATCTTACATAGATCAATGATCATAAAATCATGCATGTTTAAAACATTGAGTCAGTTGAAATGACCAATGAGATACTTCTTCTTAGTCCAACTCACCTAATAACTACCATGGAAGACATACCACTATCAACTTTTGAAGAGGTGGTCCCATGATGTCACATGTTTCAATAGTGCATGCTTGTATTGCTTAAGATTCTTGCATTTTCTTAATGTGAGTAGGCACAATTCATTGATTAAGACAAGATCAACAGTGCCTCAAAACTTGTGGTGCACTAAGATTTTGATGTCAGCAAGGGCTACGTGTCATTAAGGTGCATCCCTAATTGATCTATGAGGGATCAACAGCTAGATCACAAGGCATTGCAAATGATATTTTTTAACAAAATACCTCGAGAAAACTACAGACAAAGTGATATTAATGAATTTTTATCAAATTTTAATGAGATCATCCTTGTATAAACCCATCCTTAGGATAAATGTGTCTTGCCTAAAATTTTGAAAAAACACTTTCAAAAAGATTTTCAAAAACTAGGGTAAAATAAGATAAGGCATTAGGATTTTTTACACACTTAGGGTTTTTCAAAGATTGTGTTGATGACAAACCTTGAGAGTTTAATAGGAATCAAACAAAATAGAGGCTAGGACACAATTAGGGTAACACAAAACTTGAAAATTATAAGGAAAGAAACCTTAATCTGTAGGATACCATGACTCAAATGATTTTTCACTAAAATTTTAAAATTTCTTTGCACTGTGAAAAATCAAACCAACAAGTTCCTTGTTAGAGGATGGAGCTTGTTAGGAATCAATGAGAAAATTTAGTATAAGGAGTCCCTATTAGGAGAGTTTGAATCACTATTAGGAGATTCCAACTCTATTAGGAGTTGTAGTACAGTAAATGCAGGATGAGCCCATTGCCCAAACATACAGTCCAATTACAAGTAGAGTTCACTACCCAAACAAGTAATCATACTTGTGGAATATAAGTATTGTATCTTCTTCCTTAACTGATCACTGATCTTTAGCTCAATATCATATTGCAAAATAGCTCATATAAAACTTCACATATATCAGTTTCATAAAAGTTCACATATAATCACAATTACAAGATAGCACTCGCAATCACAATCGCTCACATTCTCATCGCAAGATATCTTTTGCATAAATACAATGTCTTTACACAAATTCTTGTTGGGTCAGTTAAGACCACAATCCACTTTTCCAACTTAGAGTAAACATCTAGGATGTAAGCCATAATTAGACAAGTAATTATCTTGTAAACAAAATAATCCTTTCCTTTAATCCCCCTATCCTATTTCACTAAAACATGATTATCTCTATTTTGTATAGTCCGTACAAACTTTCAATGTTATACACATCATCACCAACATGTATATTATCTCCATCTAAATATTTTAGTCATAATATGATGCCAACAATAAGTTATAAGCAAAATAATACACTGTTGTAAACCAAATTCTATACTTAGACAATTTTATGATTAGCAAACACTAAGTATCTTTATTTCTAAGGTTTCCTATGATTATGTACATCATGTGTTGCCATAAGTGACAACAATTACATATAACTATTAGCCAATTCTCAACAATCTCCCCCTTTGGCATTAATGGTAACAAAATAGGGAAAATTGGCTAATTGAAAAAAACTTAACACAACAAAAATAATTAACACCTTAAATTACATCAATTACAATTGTTTAAATTTACATAAGCTCCCCCTTATATTATACTTCACAATTATTTGTAGCTACTCCCCTTTGACATCAATGACAAAGGTCAAAAATGTCAGAAGTTTGTCCAAAAAAAAATGTTGTCCTTTGTTATGCTAATATGATCTTCATGTAATCATCAAAGTTTTCCTTCAGATTATCCATACCCTTAGTCCATGTTTACTTGGTGGATTCAGATGAGGTGAGAATTTCACATAAAGCATATGATATAGTCTCAACTGCATTAAGATCTAAATACAAAAAGTTAGAATATGTGTCCTTGGCCTTGACATATTCCTCCTATTGTGTCTCAACAAAAGATAATTTTAGAGCAATAGATTCTCTAAAATTTGATATCCTCTTCAAAATTTGTTCTCTCTAAAGTTCCAATTTCTTGATATCATTGTGGATACTAGCCACTAGTCCTTCAAAATCATCAACATTGTATGCTAGATCTAGTTGGATAGAGCCTCTAGCTCACTCATCTTTCCTTCTATCTAACTTTTGATGTCCTTAGCCAGCTTGTCCAAAAGGTACACTTGATGTGCAACGTTTTCCCATCCTCTTGGCATTTTCAAAGTTCCTTGATACAAGTATCAAGATTAACCAAATCACTCTTAATGTTTTGACAGATGGTACTAAACAAGTTAGCATCATGGGAAATTTATGCCTTAGCTTCTGCAAAATTTAACAAATTGGTAAAATCTTCATGAAATGATTTTAGCATTGCTTGTGCCCTCTATTTAGGATCTGATTTAGTGTGTTGTACTACCAAAGTACTATGTAGTCTATCAGTAACTTATGATGGCACTCAAAATTTCATTCCCATTTTGGGTTTCTATTCCAAATTTTGAATCTCTTTGAGCCCCCTATGAATGCTTTCCATGCATATGTAACTGGTGTCATTTCAAGACTTATGTGGTGCTTCAGTTATTTAACACCCTTCATTTGACATATGCATATGTTTTGTATTGATAAATTGACATTTTGAACCATCTTGTGAAGTCCTACTTTGTGTGTCTTCAAGTTCTACATTTTTGCCCTAGTGTCAAATAGTGACAGGAAGCCTAGTTTGCCTTTGAATATCTTTAACCTAGAAATTTTTTATGACCCTCCACTTTGGGGATATTTAATATGCATATGAAAGAACCTATGTTCCAAGTTTCAAGTCATTTCAAATCCATTTGATTAGGTTTCAAACCCCTAAATAATTTGTTGAGTTCCCTTCTTCATGATAGAAATGTATAAAAAGCTTACATTGATCAAAGTCCGTCCTTGATTTGACTAAGGAGAATATTCATGTCATTGATATTTATTCTTTAAATCACATTGATAAAGTTGTGCCCACCTAGTAGGTGTCTGCCTTGGTGTCTTCAGCCAACTAGAATTAATTTTCTTCTTCACGTATCTACATTGTCATTATTAAAGACAACATAGAGCTAATCTGGCATGGGAGTCAACACCAGTGATGAGGAGACTAGGTGGCAGTGGAATAGTAGGGAGACACCAAACATAAAGAGTAGATGCCATAGTAGATGAACACATAGACAAGGGAGTTGTCTAGGAGGAATTCATAGGAGAGGTTGTAAGTGAGCCAAGAAGAAGTCGTTGGGATGAAGCGACATGAAACAAGATGCTAGCCAAATGAAAACACAGGGATGAGATGTCCAATAGCAGGGGCAAATATAGATGCGAGCTAATATCCCACATTGCCTGTGGGTTGAAGTTTTTAATGTTTAAATAGAGCAATACACCAAACATGAGATGTCTTCAAAGACAAACACCTTTTGGAAAGGCAAGGATCACGTATGGGGCTTGTGGATAGCTAGCTGGAGGTAATGATGCAATAATTTTAAATGAAGATGATGCGATGGCATGGAAACCATAAGAGCAGGAGGTGAAGTATAAAGGCTTTACACTCTTACAAATTTTGTAAGAGTGCAAAGATAATTGCAAAGGGCCTACATTGCTCTAATTACCCCATATGGGCAGAATGTGAAGTTGCATTACTTTATAGTGCTCTAAAAATCAAAAAAATTCAAAGTTCCTATATGGACGTAAGACAAATTTTGAAGGCTCACAGTGGGACGACTCTACACTACTATGGGAAGCCAATAATGAGGATTAATATATTAAATATATTAATGTGTTTTGTGTATGACTGGGAGAGGCTTAGTTTGAACATTGAGATGTTACGAGGAGCAAATTGAAATATTTCAAATATTCAAATGTTGTGTTGATGGATGTGGGGTCCACCTGGAAAATGGAAAATAAAGGATTGACACTTGGCATCAGTGGGAGATTTAAATATCAAATAAAATCAAAAATCAAAAATTTCAAATGCATATGGAAAATTTTGAATTAAATTTTTAGTTTTTATATAGTCTTATACTATTTAAACTTTTAAATTTTTCCTTCTAAGCTCTATTCATGGCTTAGGAGCCAGAATTTCAAATTGGCCTCATGGGCACATTTTTTATCCAAAATATGTAATGCAGCATATTGCTGGAATCAGAAGGAGATAAATTTTTGAAATATGAGGTCAATTTTTGCACAGGTCTTCACCAACATGCTCTACAAGCATATTTGTGTTTTCTAGGGCATTCTTAGCAAAATGGGCAGAATTCATCATGGAGCACCAAAATTATTTTGGAGGTCAACATTGAAGTTTTTTGAAGCCTAAAGTGATTATAAAAAAAATTTCTTTCATTTGGAGTTCATTTTTAACTAATTTTTATTGTTGCCTTGAGTTCAAATCAGGTATCAAAATTAATTATGATTTCAATCAAATATCTGAGATATTTTGTGCTATTGAGAACCAAAATGATGGGGATTCGATATGGAGTTGTAGAGAGAGATTAGAGAGATTTTTTTAACTTGTTGAGGAAGTTTTCCAAGTAGACACATGTTAGATGCATAATAGATCTAAGAATTCATTCCTCCTATCTCATTCTTTTTCTTTCTCACTGTTGTTGTTGGCAGTTTCCTCTGTGATACCAGTAGGGTTCTAGTTTTCACTGTGAAACCAGGGTTGTTGATGGTTTTTCTTTTTGTCTATTGAGTTGTGATCTAGCAATGAAGGCCACACATCCACTCCTGTGCAGATTTTCATTTCATTTCATGTATTATTTTCTAAGATATTGGAAATTAATGCTAGATCATGTGAAATATTTTGAGTTTCATTTAGTGTTACTAATTTATGTATTCAGTCTTTCCAAGGATGAATGCAAAAGGGATTTACAATGAATTATCTATGTTTTCTTATTGTATTTCTAATTCTTCATATGCTATTGACTTTGAGATTAAATGAATAAGGTTCATTTGATTTAAGGCATCTTGGATGAGTGGTGTATAAGATCTATTATTGCTTTTGATTCAAGGAGTCAAGTAAATACTTCAATGTTTTGATAGGGTTTATGGATGTATGAAGGGGATATTTCATAAGAATGAAATTTGGGGATTTTAGTTGACAAACTTAATTATAATGTTATCAAGTTAGGTCATCGTACTAGTAATGACTCTCTGTTGCAATGGATAAGGCACTGATCACCAAATCAGATGCAAGCTGATATGAAGGTCATTCGTACAAATCATTTTAATCAAATAAATTTAGTATTTCACATTTTGTAGCGGGCTAAAAAGAATTAACCCTCACTGAGCTTATGAGTTCATAGGTTATGATTTGTAGCTATTTTGTTCATATGTTGTTGCATAAGTATCAGAAGACAAAAGGGTTTTATTTACTATTATTAGGTTTAGGTTTATGTTTTAATTGCACCATTACCATATATCAAAACCTCAAGGTTAACCCACCTAGATCTTTTAGAGCCTAAAGAGAAGAAAGAGTTATGTGTTATAGTTGGCCCAAGATAGTAGTCAAGTGTATCCGTCATAGGAATTTGCTAGCCTTAGATGCATTGGTCTGGTTTCTTGGCTATTTTCAAAACTATTAAATCAAAAGCCAACAAAATGGAGACTTTTCTGGGGAGATAAGATGGCAATACATCTCGTTACAAGGACAAGAATCTCTGGTGTTAATTGAATACTTCACTCCTATTTTTAGTATGGTTTTGCCCATCTGAGTCAGCCAACAAAATGGAGACTCTTCTAGGGAATTGTATTGAATCTGAATGGTAGACAAGCCTTGAGAATTTAAAAGAAGCAATTCAATACAATAGAAGAAGTGCATAAAAGGTTGCAGTAGTAAGCTGTTTGATGTGTTTTCTAGTCTTCTTACTCAAAAATATCATGTACCAGGTTTTAAGTTTTATTCATGGACTACAATATGTTGTCAGTTTGGATCTAAATTGTGTTCTATGACTATTATAAGTCTATCTTTAATCAGTTCAATTTTTTGCATATGTTGTTGGGAAATTTCAGAGTCAAGAATTGATTTATGAAATGCATTCTCTTTTCAAAGTCTAAATGATTTGCAAGTTTTTCATATTGTAAGTTTGGCTCGAAATTTACAAGTGGTAAATTGTTTCAAAATATTTTCTAACTAAGTGTGAGTGGAAACTCTAGTCTAAATTTTTGTACCAGTGCATGGTTTATTCTAATATTAGAGGCTTTCAGTATTTGTGGGCAGATCTAGTGTGTTTGGAAAAAGGAAGTATAAAATTTCTTGATTAATGGGTTATGTGGTTGTTTGTATCTATCAAAGTAGTTGATCTCAAAGGGTGAATCATACTATGATTTCATTTTCATCTTCAAGGAGGTGGCAACTCTACAAAGGATAAAAAATCTATGGTGTGAAGGTTTTCATGTTTACATAGTGCCAATCATTAGATCAGAGGTTTAAGACAACAACACATAAAGGTATTTACAATTTTCATGTATTTATCCTTCATGAATGTTGAATGAATAAAATGGTTGCCTCCATCTAGTGTTTTTAGCACTAAGAAAATAGAGGTAGGAGTTTAATAATTTAAAAGATGGATTCAAAGTCTAGGTCTGAAAGTGATGTGCCAACTCTTGAAAGTGTTTGTGCAAATATTGCTATGCTAAAAAGGAATATTAATGATAAGACTATCATAATGATAAAAATACAATTGGTGATATTAAGGGTCTTAGTGGATTTCAAATTTATATCAAATTTAAATCAGTAGTTATGAATCTTGATGAGTCTTTTAGACCTAAGGAGTCTTCATGGCCAATGGTACTCTTAGAAGTTTTTTTGCTGCATTCAATTGATTAGTCAATAAAGTCAAGGTTAGATAAGATTGTTGAAATCCAAGATTTTATCAAGGAGATTGAAAGTGCTTTGAATGCTAATGAATCTAATGATAATGACTACAATGAATCTGTTGAAAATGATGTTGAAAATAAAGAGTCTTAGTTTTATAAATCAGAGGATAGTAATCAGCAATTTGATGATAGGCATAATGTGGGTTCATCTTGCTATGATGATGATTGTAAAGAGAAGGAGTGTAATAGCAGTAAGAGTTTGTCTTCTAGTGATAAATGTGAATGTGCTAAGATTGTAGTTGTTGAGCTATTGTCTAGAGAAGAAGATGCATGTGATTATCAAAATTCTGATTTTTTAGAATATTTACTAATGAGTCTGTTGTTGTAAATGTGTCAAGCTATCCAGATAACAATCATAGCCAAGGAAAAGAAACTAGTAATGAAGTTTTGTTAAGTGTTGATGAGATTTCAAAATTGTTGGCTCATGGATTTTGAAAGGTATGCTAACTTATCCAAGGATGCTTGTGCTTTGCCACATTTTTCATTTTCATATGGTGAAGTCATTTCCCCTAAATTTGATGTTGAAGAAGATATAGTTTTAGAATATGCTTTGTCAAGTTTTGGAGGTGTATGTGATGGTAGTTGGTACATCAATACACATAATGACTTCTATGTTGAGAAGAAAGATATAGAGATAAGATCTATTGCTGGTTCATTTTCTTCTTGTTTTCATGCAGTCGAGATACATTTAGATTGCTCATGTGCTAAGGAAAGTAATACTAATGAAGTGGTTTATTCTAGTGAGTTATTTGAGGGAAATATTGATACAAATCAGCATATTGTGAACATGCAATTTCATGATGATTCTTGCGATTTGGTATCTAATCAGTTGTTTGAATGTAAAGAGGTTGCAGTGAATGTTCAGTCTAATTTATGGAGTACTGATATTACAAATGAGGAGAAATCAGATTTGTCATTCCCTTCACATCTGGAGGCACAAGGTGAGTTACAATTTGATTCATGCAACTTGTTGAATGGAGTAGAGTATCAATATTTTGTGTTTTTGGTTAAAGATATCCATGATTCAGTTAGTGATGATCAGTTTTAGTTTAATATCAGTAGTTATGATCATGCTGATTCATATTTTCATAATGAGCAAGATGAAGAGTTTTATATTGATTTGTACATGCACTATGAGAATGAAGGTGCGAATTCAGTTTTGCCAAGTGTTTTGTTTCAAGATGCTAATCTGATTGGTGGAATTGATGAGAAAGATAATTTCAATTTACCTCAAGAAAATGTAAATGAGAATCAGGTGTATGATAGAGGTAAGGAGTTTTGAAAACTTTTTGGTGGCCCAAGGTCATCATTTGTACATAGTAGTAGTTTCCCTATTTTCAATAAAGTTGTTCGAAAGGGAGTTTTGGCTATCAGATGTGTGGTCTACTTCATCCAGAGATTTGAATTCTTGCCATGCCCATAAGGGGCATGTATCCCCAGGAAGAGCCACTAATGACACTCAAAATTGCATTCCCATTTTGAGTGTCTATTCCAAATTTTGAATCTCTTTGAGCCCCCTATGAATGCTTTTCGTGCATATGTAACTGGTGTCATTTCAATGCTTAGGTGGTGTTTTAGTTGTTTAACACCTTTCATTTGAAATATGCATATGTTTTGTACTAATAAATTGACATTTTAAACCATCTTGTGAAGTCCTATTTTGTGCATCTTCAAGTTCTGCATTTTTGCTAGTGTCAAACAATGACAAGAAGCCCAGTTTTCCTTTGAATATCTTTAACCCAAAAATGTTTTATGACCTACCACTTTGGGGATATTTAATATGAATATAAAAGAACCTATGTTCCAACTTTCAAGTCATTTTTAATCCGTTTGATTAGGTTTCAAACCCCTCAAAGTTGGTAGTTTACTATTTTCATGCATTTGCCAATTGTGCAAAATTCTTGAAGGCCCTATTTGAGAAGTTATAACTTTTGACTAGTTGACCCAAATAATAAAATTCCTTTTGAGTCATATTCTAGGGGTCAGATATTTTCTTCATTCTTGATTTGAGTTTAGGATGAATCCATTTGAATAGTTTTCAAATGTGATTCTGTTTGCAATTTATAAAGTTTTACTGGAGTCATGAAATGTAGATTGATTAGTACCCCTGTTCATGATGTCATAATTTGAAACCCATGACTTCCTAGACCAAATGGATTTTACTTTTCCATTATACTCTAAAAATACTCCAAGTGTGCCAATTCTCAAGCCTTGACCAATCTGTCTGCACATTTTCCTAGGTCAATTCCATTTGCAAAAATGCTTTTCTACCATTGTTTCTAGTCATCAAATTCTGAGTAGCCTACTTTGACCATTTTCCAAATGTGTCCTATTATTTTTCATGAGCCCAAATCATAGAATTAAATTCTCCTCATGGCATTGAACTAATTCCCAAGTCTCTAGATCCTCAACTACCCATTTTCCTAGTATTCAAAGTGTAAGTCAAACACATTTTTATGTTTTCTGACATGTTTATTTGCAGGCGATTTTAAGTAAGCAACTTTGGAGGTTGATATATTTTGACCTAGATGTCGTCATGTGATGAGATTTGGTAGACCTATTAAGTATGTTAGAAAGAATAGAAGTTCAAAGTTTTGGAGCCTGACTAGGTGTTTACGTTAGTTTTTAAAGCTGGTTATCAGGCCTTCCTATCAACAAATCATAGTTTAAAGAATAGGGTAAAAAGAGTTTTTAATGATCAATTTGTGATCAAATTTGATTCCAGACATTTCAAGGTGAACGATGAATTAGTTTTCATATTAGTTGTTTGGAAACAAAATTTTGTTTTAGTTGGACCCGCTTTGGGGCCCGACTAATCGCATCAGACTGATTAGACATCGGAAAATGAAGATGTTCTTTAAAAGTGTTGTAATCATTATTTCCATGTTGTTGTTTCTATATATGGACATAGTTATTAAGAAGTTAAGTTGATTATTTTTTTATATGTCATCAATATTTGGATTAAAGAAGATGGCAGGGTTGGCGATAGAGGTTTATTAACATGGATAGAAAGTAAGATAAATTTCAAATTATACACAAACATATGGAACATCTCTCTAAATAATTTGTTGAGTTCCCTTCTTCATAATGGAATTGTATAAAAAACTTACATTGATCAAAGTCCATCCTTTGATTTGACTAAGGAGCATATTCATGTCATTGATATTTATTCTTTAAATCACATTGATAAAGTTGTGCCCACCTAGTAGGTGTTCACCTTGGTGTCTTGAACCAACTAGAATTAATTTTCTTCTTCACATATCTACATTGTCATTATTAAAGGCAACATAGAGTTGATCTGGCATAGGAGTCAACACTAGCAATGAGAAGGAGACCAGGCATCAATGGAGTAGTAGGGAGCCACCAAACATAAAAAGCAAACGCTATAGCAGAGGAACATGGAGACAAGGGAGCCAGCTAGGAGGAATTCGTAAGAGAGAGGTCATGAGTGAGCCAAAAAGAAGCCGTTGGGAGGAAGTGACATGAAAAAAGTCGCCAACCAAAGGAAAACATAGGGATGAGATGTCCAAAAATAGGGGAAAATATAGATGCGAGGTAAAATCCCACATTGGCTGTGGGTTGAGGTTTTTAATGTTTAAATAGAACAATACACCAAACATGAGTTGTCTTCAAAGACAAGCACCTTTTGGAAAGGCAAGGCTCCTATGTGGGGCCCATGGATGACCAACTGGAGGTAATGATGTAGTAATTTTAAATGAAGATGATGCGATGACATGGAAGCCATAAGAGTGGGAGATGAAGTATAAATGCTTTATGCTCTTACGAATTTCGTAAGAGCATAAAGATAATTGCAAAGGCCCTACATTGCTTTGATTACCCCATATGGGTGGAAGGTGAAGTTGCATTACTTTATGATGCTCTAAAAATCAAAGAAATTCAAAGATCCTGTAGGTCGTAAGACAAATTTTGAAGGGTCGCGGTGGGATGACTCTATGCTGCTATGGGAAGCCAATAGTCAGGATTAATATATTAAATATATTAATGTGTTTCACGTATGATCAGGAGAGACTCAGTTTGAAGATTGAGATGTTATGAGGAGTAAATTGAAATATTTCAAATATTCAAATGTTGTGTAGATGGTTGTGGGGCCCACCTAGCAAATGGCAAATCAAGGATTGACACTTGGCATCAGTGGGAGATTTAAATATGAAATAAAATAAAAAATCAGAAATTTCAAATGCATATTGAAAAATTTGAATAATTTTTTTAGTTTTTATATAGTCTATACTATATAAACTTTTAAATTTTTCCTTTTAAGCTCTATTCATGGCTTAGGAGTTAGAATTTCAAATTGGTCTTAGAGGTACATTCTTTATCCAAAATATGTAGTGTAGCATACCGTTGGAACCAAGAGGAGATACATTTTCCAAATATGGGGTCAATTTTTGCACAGGTCTTCATTGGTACACTCTACAAGTAGATTTGTGTTTTTCAAGGCATTCTCAGCAAAATAGGCAGAATTCATCATAGAGCACCAAAATTAGTTTGGAGGCCAACATTGAAGTTTGTTGAAGCCTAAAGTGATTATGAAAAGGTTTTCTTGCCTTTGGAGTTCATTTTTAACTGATTTTTGCTATTGCCTTGAGTTCAAATTAGGTATCAAAATCAGTAATGATTTTAGTTGAATATCTAAGATATTTTGTGCTATTGAGAGCCAAAATGATGGGGATTTGATATGGAGTTGTAGATAGAGATTAGAGAGATTTTTTTAACTTGTTGAGGGGGTTTTCCAAGTGGACACATGTCAGATGCATAATAGATTCAATAATTCATTCCTCCTATTTCATTCTTTTTCTTTCTCATTATTGTTGTTAGTAGTTTCCTCTGTGATACCAACAGGGTTCTAGTTTTCACTATGAAACTAGGGTTGTTGATGGTTTTGCTTTTTGTCTATTGAGTTGTGCTCTAGCAGTGAAGGCCACACATCCACTCCTGTGTAGATTTTGATTTCATTTCATGTATTATTTTCTAAGATATTGGAAATTGATGCTAGATCATGTGAAATATTTTGAGTTTCATTTGGTGTTACCAGTTTATGTATTTAGTCTTTCCAAGGATGAATGCAAATGGGATTTACAATGAATTATCTATGTTTTCTTATTTTGTCTCCTAATTTTTCATATGTTATTGACTTTAAGATTAAATTAATAAGGTTCATTTGATTTAAGGCATCTTCGATGAGTTGTGTATTAGATCTATTGTTGCTTTTGATTCAAGGAGTCAAGTAAATGCTTCAATGTTCTGATAGGGTTTCTGGGTGCATAAAGGGGATATTTCATAAGAATGGAATTTGGGGATTTCAGTTGACAAACTTAATTGTAATGCAATCAAGTTAGGTCATCCTACTGGTAATGACACTATGTTGCAATAGATAAGGCACTAATCACTAAATCAGATGCAAGCTGATATGAAGGTCATTTGCACAAATCATTTTAATGAAATAAATTTAGTATCTCACATTTTGTAGTGGGTTGAAAAGAATTAACGCTCACTTAGCTTATGTGTTCATAGGTTATGATTTGTAGCTATTTTGTTCCTATGTTGTTGCATAAGTATTAGAAGACAAAAGGGTTTCATTTGTTGTTATTAGATTTAGATTTATGTTTTAATTGCACTAGTACCATATATCAGAACCTCAAGGTTAACCTGTCTAGGTCTTGCAGAGTCTGGAGTGAAGAAGGAGTTATGCCTTATAGTTGGCCCAAGATAGCAATCAAGTGCATCTATCATAGGAATTTTCTAGCCTTAGATGCATTGGTCTAGTTTCTTTGTTATTTTCAAAATTGTTAAATCAAAAGCCAACAACTTCCATTAAGGTTTTATGTAAGCTTTTCACTATTCTATTCTTCTGTATAAGCTTGGATAGAGATGGAATCAAATCTGTTTGGTTATCATCATCAATAGCTAAACTAGCAAGAGAGAGTGGAATAGATGAACTAGATGGTTTAATATCATCCTCCCTTTTTTTTTTAGGTGCTTCTTTTGTTCTTCTCTCTTCTTCCTCTTTCTTTTCTCTTTTCTCTCTTTCCTTTTCTCACTTCTCTTCCAATATTTTCTTCTCATCTTCCTCTATTTTCTTCCTCATCTCTTCTTTTACAATTCTCCTCTTTTCCTCCTCTTGCTTTGTTTTCTTTTCTTCCTCAAGAAATTTCTTCTTGGCCTCCTCTATTTTCTTCTTCTCTTCCTCAAGTAACCTCTTCTCTTCTTCAATCTACCTTAGCTTGTCCTCAATATCCTTGGTGTCTAGTTCATTAGGTTTAGAGTCACCAAATGGATTGGTATCATCAATGTTAATAGTAATATTGGTCTAATCAACTTGCATAGTGTAACCACTTGTTGATACTTCTGAGGTTCTAGGTGCTGGAGGAGATGTTGCCTTTGACTCTATTAACATTTGACTGATAGCTACCATAGTCTCACTTCTTAGTTTATTCTTTTCACCAACCATAAGTAGAAATTGTCTCACTTTATTCCTTAAATATGGTGCGAGGTTATTCAATAGTCTTTTAATCTCTTCTTTGTCACCAGTATTGCAAATAGTTCTAAGCATAGACTTCTAAAGTTCTAGATCTTCCCTTGCAGGAGCCTTCTTCTGAATGAGTCTTTCATAGATTTTTTGTCTAATTATGCTCTCAAGATCCTTTAATTTTAGATTATTTTCTATAATATATCTCATAGTAGAGATATCAATTTGATCATTTTCAAAACTATTGTACAAATCATAAAAAATTTTCATCTAAAAAAAGTTACCTTTATTAGCAATAGCTATGTTGATCTTCTCTATCTTCATCGTCCAAGGTTGTTGAGCTTTACCTACTAATTGCCTTGATGGAGTCACTTTCTATGCTTGCTTGATCTCTTCTTCTTCTTATTCTTCTTCATTGGACTCAACAATTGTCAATAATGTTTTCTGTCTTTTTCCTAGTCTGGTGGCTTGTTGTTTTACTCTCTTTGTCTTAGTAGATACTACTTCCACTAATCTTTCAGATTTTCTCTTAGGTTCACTAGGCTGAACATCTAACACTGTTGCATATAGAATGCTTTGTTTTGAAGATGTCTCTGCAATAGATACTAACAAAGTTTGAATATTCAGTATTCCTTGCTTCATAGTTTTTCTTATAGCCTTAGACTCACTCTTAGTCATTCTAGCCTTTGATAATGCTTTCTTCATAATAGATTCTACTTTCTTGTGTGATGCCTTCTTCTAGGTTGCTTGATGAGCTGACTGTGATATCTTGTCATATGTACCAAATCTATATTCTACTTTGTCTTTATCTGAATTCAACAATAAGTCAATATAACCAACTACTATATCATCATTTAATTCATAACTGAAGGGATTAAGAAATGTTTCCTGAGGTTCCACTACTTGAATATAGGTATAATCTATATCAACCAAAATACAAATGTCTTTTTTAAATCTGTCAATAATTGTAGGTGCAATTCTAAATCTCTATTTCATTTCATTCTAAAAGATTCTCATTATCAGGTTGCCACTGTAAAATATCTTATCTATAGGATGCCTTCTGCATACTTTTGTAATCTTTTCCATTATACATTTGTCACTGCTCATTAAGTCTGTGACTGATAGATAAGGAAATATTTTAAGTACATGAAAGAATATGTGATTGATTAATGAATGGAATCTCAACACACCATTCTTTGTTCTCTTGATCTTTTTTAGGTTTTCTAAGAGGTGAATTCTTAGAATTTCACTAAGATTCACTTGTTCCTTCTCTACACATATCTTATATGTTGCATAGATGATTCTTACTAAAATTTCATCAATATTTGAACTTGTACAAATAGAATAGGTAATAATTCTACTCAAAAAATATTATATTATCTTGCTTGATGCTGTTGATCACCATAGCCTTTCCATTATACATTGCTTTAGTGTAGCTCTCAACTTTCTTGTTGACCAATTTATCACCTATAGGTACACTGCCTTGTTTACTAAGACTAGTCATCTCATGAATAAGGTTAGCATAAATGTCAATTACATTATCTTGCACCCATAATTTTCCATCATGTATCATACTCACTATAATCTATGTCCACTCATCTGTGTCCAATTCATGGTAGAAGTAATATTTAAACATGTCTAGTTCCCTTAAGTTTTCAAATCTAGGCTTCATAGTCATGTCATGATTGAAAATTAATTCCATATCATTGTTCATGAATTCATTGCTAATTGACTCAAACTTACTATTAGATAGCTTCCTACATCTTCAAGATATACTATGTTGTTCAAAGTGATAGACAACAGTGAGTTATGGTTTCCTTTAGTAGGTTTTACAAAAACAACCTTCAACTTAGGTCTATCTTCATTCTCAAAATTGTGCACTACTAACATATCCATAATTCTATCAAACAAGAACTTTTACTAAAAAAAATTGTGAAAAATGATAAAATACTCTTTTCTAAAAATAGGGTTTTCTTCGAAATCACCTTGACAAGTTACTTCTGAGTGCTCTTTGCTTTAGATGAATTCAAAATGAAGTGAAAATCAACTCTATACTCCATTTATTCGATCAACTTGGACTTTTATTAATTTCATACTTTGAAAACATGAAAAAGGATGTCAATTTCATTATGTAATCAAATAACTTCTCAAGATCATCTATCTAATCTTCAAGTGATGCCCAAGGTTTTCCATAGCTAGTTTCCATCATCAAAAAACTCTACAAGAATTTGCATCACAAAATTCTCTACAAAAACATACTTTTCATCATTTGTTATAGAATTAGCCTTTTCTTGTAATACCAATAACTCTAAATTCCTTCGTAACTTTCTTAGATGAGCTCCAAGTTACAAGTGAGCTTAGGTACAATCTAAACATATCTCCATACAGCTTTTCCCAACTTTTCTACCTCTAATTCAATCTCTAGATGAATTTCTCAATCTTAATTCAACTTAGTTGAATCAAACTCAACAACTGACTTTGATCTTCTCATCTCATCATCATCTAGCTTTTCCTTTGAGATATTTACTACTTTTACAAATGCCTCATTAATTTCTTCTCAAAGTTAACTAACAATGTTTTTGTGTTCCTCATTGTCTTTGTTGGTTCTAGAGTTCCTTTCATGGTTCATTCCATCATTTTTGATATTCTTTCCATCATTCCTTCTATTCCCAAAGTTTCTTCCATTCTTCCTTCTATTTATGAAGTTTCTATCCATTCTACTATACTTTGTTGTGTGTTCAAAGTTGTTGCATAACTGACATATAGGTGCTCTGCTTCTAGGATTTAGTTGATCATTAGGTGCATGACAATTTCGAGTAATGTGTCCTCAGTTGTTACACTTATAACACATGATCTATTTGCTATCTTCATAAGATCTTCCTTCTTTCAATTTCCTTTCATTTGATCTTCTTCTATCTACAAGGTTAGTATTTCTAGACATTATACTATTTCTTCTAACATTATCATACTTAGGTTTCCTATAATCAAATGCATTATGACCCATACCATGACAATTATGATAATAAAAGTCCTTAACATGATTAAATGACTTATTAGTACAATCTCTTTTAATATGACTTATTTCATTACATCAAAAGCACTTACCTCTAAATTCATACCTAGTTTTCTTAGGAGATTCCACTTGCTTTGGTTCTTCAAAAATTTCAACTTCCTTGTCTTGTCTAACTTCTTTGGATTTATCAAAAGATTGACTAGATTCAATCTTGTCAACAGATTTATCTTTTTCTTTTAGATCTGATCTAATCTTAGGCTTCTTTGCAGACATGTTAATTAGATAACCAAGACCAGTGTTATCATAAATAGGTATCTGTATTGACATTGAATCATCAAGATTTTCTCTACTAGAATAAAGCTTCTCAAGCTATTGCTTGCACTGAGTTAATTCACCTTTTCACAATAGTATTGTACTTATGAAGTTCTTTATGATCTTTCAATGTTTCAAACTCAAATGTTTTTTTGGCCAGACTTGCTCTCAGATCTACATTTTTGGTCTTCAAATCAGATTCAATTTTGCTAGGATCATTTCTCAAAGTCAACTTCAAATTTGTAATCTTTAATTCATGCTTCAAGATCTTTTACTCTATCTTCAACTTTGAATAATCATCATCATTAGTTCTAGATTCAGTAGATTCAGGATTGGATTTGAGATGTTCAATCTTTTCCTTCAATTGACCAATTTATTCTTTGGAGTCTTCATATTTTTCCTTCAGCTTATCTCTTTCTTCAGTAAGGAGATCAATTTTTTCAAGAGCTTCTTCAAGGTTCTTCATCAATTGTTCCATATCCATAGGGATCTTACTCAAGCTGTTAAGCCTCATCAAATTAACTAAGCTCTGGTACCAATTGTTAAAAATAAGGATTACTAGGGGGTGAATTAGTAATCTACAAACCTTAGTCGCCAGCTAGATATTATTTCTTACTTTAAACCATGCACAACAAAGCAGTAAAGTAATTTTGAATAGCAATAGTAACAATGAACAAAGATAAATCATAACACCATATTTTGTTAACTATGGAAACCCTGGCCAAGGGAAAACCCTGGTGGGGATGATACCCACTAGATAGTATACTGATATATAAGTTCCTTGTTAAAGGATGGACCCTATTAGGAGTCAATGAGAAAATTTAGTATGAGGAGTCCTAGTTAGGAGACTTTGAGTCCCTATTAGGAGATTCTAACCTTGTTAGGAGTTGTAGTACAATAAATGCAAGATGATCCCACTGCCCAAACATGCACATCCAATTACAAGTAGAGCTCACTGCCTAAACAACTAATTAGACTTCTAGAATATAAGTACTATATCTCTTCCTTGATTGATCACTGATCTTCAACTCAATCCCAAATCACAAAATAGCTCATATAAAACTTCACATATATTACTTTCACAAAAGTTCACATATAATCACAATTACAAGATAACACTTGTAATCACAATCATTCACATTCTCATCGCAAGATGTATTTTGCATAAATACCATGCCTTTACACAAATTACTGCTAGGTTAGCTAAGACCACAATCCAATTTTCCAATTTAGAGTAAACATCTAGGATTTTGGGACAAGTAATTATCTTGTAAACAACATAATCATTTCCTTTAATTCTACTATCTTTTTTCACTAAAACATGATTATCTCTATTTCGTACAGTCCAATTGAATTTCAAGGTTATACACATCATCAACAACATGTATACTATCTCCATCTAACTTTGCTAGTCATAATATGATGCCAGTAACAAGTTATAAACAAAACAATATACTGCTATAAACCATTATAGTATGATCTTTATTTTGAGGCTTCCTATGATCATGTACATCATGTGTTGCCATAAATGACAACAATTACATATCACAATTAGCCAATTTTCAACAGTTGCAACACCTAGCTGATCAATTGTTGATCATATGGTTGATTTGGAAACAAATTGAAGGTGGAAATACAAACACTAAAGATTCTAAAATCTAATTGGGATGATACCTTGACAATTATGATGAAGAGTCACCAAGCTTTCCTAGATCATCTAGGAATTAGGTTAAGGTAAGTACATTTTTTTGAAACTTGTTTTTTGACATAAGTGTGAAAAAGGGGAATATTATATGATGTTTGAAAAAAGGGGAGATATTATCAATGTATGTATTATAAGGAGTTATAAGGATTATATATAAAAAAGAGTTTTGAACGCTATTTTGAAAAACAAAAATTTATATCGAGCTACAAGAAGCATATATGTAGGGGGAGTTCTACAAATTTTTATAGAGTTAAACTTTTGAGTTATAATGAGTAATGTTTTTTCCATTGATTCCTAAGTAGGAGAATGTTACTCCCATTACACATTCATGTTGTCATTAGTGCCAAAAAGATAGAAAAGGAAGACAAAGAATATTGATTAGTAGATATAATCACCAAGCCATATTGTAGTGCCCAAGAAAAGAAGGAGAAGAGAAGTATAAGGAAGGACAATTATAAGTGTGCTCACTATATATTGAGCAATTTAGTACTCACTGAGCACAGACATTACCAAGCATATCAAACTTAATTGAGTAGGAAGGTTATCGAGCGACAAAAAATTTATTGATCTAGAGTATGGTATTCACCAAGCTACACAATAGTTATATAAAAGTTTGAAATGTCATAGAATCTTATGTAAAATGATCTCACCAAGCGGGAAACTACATTTGTAATGATCAAGGAAATGATTTGGAAAGATTTCTTGGTAACTATGATTTGATTGTTTATGATTATAAGGTAGAAAAATAACTAATGAAAAGAGAGGAAGGAAAGGAAGAGATAAGAATTAAACTAGATCATTGATTTCAATCTATGATATTTAATAAACCCTAATTAGGTCAAGGACTGAAAAGACAAATAGAAAACTATATAAGGTGGCATAAGGAACAATGAAAAAGATTGAGAGGAGAGGAAAATATTGGAGATAGTTGTTATTGTTATCATGTTAAATTGAGTAGAGAAAAGACAAGAGATATCTATTGTAGGGAAGATCATTAAGCAGATAAGGATAGTGATGTAGGAGCATCCTGGGTGTAAGAGCAATCTTGCATCAACCAAAAATATTTTTTTTAGTCTTTTTTATTTAAATAAGGACTAATACATAGGCTGGTTAGTATTTTTGTGAACTTACTATTTTTAGTACATTTTCCATATGAGCTTAGAATGTTCTCATTTTCTACATGAAGGTTCATTTCAGATGTATAAGCCTACCATAAAAATCTCATTGCTCCATCTTAAGTATCAGAGAAGTTATTGCAGATTTTTGGTGGAAATATTTGTAGAAAAATTTTCAAGCTCACCATTGGAGGCCTTAGAGTGCCTGGATAAGGTCCAAAAACATGATAGAAGGGCACTAGCATAATTCTAAGCTTGAGGATCAAGAGCTGACATTTTTAAAAAGTGGTTATACTAGCCAATAAGAGTAACAGTTTGAGAGTTATGACCTTCCGAAGTTGGGCTACCTAAAATTCCTAAAATAAATGTCAAAGATGTATTTGGTTGACTCTATATGTATTGTTAGGGTTTTTTGGCCCTAGGTATTAGGTTTCAATGTCTAGAACCTTCCTGGGTGGAATAAACTTGCCTATTTAAGAAAGGCCCAAACATTGTCTAGAACAACTCTAGGTGGTAGTTCACAACTTAGTCTTGCAAATTACTGCAATGAAGGTGTCCATGTGGGTTAGCATATTGTACTTGTGAATTTTGTAATTCTACATTTATGATGATAAGAAGAAGTCCATATTTTGTTCTCGCATTTGCTATTGTTTCTTTGTTTCTGTTATGGTTTATGGTATTAAGGGGAGCACCCTTCATCAAGTGGTATTAGAGCTAGGTTCTTGAGTGTGTGGATAGATCATTGATTGTGAGGTAGTTCGTACTAGGACTGTGGTTTGGGCTAAGCATGTGGGCATATCTTCGATTGTAAGGTAGTTTGCACGAGTGTTTCAATGAAAGGGAAAAAAATGCCTCCATGAAGAGAGTGAGGCAAAAGAGTTATAAGTGTTACACCTAAGGGTTTTAGAGCCCTCAAAAGACAAATACAAGCACTAGAAGAACAAATGCATAGAGGAACAAATCTTACCATTAGAGATAAAAGTGAGGATGAGGACAAAGAAGAAGAAAATGTCAAAAAAGAGGTAGTTCTAAACCCAAAGGAAGAGAGGCTTTTTAAGGCCATCTCCAAGATTGGAAAAAGACCTAAGTTTGAGGTTCCCACACTTTTGGGAAATATTAACCCAGAGGAGTTGATCAATTGGATCAATGAAATAGAGGAGTACTTTGAGTATGAAGATATTGAGGATCTTGATAGGGTCAAGTTTGCGAAGGCAAAACTAAAGGGACATACAAAGATCTAGTGGCAGGAGGTTCACTTGGAGTGAAATAGAAAGGGAAAGGACAAAATCACCAGATGGGATTAGATGATAGCTAAACTAGAGTGATAATTCATTCCTGTGGATTATGAGCTTGATCTATTGAAGAAAATGTAAGGGTTGAAGCAAGTGAGAAATTATGTTCAAGAGTATACCAAAGAGTTCTACCAAGTTCTCATTAGAATTGGCCATGCAAAAGCTGATAAGGAGAAAGTGGCCTATTATCTTAAGGGGTTAAGGATGAGTATTTAGGATGAGCTAAGTTTGGTTTGAATGAATAGTACTGAGGAGGCATACCAATTTGTCCCAAGAGTTGAGGACAAACTGAGCAAGAAGTTTGACAACAAGAATAATGGAAGAGGTCATAGTGGGAGATTTGGTGGATGATCTTATGGCTACTAAAATGATGATCAAAAGAACAAGGATGAGGCTGGAAGTAGTAGTGAGAACTAGAGGAGAAAAAATTCCAATCATTTCCATAATCAGAACAATAGAGATCAGAGAGGAAGAGGTAGAGGACAAGGATATGGATGAGGAAGCTTCTATGGGAAATGTTTTCACTGTAGAGAAGAAGGGCATAGAGCATTTGAATATTCCCAATGCCAAAGAAGGATAGATCAAATAACAGAAGGCCAAGCCAGAGTTTCACATGTTGATGAAGATGCCAAATCATCACATTTTGAAGATATTGAAAGAGGAGAAGTCCTAGTTAACAAAAGAGTCTTGCTAAGTGGTGAGAATGAACCTAATCAAAGAAGGACCTTGTTTCACACAAGGTGCAGATGTGAAGATAAGTGTTGTTATGTGATCATTTATGGTGGAAGTACTGACAATTTGGTATCAAAAATGATGGTCACAAAGCTAAAGTTGAAGAGGTAAAAACATTTGTGTCCATACCATATTGCTTCGGTGCAAGATGACCACAAGGTCATGGTCAATGAGCAGTGCTTAGTGAAGTTCAAGATTGGAAGCTACTAGGATGAGGTAGTTTGTGATATCATACCTATGGACATATGTCATATGTTGCTTGGGAGGCCATGGTAGTTTGTTAGGTATGTTGCACATGGTGGGAGAGAAAATACCTATACTCTGACCAAGGATGGAGTGAAACAAAAGTTGAAGCTATTGAAGGATAAAGAAGAAAAGGTAGTGCTACTAGAATATGTTTTGTTGATGGAAAATATTTTCTCAAAGGTATAAAGCATGAGCATATGTGTTTTTCTATAATTCCAAAAGATAGTAAAGAAGAAGTAGAGGAGGTGCCTGCAGAAGTTGTAGATATGTTGCCCCACTTTTCTTCCTCTAAAGGTTTAGTAAAAGTGAAAAATTGTGTTTTAGTGAGGTCCTAGTTGTTTTTGAGTCTAGGTCTAAGCCCCCTTAGGGTGGAACGAATCTCCACCAAATTTCTCATTTTCCCCTTCTCCACATTTTGTAGCCAGATGGTTCTCCATTTTGTCAAAGGGATCGTATAGGTAGGTTAGTGCCTAGTCTAATGGAGATTCATGTTGCTCATACAATGATCATTTACATGTTATATCCATTTTTGATCTATCACTTTATCAATAAAAATAGAAGCTTGCAGAAATCCAAAATTTGTCTTCTCCTTGGTGAGTTTCTAAACCATGAAGATGATTTCTTGCAAAGGGCACCAAATAATACATATACATCAAAGGCAAGAAAATAGTAAGGTATCCTATGGTAAATCCATGTTCCCTTTATGAATATTACCTCAGAAAATGTTAAATATTTGTCACAACTTTCATAATCATTTTCAAGAGGAAACTCAAAATGAACTTCTCCTTAGCAAGTTTTCAACCCATGAAGTTGGTTTTTCGCAAAAGGCAATTTTCAATGAAAAGAAACAATAAGTGAGCCTCTACAAAAATTTCAAACCTCACTAAAACACTTTCAAACCCAAAAAGGAAAATGGTCTAAAGGTCAATAAAAAAGGAAGCATTGGCAGAGAAATGGAAATTGTCTTCTCCTCAACGTGTTTTCAACCCATGAAGACAATTTCCCAAATTTTAAAGAAAATCAACCTGGTAATCAGATTGAACCCACAAGTTGTACATAAAATGTCTCATAATGATAATGAAAAGAATATAACCATTATGGGAAAGAGTTAATGAGAAAAATACAACTCATTGGATATTTTCCCACAAAGTAATCTATTGGTAACTTCCCGAAACTTAAAGGAAAATGGGAAAGAAAGTATGGGAAGATAGAAAGTTATTGTTGGGCCAATAGAATAGTGAAAAGACATTGAAAGATCCATTAAAACCATGCATTTACTATTTCAATAGATCTCTCCTTCAATTCATTCATGTGGCACAAATTCTAAAGATCAACTAATGAATTGAGGCTCCCACATATGGAAACACGAACAGTTGAAAAAACTACCACTCTTTTTCTTGAATTGTTATTCAGTTATTGTGCATAACTTTTTCAAAAAGCCAATATCTATCACATTTTCTTAATTCAAAACCTGTTCTCAAAAAAATGGCAACCAAGTGTGCAGGTTTCAATGGGTTAAATGGAACCAAGTCTCAATTGCAGAATTTCAAGGATACCTCTCTCTGTTTCTTCAACATGTAGGATTTTTAAAAGAGAGTGAGGTCTGAGTAGATTCATCCCCTCACTAAGAAGCTCCAATGATGTGGATTGGTTGAGGTAGCTAGTTTTTCGGTTGCAATTTAGGCCCCAAAATTGATCTATGAATGTATAAATAATTACAACCCAGATGCAAGGAAATTGTGTTACTTAATGACATGGTGCTAATTTCCATCAATGGGAAAATTGAAGTGAATTGCCTGCAAGTACTAGAATGAGAAGAATTCTTAGATTTAACCTTTGGAGGAGCCATTTTAAAGTTCCTCACAAAGAAGATGATTTGGAGAAAGGAAATCATGCAGACATGGTTCCAAAAATTGCAGAGCGCCAAGAGTAAGGTTCCTAAGACCTATTTTGGGACTAATCTCAAACTAGAGATCATTGATATCTTGTTCCTTCTACATAGACTAAAAGGTGATGTAGAAGCTTTGAATTTCATTGGGAAATATTTCTTTTTAGTTCAAGTCATCTGCTCTGACACCTAATATATTGATTGGGCTCATGAGGTAAGTGAGATTCTATCCAATGCTCCTCATAGCACAAAGTTATACAATACATTCTATATGTCCTCTTTCCTCATTTACATGTTGGCTTCTTTATAATTATGGCCAAGCCTCCCAAGAGTGGAAAATTTTCCTGATGATGTGAAGTCTTATAAGTTTTACCCATGCTTATAATTGGAAAATAGTTATGCAGAGTATGTGGAAGTTAATGATGCATTCACTGTGAGAATTTGTATGGAACTTTAGGGATGTCTAGAAAGGAGATTTATTCTTGAAGCCCTAGTAGCCATTAGCCAATTTAGGAGTCATCTAGTTCTCATCCTTTTCATATTTGCATCTTGTAGCTTTTGACGGTTTCCCCTTGAAGCTGTTGAGATATCCAAATGATATGATCATGCTGAACAATATTGTGAGACAAGCTACTCAAGTAAATGTGTTGACCAGGAGTCTAAAGAAGAAAGGGTACAAGTTTCTAATAAAGGTGGGAGCTTTTAGCTATGAAATCCATTCTGATGCCAAGAACATGTTGAAGGTGTTTGAGAGGAAGTATGCGTTGGAAATTTCTTTAGGCCTATGTTTGATCCTAATAGGTATGCGAGGGAGGTTTTTTAGATTGGAAAGTGTTATCAAGCACATCACCACCATTGAGGATTATTGGGCCAATTGCAAGGATGAGTTTGAGAGTTGTGATCATACTTTCACTAGATTAATAGTTGATCAAGTGAAAATGTATAAATTCAATATCAAATTAGAAGGAGTAGAAGATGATGGTAAGAACAAGTATAGTAACACTTACCTAACCAAGCTAAGAGGTACTCTGATAAACTTAGAACCTTATGAGGATTTAGGGAAAGAGCTAGATATAATGATGGCTCAGATTATCAAAATAACCAATAAATGGGTCAAATGAACCACAACCAGAAGGAGTTGAGCCAAAAGTACTGTAGACACCTAAAAAGTGGGTTACCGCTCCTCTCGGCTGTGTGACATCTTTTTGGTTTCATCTACAGATTTGGGCCTCACGTACCTTGTGTATATCGAGGACTCCCTAGCTAAACCAACTTTCATCCTTGTAGAAAGCTTCCTAGGATGTTGGTGTGTTTGACGTGCTTGCTTCAAACTTTTGTCTGCTTGTTTGTTCATAGCTTTTGAATGAATGTTTGCCAATTTTGGTCAAAATCCCAGAAAAGCAGAAATCTCCCAACTCAAGGCATACTTAGCGTAGTCATTGCCTTATCAAAAAATCATCCAAGCTCCCCCAATGCAACTGAATCTATCTAGTTCTTTACCTTAGAACAATCCCAAATCCAAAGTCCATCCAAATCATCCCCCCAGCTAGCTAGCAACCCAATCCAAAATCACCCAAGACTTTAAAGAGTTGTTGTCACTTTGCTAGATTTTGCTATCCAATCAATCCTACCAATCAACCAATCTCACCAAGGTTATCCCTTTGATAGAGCATTGTCTAGGGTAATCCATCTTTGTCACTTGTATTCCTCATCACCTTGAGCTAAAGGTTGGGATCCACAAGTGGTCAATCTCGTGTCATGCCATAGGATCACTAGTCTATCCTTAAATTGACACAATCTCCACCAATCCAACGCATAGGAAAGAAAAACTCTCACTTTTTGACAGCATACCCTTGAAGTCTTCCATCCACAGGAAAGCAAAAAATCTCCAGCCAATCCTCCTTAGGTCTGTCATGCAACTTTGACTCTCCCTAGGAAATCTTTCATCAGCCAATCCAAAATCTGTGCTTAACCCAAATCCAACCATGAGCTTCCGTGTTCATCCATACACAAGACCCCATCCCCATCAAACTCATCATCAAAGCTTGAAGTACCAATCCTATCATGATGTGTTTGGTCGCATTGTCCTTGCTCCCGCCACCTCCTATTCCAATGATGATGAAAATCTTGTTGACTATGACGGGTATATTGAAAGCCTTAGAAACATTCCCCCAAGCATCCCCCAAAATCCAAGAGTTATTCCAAACTATCTAGTCATGCCATCTGATATTCCAGCTTCCCCTCCATCACCCCATCAACCAAGCTTCCACTCTTCCACCCCCATCACACTAGCTATTCCTATCAATCCACCTCCACCTTTGACACACGAGTCTCCAAGGAATCTCCTAGAGCAAATACAAGAAAAGTTGCCTCCAACAGTCGATAAGCCATGTCATCTAATCCAACCATGTGAAGTAGTCAGTGATGAAGCTTCTCCATCTATAATATCACCTCCATCTCCCATAGCTATCATCCCCATACCATCCATCAAATTGCTTAAAATCCTTCCACTTCCTGCAAGCATCAAAATCCCACCACCTGTCAAATCCCTCCAAATCCTATCCACATCGCCTCCAAGCATTTCCAAAATCTCTCGTAATGACCCTTATGCATCCATCTTCTACTCACCCATCTCCACTACTGAATCTCCCATCTATCCATTCGTTGCCTTTGAAGAATCCATCCCTTCACCTCCTATCGCACCATCCACTCCAAACCAATCCTATCAAGATCCTACCCAAAAGCATGCTGACATCCCCCAAAGCATAAATGAAGATATCATCGTACCATGTCTTCCATCCATAGTGCAGTCACCATCTCCTCCATCTCCAAAACCTCAAGCCATATCTCCTCCACTACAAGATATCTTGTCATCCCACCAGCTACATCAAGATCCTATCCTTCCATCTCCCCCGCTCCATGCTTCCATCTTACCACCTATCCAAGCTATTCCACCATCTATAATCTACCCTCTTGGTTCACTTACATTCATCCACGGTGGCCCTCTCTCAACAGAAGAATTAAGAACAGTATCTCCCCATTGCAATACACCTAATAAATCACTTCTACCATTTTTTGCAAGCAAAAAGTTTCCTCAGCTTGTTCAAATGCTCAATCGATGGCATTATCATGGTCAAGGTTTAGGACCACAAGAGCAAGGAATCAGAGAGCCTATTATTGCACAAAAAAATCTAGGATTTCATGGTCTTGGATATGTATCCAAAGGCTCACCATCTAAAGGTGTTGGTACACCACACCCCCAAACCAAGCCTATCTCCAAGCCCACCATGCCAGCCTCCCATCACTCCTTCAAGAAATCTTATGTCATCCCCCCTCCACCATCTTTGCAACCCAAAACAACCTAGCATATCCCCCCTTCATCTGCTAAATCCATTTTGGGTCCCTATGTCCCAAAATCTACCATCCTCCATCCTCCTATCATCCATCATAAAAATCCTATTCCATCCATTTCTATGCAAGATCAACAAAGGCACATACCAGGGCACATCATCCATCATCACCCCCCTACATGCTCTTTCATATCCTCTCCATCTCACAAAGCTTCTCCTAACCATCTTCCCAAAGCTTACCACATCAATGTGAATGCCAACTTCAAAATGCATAAAGCTAAAAATCCACATCCTAGGCAATCATATGTCTATTCTAAAAGACATACTCCAAAAAGGCAAAATCCAATCAAAGAATGCAAAACAATGCAAAAGCCTATGAAAAGAAAATCCAAAACCATGTGGATCCCCAAGAAAAAAGTTGAAACCCAATGCATAATGGCATCCACCATTGCTAATCCCCCATCTAGTGACTCATGTCCCCCATCTCCTAACTCCATCTTGGGTGCCTATATCCCCAAGCATGCTTCCACAAATCCTCCATCATGCCCACATCTACCATCTATCCCCCATATGCTCTTTTCACACCCGTTCCAACATATGCCAATGTTGCTCTTGCAAGCATCCCCATCTCATGCTCCTTTCCAGCATTTTCATCCCTCCATCTCCTACCATCAATCCCATCTAATCCGATCTATTGCATAAATCACACATCCGGTGTACCAACAGCTAGCAACAAAATTAAACATTCCAACAGCCAGTGAAAAATCCCAAAAAAAAAAGCCAAAATCATTCCAGCTAAGTCCAAAAGTCAAAAAGTCAAAAAAAAAAGAAAGAAAAAAAAAGCGTCCACTGGTGAAAACTTGGCAATTCAAGCGCCTTGGACAAGTACCATGATGAAAACTTGGCAAACAAGCATCATGCGTAATCCCACCATCCCCAACTTAGCCTATCACCCTCATGCTTTTGGTCATCTCTTGACATCCAACTCCATCTTCCAATCTATCCACCTATCCTCCATCCTCCAGCTTCCATCTCACACCATCCACTAATCTTATGCAGCTTCAGCCAATCATCTCAGCTATCATCCATCTCCCTATCCCCTTCAGCTTTTTCCATCCTAGCTTCAATCCTATCACATCCATCATAAGACCTCCTTCTGCATGTTATCTTCTGATTGGGGGCACTATATTCCTTGGAGATCTTGTCATGTCCATCCTCCCTTGTCATTGGTATCTAGCTCTAGGCTATCCTCATGCAAACCCAATGTCATCTCTTTATATCCATCATAATCCTAGCTATCTACCATCCTATCCAGCCATCTCATCATGCTCCTCTAGCTATCCTTGGTCACAAAATCGCTCATCATCATTGGATGCATCCTGCCAAATCCATATCTTTCGCTATCACACCACCCTTATCTTTCACATCTTGCACAACATCAAACCATCCTGCTATCCTATCATCCTGAGCTTTTGCCTGCTTGTAACTATCTTGGTCAGCTTCAGTTTGTAACATATCTTGGTCCGTTAGCTTGTACATCCTCTTTAGCTCAGTACCATTGTATCTATCTAGCTTTCGTGTCAATTCCTCCTTGATCAGCATCTTGCACACATCGCACAACCCTTGGTTAGCTATTCCAATGCATCCTTTAGCTAGATCTCCTGTCACCAAAGTGTTATCCTTCTTAGTTCAGCTTGCCAGATGCATCACTCATCCAGATCCATTAGCTTAGGTGCTCTCCGATAGATCCTTGCAGGATATAGCTTTCCTCATGTCTGATCTTGGTTTGTTAGTACCTCATCCTACCCATCTCATTGGCAAACGGTTCTCTTTTGGATTTTTTCTTTCTTTTGATTTGGAATCTTCCCTTTTAGGTCTTGAAGTATCTTTTCCAAACAATCTTTTTGTTCACTCCTCAAGGTTGCCACGATCTTCCATATCATGGTATGCTGTGAATGGGGCAATTAGAGCGTAAGGTCTTGATCAAGTCTTTCGTTTTTTTTTCTTTTCTGCTTGTGGGTTCTCCAGTGTCGTTTCCACGCTGCTTCCTCTAGGATTCATGTGTGATGCTGGGGCAATCTTTGTGTGTTTGTTTTGAGTTAGTTTGTCAGTCCTTTGAACGGTTGGTGAAAAGGCCTTGATGTTCTTGGTAACCTTGGCAATTAACCAATAGTCCTATAGCAAATCTAGTGCTCAACTACATGGTGGTACTTCTCTTTGAAGTATCCCCCTGCTCAAAAAGTTTCAATAATTTTCCTTCATCTCCATTATCCCCCATCCATATCCAACATCCATCTCTCCTACCCCAGCTGATGCATCAGTATCTCTTTGAATCACTCATCACTCTTAGCTTTAGGGATCCACAATCCTAGTCTTAGGGATCCACCAATCCAAATCAACCCACCAAGCCTCATCTTTCGAGATCCACAATCCTAGTCCTAGGGATCTCTGAAACCCATCTTCCGCCAATCTAACTCTTTGAAATCCTATTGCATCAGCTTTATAATCCCCTCATCCATCTCCCTATCCTGGATTCTTTTTTATAGCGCTCTGCTCCTTCATCCTCCACCTTCCCTAAAGTCTTAAGCTTGCTTCCTCTTCTGCATCTGATTCTCCTTTATCATTCTCCCATAGTGAGAGCTTGAGCTAATTCAGCCACTTCTCTTTGCCAATCTGAGTTTTCTTGCTCATCTGAGATTCTTGTACATTTCAAGAAGCCATCAAGCCTCGCTTTCTCTCCTTGCTGCCTTCTTGAGGGGGCATCTCACAATCCATTCTCTCCTCTTCTGCTCTAGCCTTGGGCATCTTATTTTCTTATCTTTGATGCCATGCCACTTGCGGCATCACATCAAAGAGGGGCAAAATGTAGACACCTAAAAAACCTTTAGAAAATAAAGTATTTTTATTTTTTGAAAAAATTCCTGATGACATCATAATTTATTAATTAATTAATTTTCATGCCATTAAATCCCTTTATCTTAATTAAAAATATTTAATTAAGGAATCCCTCCCAAAAATGTTTAAATCTTATTTAAACATTATTTCCTTATTTATTAATTATTTAATTAATAAATTGACCAAAAATCCTAAAATAAATTAAAATTTTATTTTTTGCCCAAAACTTGGCCAATTTCCTTATGACCAATAACCTCTTCCAAAATCTTCTAATCCTTCTTTAATTTTGATTAAAGGCTAATCCCATCATTTCCTACCCCTAATCCCAACTCAAAATATTTAATTAAGATTAAATATTAATCCTTATGTTTATTAAAAAAAAGTTTTAATAAATATCTCCTCAACCCAAACCCTTGAAATAAATAAAATTTTATTTATTTCTTAAAAATCTAATTTATCCTCATCCTAAGAAGTTCTAGACTCTTCTAGAAAGTCTTCATCCTCATCCTAGAAAATTCTAGACTATTCTAGAAAGTCTTTATCCTCATCCAAAGTCTAGACTCTTCTAGAAGATGTCTTTAAACCTAATCCTAATCCCCTCCTAACCTTGTCACATTCCCTAAAAATGGGTTAAGACTTACTAACCCAAGCCAAAGTTAACAAATATCTCCTCCTTCACCCACCCTCATTAAATGCCATCCGCTTGCCTATCCCTAAGCTAATCCTAAACCATCCTAATCCATCCTCTAATCATTTGCACAAGCCTAAACAAGCTTAAAACCTTCCTAATCAAGTCCAAGTCAAAATTTCTCTCATCACCCTCAAAATATCTCAACCATAAAACTTTATGAAGTCCTCTAGGTCATAAATGACTCTTACAAGCCCTTTTATTGCTCTTACAAGTCATTATGAGGGTCTTTATGAAGATTTTATCCCTTGAGCCTCCTTTGTTGACTCATCCTTCCCCTTTCCTCCATCCTTTCACCATGTGACATGTGTCACTCCTTGATTGGTTGTAAGGAAGCACAATCCATGTGCTCTCCTCTCATGCAATCTAAGCCCTCCATGAGCTTTTTCCCATCCTTGCATCTTAGCCCTTAATCCCTCAAGCCTCTTGCCTATAAATTGGATCCTTCCCCTTTGCAAAATAACACAATCCATGAAGTAAAGTTATAATGCTATTTTGAGAGCCAAATCCATACTAAAGCCATCTATCCACACCAAAAATCCACAATCATCCATTGAAGCCTTTGGAAGCATATTGAGCATACATCCTATCTTTTTAGACAAAGCTACTCAACAAGAGAGCTTCTCATTGAGAGAGCCCATTAATGGCTCATATTTTCAATTGAGAGATCATCTTAGTCTATCTTGAAGTTTATGAATTTTTTTTAGTTTTTAGAAGCTTTATTTAAATTTGGTTTCTATTAGCATACTAACATTGCTCATATACAAGTACATCCGCTAAAGCTTCTCCAGTATTTGCAATGGCTTCCTCCTCTCAAAGTGGAACATTAGGTGCAACCTTGGCCATTACTCAAGGACTAACATAGCCATTAGGTGGAGGTGATCAACCTCCCAAAAAAAGTATTCCTTTAGCTAAGACTTCTCAAGATGGCTCCCTTCTAGTGATTGGAACTCAAATAGAAGCTGAAAAGAAGAAGCCAACGAAATTAAAGGATGGTGTGATCACTCTTGCCCTCTCACCTCATAGTAGTCCAATCCCATTTGTAAGTATTGCACTTCTCCTTCTAAGTAGTCCCCAAGTGCAAGTAGTACATCTTAGGGATGGTGGGAGTAGTGGGAGTGAGTTGATTAAATTTGACAAGGCAACAAAGAAGACCTTAGAAGCAAAGAAAAGTCAAGATTCTTCAAAGCTCATTTCACAAGCCCCAAAGAATCCTTTCTCTTCTACTATGAAAGCAATCACTCCAGTCAAGAGAAAGATGTTTAGCATAGACTCTCTTAGGACTACCTCCAAGGTGACCAGCATAGATTCATGGCTGGAGGACACCCTAGATAGAAAAAGAAAGAGGAGAGACAATGGAGCTCCCAACAAAGATACTTTATCTCTTGCTATCCACTCTAGATCAACACTGAGAAAGGTCAAAAAGTAGAAGACTTTGTCCATCCTTGGACAAGATCCTAAAATAGGGCATCTAACATTAGAGATCACAAATCCTACCAAAGAAGGAAGAATCAAAGATATGTCTACAAATGATTTTTCCTTACACTCTATGGATCTTAGGGAGGCAAAACATGACATTAAGGTTAGCTTGTGGAAATCAATAAACAAGGTAATAAAGGGACAACTTGAAAGTCTTAAATTATCAAAGGTCAGAATGAAGGTGGAAATGTAAGAATTGAATGACTTCATTAGGCAATTGGTGACCCCATTGGCAAACAACTCCAGAATGCCTATCACTAGATCCTACTGCTATTGATGTCCAAGCACTCAACTCTTAGCTACAAGAAGATAAACACTTTGGGAAAATTGGTAGAGAGTGGAGTGGAGAAATCAATTCAGAGGGACTCACTATTATAGAACAGATTGTAAGTGTCACAGTGAGGCTAGAAATAGAAAAGAACAACATTTCAGCTAATAGAGCTACCTTGGCAGTAGAAAAGGTTAAAAATGAAGATTGTGTCTCTTTATTGAAAATGATTATCCATATGAAGGCTAAGGAGGATGTTGAAGAAAAGATCTTGCCTTTAGGAGATGTGCCTTTATTTGAGTGGCTCCAAAGCATGCAAATCAAATATGAGATGATCATGGTGGCAGAGGAAAAGCTTAAGGAAACAAAAGCTAAATTGAAGAAAGATCAAGATAGAGACTATGAACTCCTAAAAGTTCTACATATAGATTCACAAAATAGTGCACAAGGGAATGAAATCATTGGAATAACTATCATGTAGAAAAATTTATCCAACTTCATAGATAGTTTGATGGGAATATCTTCTGATCACCAGAACAAAGTTTTTGAGCTCTAAAAACTTGGGGTGTGTACACATGGCCATGGAAGAAATTCAAGACCGGTTAAGTGCTATCAAAGATTTGGCCAGAGAGCATTCTAAATGGCTCTTGAGATATACTAATGTACATGTACCTATATATAAATAATTGATTCAAATCATTGTTTCTGCCAAAGCCTATAGGGAAAAATCAGAAAAAGGAAAGAAGGCAAAGTGATTCATATACTACCCCTTTCATATTTTGATGTAATGATTGTAATAGGAAAAATTGGCTGCTTGCCATTTGTCATTTTTGAAGAGATGAACCGATTTAAATTCCTTTGTAATGGTCATCTTAGAATCCTATATGTACTAGAATGAAAGATTAATAAAAGGTTAGCTAATTTTTTGTGTGAAATACTAGATGTTGCAAAGACAATTGAATGATATTTTGTGTCAATTATTATCTATTGCATTCTTTTTTGTGTTAATTTTATGTTTCTCTTTCATCTGAATTAAATCAATCAATGAATAGAGCATCACTCCCCTATTTAGAGATAGTGAACTAAAGATGATAGTATTGTTATCTTTTGTTCAAGAGAAATCCCTTTGGTGTTTTCCTTCAAGTTAGTCTTTCTTTCTCTGTAGTTAGTTTCTTGTTGATATCAGTTTAAAATTAGTTAGTATGCATTACTAAATCATTAAGCCTTGTGGGTTCATAAGATGTTTGAATTCATAAACTTAATCAATCTTAAAATACCATTTCTTTCTTGAGTTAGTTGCTATTTAGGCCTAGCTTGGTTTACCTCTCCTATTCTCGGGTTAAGAACACACGTCATTTTAGATTTAGAAACAAACATAATTCATTAAAAATCATACTACAATAGGGAGTTGTACCTAAAAATTTTGAGGAAGGTTAGTCTTTTCAGAAGAAACTTTCCGACTATTGTAACTAGATATTGTTCACAATTTTGGGCATCTAAGAGTTAAATCAAAAGAACAATTTGTTTACCAATAGATTCAACAAGCAATCATTTGACTAATAAACCTATAACATGACGGAAAATGGCACTACCTCATGATAACATAGTCCTAGTGCTCCAACCTAATCTTGGATTCCAAGACAACTAGGAAGATATAATCTCATCTCTTAACACATTTTTTTAGAGGAATCTTTGGAACATAGAGTACTACAGAAATGCTAGCCAAGTATTGGAAAAAGAAGAATTCTGGGCTAAAGCATTAGAAAGAGTTGTTTAAAGGAGAGAAATCTAAGGAGTAGAAAGAAAAGGCCCTACTATTCTATAGGCGATATCTATCATACAACATGCGACACTCACTTGATCATCCTACAGCTACCTCTTCTCTAAAAGTTGCCCCCCCATAGCCTAAAGAAACAATAGGTAGGGTGAGAAGGGTAGATTGTTTCTACTTATAGGAATGTGAAGCTTAGAGGTGAAATTAAGCTAATATCTTGGAACAAGCAAGGCTCCTTAGAAGTACTAAGGAACAAGGTGGGAAAGACCCTATTTTCAAAAGGCTTGCAGAACTTGGTTTCCCCATCTTAGACACTCCTATGTGAAAAGGTGACAAGAAAACTTAGAGTAGACCACCTTCACCTATTATAAATCAAAGTTCTTCACATACTACTTGCCAATTATTGGCTTTACATGGAGTAACTATTCCTCTAGCTATTAATTTCCCACCATAGCTTGCTAGAACAATCATGGCTGCTCCCTAGGCCACGAAGATAGGTCTGTTAGCTCTAAAAACTTATCACCCACTCCCATCTGGTTCAAGGAATAATTTCCCTAAGTTTTTAGGTGATTGGAAAGTTACTAATGATGAACATATTAAGGCCTTTTTCACATCTACTCATATCTTAGTAATATCTCATGAAGATCTAGCTGTAAGGCTATTTGTAGAAACTTTGATGGAGAATGTGGTGGAATGGTTTTATCATTTAGATGATGGCCCAGTCACAAACTAGGACACAATGAGGATGAATTTTGAAACAAGATTCAAAACAATGGAAGATGAACACATCCTATTAACACAATTGACATCTATTAAAAGGCAACCTTCCATGAGTATAAGGGATTTTATTGCAACTTTCAGTAAGATCACTAGTAGGATCCCCACTGCTCACAGACCCATTGCTAGCAATCTAAAAATATTCTTTATAAGTGTGATGCCACTAGATCTCAATTATGATTTGAGGAGGGCCCATCCCATAGATTTGGTGGATGCACAAAATAAGGCAGTCAAATTTGAAGATGGCTTGATCTCTGCTAGGAAATGGAAATGAGAACATCAAACCAAGTGAAGTTCCATAAATACTACTTCATCTGATGAAATGATTCAAAAATTATCAAATGAGTTGGTGGTAGTGAAGAGGAAATTCCCTAGATTTAGTCACTCTTACCAATAGAACTATCAAAATTTTCTAGGAAGGAATAATGATGGAAAATTTCAATAGCTTATAGGTTCTAAACCAAGGTTGGCAACTGAGGAAACACCAAAGAAAGGATATATGTGTGTGTTTCATTTGATAGTAGATCATGATAGTGAAAGCTATCCAAAAATGGCTCATATGCTGTGGTTGTTATCCACTAATGAGTTAAATACTACGACTCCTTGCTCTGAGTCAAATTCATACTCAAATGGAAACTCTGGAAAATTATTTTTGGAGTATGATTCAAACTTTGAGCCAAAGAGTGAATACTATACAACTATTGATGGAACTTCATACATAGTGTTAACCCAGAGCCAAAAGCACAAAAATCAATCTTCTAGTCATATTCCAAGAAGTGATCCCACCTCTTCATCAAATAACATTCAAATTGATCAAGGAGCATCAACATCTCAAATAGGTAAGGACAAGAGCCCTTTTGATTTCATCCAATTCTGTAAAGAGTCAAAGATCTAGATCTCTTCCATAGACTATTTAAAATTCCATCCCTTTGAGTTAAAGAGATTAGTAGATCATTGTAAAGGAGGTGTTTCAAATTTAAATCATAATGTTACCACTAAAGAGGAAGATGAGCCTTTAACATCTAACCTCTTTGATCAAGAAGATTCCACTATCTTAGCCACTTTTCCTAGGCAAAAACTTGACCCATTCTACATATCACTATACATCAAATGATGCAAGTTAAGTAATTGCATAATAGATTTAGGTACATTGGATAATGTGATGCCTTATTCAGTAGTCAAAGCCCTGAGCCTCACCCTGACTAAAGTTCATGGAAGATGTTATTCAATGGATGCTAAATAAGTCTCGTTACTTAGACAACTCAAAGATGCTCATGTAGCTCTAGCCTCTCATCCTAAAAAGAAATTATTGTTGACCATCCTGGTTGCGGATATTCTGGCAAGCTATGGTCTACTCTTAAGTGGAAGTTTTTGTAGAGATCTAGGGGGAGAAATAAAATTAGATTGGTCCCAAGAAGTCTTACCTATAGGAAGTAAGAAGGTTAAGTTGGAACTTGAAGAGAAAGAAAAATTTACTATCTTAAAGTCAGATGATCCTAAAGACCAAATTCTCTATCAAGAACTAGAGTCTACCAATTACATGTTGTTTATCAAAGATTCTCTAAATGAGCAAGAAGTAAAAAATCTAGGAAATAAAATACTAAGTGAAGAAGAAGAATCATCCTCTATATAGACATTAGAGTTCGATGGAAGTTGCTCCGCATTAGGGTCTGGTGTAGGTGTATTGTTGATACCTCCTAAAGGAGAACATAAACTAATGGCTTTAAAATTGGAATTTGGGAATAAAAATAACATTGTAGAATATGAAGCTTGATTACTTGGGATAATAGCTACAAAGGAAAAGGCAATAAATATCTTGTGAGCTCGAGGTGATGTAGAAGTCATTGTGAGACAAATCAAGGGGCAATACTCTATGAAGAACCATAAGTTAAAAAATTACAGAAACAAGATCTAGGATGAAATAGAAGGACTTGATGCATTTGCTATTAAATCAGTACCAAGAGATATGAATGCCAAAATAAGTTCACTAGTTGTTTCTGCCTCCTTATTAGTTACTCACCCAAAATTCAAAGATAAGAAGTATCAGGTGGAAATTGTATATCGAGCCTCTTTTCCTAACAATGTAGAATTTTGGCAAGTTTTCAAAGATGACAAGAGTCTGTAGCTATTCTTAGAAAAGGAGAAAGCTAAATGCAAAAATCAACCCAATGAAGGTAATCAAGAAGACTCTGACAATAAGAAATAAGAAGATCAAACTGATGAAGTCCAATTACAAGGTAATATCATTCCCCCATACTTTGTATCTTTGTAAAAATTGTTCAATAGGTATGATGCCTACGTAAAAAAGAGAGGATAGAAAAGGGTCCTACTACTAGTGAATACGAATGGGTGAATATTAGAGGCATGCAAAGTCCTAAGATGATCAATATTGGAAAGTGTTGCTTACTTGAAGAGAAAGAAGCTACCAAAAAACTTTTCATATAATATCAATATGTTTTTTCTTGTAGTTATGAAGATTTAAAAAGCTACAAAGGTAGGAAAAGAAAACATTAGATTCCACTAAAACCTGATGCAGTTCCTTTTTGATAGAAGCAGAGGAATTATAATCTGAAAGTAGTAGACACTATATTCTAGGAAGTTGATAAGATGTTGAAATAAAGAATCATTTATCCCATTCATCACTCCACTTGGATAGCTAATATAATATCAGTTAGGAAGAAGAATAGAGAAATAAGGATTTGCATAGATTTCAAGTATTTGAACTAGGTATCTTTGAGAGACCATTTCACTCTTCCTAACATGGACTACCTACTACAAATAATGGTTAGATCTAAAATGATGTCCATGCTTGACAGGTTCTCAAGATACAATCAAGTAGAAGTGGAAGAGAAAGATTAGTACAAAATTGCTTTTGCCACTCGTTGGGGTATGTTCACATATCACAAAATGCCCTTTAGTCTCATCAATGTTGGTGCCACATTTCAGAGGTGTATGAGTAAATTTTTTTTTTTATCTAAAGGACTAGATTATTGTTATATACCTGGATGGTCTCACGGTGTTTTCAAAGAAGAGGAAAAACCACATAGAAGATTTGAAGAAGGTATTGCAAAGGTGTTAGGAACATAGAATCTCACTAAATCCCAAAAAGTCAATTTTTTTGCATGATAGAGGGAAAGCTATTTGGTCATATAGTTTCTCAAGAAGGTATTAGAATTGACCTTGAGTGAGTCAAAGCCATTTGAAGATTAAGCCTACTAGAAAACAAAACAAGAGTTAAATCATTCTTTGAACAAGTAAAGTTCCTCAAGAGGTTTATACTAGACTTTGTAGAAACAACTAAGTGTATTGTGGATATGATGAAGGGAAATTCAAGTTTTAAATGGAATGAAGATGGGAAACAAGCCTTCCAAAATATAAAGATTACTATTGCTAATGCTTTGGTACTATGTCATCTAAACTATAAATTGGATTTCATTATCTACTATTACACCTCTGAACACACCATGTCAATGATCATTATGAAAGATAACAAAGGAGGAATACAAGATCCTATTGCCTTCATGAGCATACCTCTAAAAAATCATGAGTTGAAATACTCTCAAATCGAGAAACATGTCTTTGCAATAGTCAAGAAATTGAAGAATTTTATGTTCTATATCTTGCACTCACATTCTGTGGTTTATGTACCTGATGTAGTAGTAAAAAGTGTGTTAACACAACAAGATGTAGGGTGAAATTCTAGAGGAATGTGGATAGCAAAAATACACTAGTATGACATCAAAATCAAGCCTACTAAGCTAGTGAGGGGTAATGCCTTATGCAAGGCAATTGTAGAAAATGGAATTGTTGAAAAACTAGAGGAGTTGAGAGAGAAGAAGTTAGTGTTGGCAGTAGACCTATAGGATGTTGGAAATGATTGAAAAGATCATGAGGAAAATTGTTGGAATGATCATATGGAACTGGTAAAGAATGTTCTCAATCATTATTTTGTCATTGATGTCAAACTTGCTACTTGCAGGAATGACACTTGCTCTAGTGATCCAAATACTATCAAGTGGTTGATTGACAAGGAGGAGGCAATCAATAAAGATGTAACTAGAAAACCTAGAGAAAGGTTGAAGTTATGATGTTGTAATGAAGTGCAAGGATCAGCTAAGCCATTGATGAAAAAGTGTATTGATGACATACTCTAAGACACAGAGAATAGGCACATTGAAACATATCAAAGATGTAAGGTTTTAGCTAAGTCATTTGTAAAGACTAACTAAGTTCATTAAGGTGTCGAACAGATTCCTAGTTGAAGCCGAGCAAGTGCCGAGCAGAATCAAGTGCCGAGCAGAATCAAGTGCCGAGCAAAATCAAGTGGCAAGCAAAATCAAGTGGCAAGAAGAATCAAGTGCTGAGCAGAATCAAGTGCTAAGTAAATGCAAGTGCTAAGAAAAATAGAGATACCGAGCATCAATAAACCAATAGTGCTGAGTTGCTGCATTATTTCAAAAATTAAAGATTCACCAGATCTAAGCTGGCAAGGTTGTTATCTTGAATTCTGTGAATCAAATAGATGATAAGACTGATGAGTTGGTGGCACAGAACACCGTGTAGAATATTTTTGGAGATTACAACTAGATTCTAGATGAAGTTTCTAGATAAGAGAAAGATATAGGGTAGATACATTGTATCTTACCTAATCTATTTGAAACCCTAAAGTTGGAAAGGGAGAATTGAGCGGCAAAGGCAAACCAGATTTCTATTTAAGGAATCATAAGGTCATGGAGAGAGAGAGGAGGTCAAGCATAAAGTACTAAAGGAGGTGCTAAGGAGTAAGAAAGCATAGTTACTTTGCTTCAACAATGACCATAGATATGGATGCATTGGTATAATGAGTAAGAAGACTCAAGGAGATGAAGCTTGAGATGACAAGCTATCAAAGCTGAAGTCATTAAAGCCAAGCAAAAGATTGAGCTGAAGTGTGATCTAAAATCTGCAAGATATGTTGTAAGTTGTATCAGATCAAAAAGCCCTTATTGTTACTCTCTAGCAATTGTAACAGATAGTTTAAATCCTATGGACTTAGGTTGGTTTAATAGCCATGTTGAAAATCCTTTAACAGGCTGACATTCCAAGTGAATGTTCTAAAGTCCTTTGATCAGGCCCATTCCTAACAGTATGGTGAAATCCTGTAACAAGGTCACATTTGACAATGTGTTGTAAGCCTTTAACAGGGCACGCTTTTAATAGGGCATTACTTTAGAAGAGTGAAAATCAAGTAGCATGTTACTGGTGGTTTTTCCCAAATTGGGTTTCCATGTAAATCACTGTATCATGTGTTGATCTTGCATGTTTTATCTCTGCATGTTGATTTGTTGTAACTTGCTAAGATGGTTGATTTAAGTTTGGATGGATGAAAAGTGTATGGATTCATTATAAGTAGAGAAAAATTATTAATAGGGCATTTGGACCTTGAATAACTGATTCACCCCCCTCTTAGTTATTCTAAAGAATTCTAACAATTGGTATCAGAGCCAAACTGTTGATTCAGTTTAAAGGGACTATAAGAAGGAAAGATCAGAATGCCTAAGAGAGAAGTCCCCAAGCTCAACAAAGACAACTTTTTTGCATGGTAAATTTTGATGAAGCTACATCTTGGATCCATAGGAGACTATGCCCAAAATTCAATTGTCATTGAACATGTTGATCCAACTGGTACTCTTACTGCAGAAGATTTCAAAAATAAACAAGAACACAATCAGACAATACTGGAAATTGCTTCTACACTCAACTATGCTAAATTTGATGATATCAAAGGATGTGACACTGCATTCAAAATGTCGAAAGAACTATCAAACATCTATGGAGGAGATCAGAATGTCCAAAGAGCAAAAAGAGAAAGCCTCAGAGGAAAGTTTGATGATATGAAAATGGAGGAAAATGAGAATGTTGCTCAGTATGGCGCAAGAATAAAGGAAGTGGTAAGTGCAATAACATGTTTGAGTGGTCAACTGGATGAAGATACTGTTAATAGTAAGTTCTTAAGAACCTTTCTCCCTATCTATGCTATTAGAGTATCAACAATACAAGAACTAAGATGTGTACCAGGAAACAATCTAAGTTTTGAAGGTATAGCGGGTAGACTCACTACATTTGAGTTATCTAACTTTGACAACTACAGACCTAAGAATTTTGAATCCACTTTCAAAGCCAAGCTATCACTAAAAGATGTTGAACAGGTGAAATCAAAGAAGGGAAGAAAGATGAAATATGTATCCAGTGATAGTAGCACTGATGAAGAAGATGTGGAACAATTGGAAGAATTGCTTGCTAGAAGATTTCACAGAGGTAAAGAAAAATTCAAAGGTAAGATGCCTATCATTTGTTTCAATTGCAATGAAGTAGGACATATTGCTTCAAGGTGTACACAAAAAAAGGATTACAAGGAAGGCAACAAGTACAAAAATAGAAGAGAAGATGATAAGAGAGATTACAAAGACAAAGGCAAGAAGTGTTATATTGCTGAAGAGGATTCTGATGATAATGATGATGAAGTTGTTTATGTAGCCATGAAGGACCAATCTAATTAAAAAGAGCCTACAACACTGATAACATGTATGAACAAAAATGACAGATGGATCATAGACAGTAGATGCTCACATCACATGACAGGAGACAAAAGTAAGTTTGTTAACTTTACTCAATATGATGGAAATAGTGTTAGATTTGGTAATGATGCTCCATGTCAAATAAAAGGAAAAGGTTCCATTAAGCTAACAGAACAAATTTCATGTGATAATGCATACTATATTGAAGGATTAAACTACAATTTGTTGAGTGTCTCACAGTTAGGCAATATAGGATGCAAAGTGGAATTTGGAAACAAAACTACAAAAATCTATGATACTGATGGTAAACTGATAGGAAAAGGAGATCAAACAAGAAGTAATCTATTTTACCTTGATATGGATGATGTTTCTTGTTTTGTTGCAAAATTTGATGATAAATGGTTATGGCACAAAAGGTTATGTCATGTCAACTTTGACAATCTGGTCAATATCAGTAAAATGAAGAAAGTCAAAGGTTTACCAAAATTGAAGAAGCCTGATAATATCATGTGCAAAAAATGTCAGCTAGGAAAGATGACAAAGTCAAGTTTCAAAAGAAAAAACTATACATCTAAAGAAGTACTTGAGTTAGTTCATACTAACTTATGTGGTCCAATGGAAGCACAAAGCTATAGAGGAGATAAGTAAATATTGTTGTTTGTTGATGACTATTCTAGGATGATGATTGTTATGTTCTTAAAACAAAAATATGATGCTTTTCAAATGTTTAAGTGGTATGTGGCTAGAGTTGAAAAGGAAACAGGAAAAAGCTTGAAATGCTTGATATCAGACAAAGGTGGTGAATTCACATCAAATGAATTCAAGATATTTTGTAATGACAAAGGAATCAAAAGACAAACATTAGCTCCTAGAACTCCCCCACAGAATGGAATTGCTAAAAGAAGAAATAGATTTGTGATTGACTATGCCAGAACATTAATGATGGAAAAGACTGTTACTCTAAAATATTGAAGAGAAGTTGTAAGTGTAGTTGTTCATACACTAAACCAAGTACAAGTCAAGAAAGGTACAAATACAACACATTTTGAATTATGGTACGATCACTCACCCAATGTAAAACATTTCAAAGTATTTGGTTGCAAATGCTTTATCCTTAAAGATGCTAGAAATGGAAAATTTGATGCAAAGAGTAATGAAGGCATATTCCTTGGTTACTCCACTAGAAGTAAAGCATATAAGTGTTCGAATACTAACACTAAAAAAATTGTGGAAAGTGCAAATGTAAACTTTGATGAGCATATAGAAGTCCAAGCTAAAGAACCAAAGAGAATGAATGAATACAAAACCTTTGTGTATTCTTATGAAGGAATGGCTGTTGACGAGGATACTGTCAATTAAATTGAAACTCAACAAAAAAATTTAGTTTCAGCCGAGTCACAACCAATGAATGTCGAGTTGCATTCAGAAGCTGAGTTGTAGAATGAAGGAAATACACAATCTGATATTGAAGTTAGAGCACATGAAATAGATGAAGAACAACCTAACAACTCAGTGCATAGTGACCCTGAATCAGAAAGATCAAACATGGAAACAAGGATAGAACCAAGATTATCAAATATGTAAAAAGACATCACCATACTAAATAGATAATTGGTGACAAAGATGCAAGACCAATGACAAGGATTAGACTAAGACATGAATCATGTCTGATTAGTAAATCTGAACCTAACATAGTATATGGTGCATTACAAGATGATGACTGGTATAAAGCTATGGAAGAACAAATTGATCAAATAAAGAAGAACAAAATTTGGAGTTTGGTTCCCAGACCAGTTGAAAAGAATGTGATTGGCGCCAAGTGGGTATTCAGAAACAAGCTAGATGAGAATGGTGAGATTACTAGAAACAAAGCTAGACTAGTATGCAAGGGTTATGCTCAAGAGGAAGGACTAGACTATGGGGAAACATTCACCCCTATTGCTAGAATGGGAGGAGTAAGAACTTTACTTGCATATGCTGCATATAAAGATTTCAAAGTTTATCAGATGGATGTAAAGTCTTCTTTTTTAAATGGTATACTAGAAGAGGAATTATACATTGAACAACTAGAGGGATTTGTTGATGAGAACAACAGAGATATGGTCTATAAACTACTAAAGCACTCTATGGTCTGAAACAAGCACCCAGAGCATGGTATGAGAGACTTCACAAGTATCTAGTGCAAATAGGATTTGAAAGAACTAATGATAACAGCAACATGTACATCAAATCAGAAGAAGGTAAGGATATTATTGTATCTAAAATCTTTGTGGATGACATAGTGTTTGGAGGAAAGGAAGTACTTTGCAAAGGCTTTGCTGACAAAATGAAACATGAGTTTGAAATGTCTATGTTTGGAGAGATCAAATTTTTTGTTGGTTTGCAAGTACATCAACTAAAACATGGTATATTTGTGACATAGTCAAAGTACATCAAAGAGATACTTAAAATGTTTGGATTAGAGGAGTTCAAACCAGTCAGCACACCAATGGTGACAGGAAATAAGCTATCCAAAAATGATGAATTAGCTGAAGTAAATCAAACAATGTACAGATCCAGGATTGGAAAACTATAATATGTTGTACATAGCAGACCAGACATAGAATTAGCAATTGGAATAGTGGCTAGATTCTCTACTAATCCCAAATAAAATCATCTCATAGCAGCAAAAAGAATAATGAGGTATCTTAAAGGAACTGATAACTTTGGTCTATACTACAAAAAGAATGGAAAGTTTGAGCTCAATGCATATATAGATGCATATTGGGGAGGCAACATTGATGACAAAAAAAGCACAAGTGGAGGTGCATTATTTTTAGGTAAAAGGCTAGTTACTTGGACTAGCAAGAAACAAACATGCACATCCCTGTCCACTACAGAATCAGAGTATGTGGTAGTAGCAGTCAATTGCACAAACATTGTGTGGCTCACAAATTTATTGAAAGGAATGAAAGAAGAGGTAACCAAACTTATGATATTGTATTGTGATAATACAAGTGCTATAAACATATCCAAAAATCTAGTAATGCATGCAAAAACCAAGCATATTGCAATCAAGTATCATTATGTCAAAGAATTGGTAGAAGACAAACAAGTGAAGATGGAATACATTCACACAAAGGAAAAAACTGAAGATATCTTCACCAAACCATTGCCCAAGGATGCTTATGAATATCTTAGAGGCAAGTTGGGGGTAATACCCCTAACTCAAGTAGTTTAAAGCAACATGGATGCAACCTTACATGAACATGAACAAATCATTGAAATATCAAAAGAATGATGCAAAGGATGACAGTAGGAGCAGAAACTCCAAATCAGTCACAAGCATGGTGATAGAGGGAGAAGACATCAAGAAGCCAAAAGTTTATATTTTACATGATAAAGATGCTACATCTTTGGCATTTATGTCAAAGAGGGAGAAATATGTAGAAACCTGATCAATACAAAGCAAGAGGGAGATATATATGAAAGAGTAAGATATATGAGATCAGTAGTAAGGATGCAACAACCAAGAAAAGTAGCAGAAAAATATATGTAATCTTGATGGTAGCTAATTTGATCAAATGATCAGTTTGGTTTTGCCATCAATGCCAAAGAGGGAGATTGTTGGAAATGATTGAAAAGATCATGAGGAAAATTGTTGGAATGATCATATGGAACTGGTAAAGAATGTTCTCAATCATTAATTTGTCATTGATGTCAAACTTGCTACTTGCAGGAATGACACTTGCTTTAGTGATCCAAATACTATCAAGTGGTTGATTGACAAGGAGGAGGCAATCAATAAAGATGTAACTAGAACACCTAGAGAAAGGTTGAAGTTATGATGTTGTAATCAAGTGCAAGGATTAGCTAAGCCATTGATGAAAAAGTGTATTGATGACATACTCTAAGACACAGAGAATAGGCACATTGAAACATATCAAAGATGTAAGGTTTTAGTTAAGTCATTTGTAAAGACTAAGTTCATTAAGGTGCCGAACAAATTCCTAGTTGAAGCCGAGCAAGTGCCGAGGAAAATAAGTACTGAGAAAAATCAAGTGCCGAGCAGAATCAAGTGCCGAGAAAAATCAAGTGCTAAGAAAAATCAAGTTCCAAGCAGAATCAAGTACCGAGTAAATACAAGTGCTGAGTAACACAAAGATTTTGAGCATTAGTAAACCAATAGTGTCGAGTTGCTGCATTATTTCAAAAATTGAAGATTCGCTAGATCTAAGCTGACAAGGTTGTTATCTTGAATTCTATGAATCAAATAGATGATAAGAATGATGAGCTGGTGGCACAGAACATCGTGTAGAACATTTTTGGAGATTACAACTAGAATCTAGATGAAGTTTCTAGATAAGAATAAGATATAGGGTAGATACATTGTATCTTACCTAATCCATTTGAAACCCTAAAGTTGGAAAGGGAGAATCGAGCGGCAAAGGTAAACCAAATTTCTATTTAAGGAATCATAAGGTCATGGAGAGAGAGAGGAGGTCAAGCATAAAGTAATGAAGGAGGTGCTAAGGAGTAAGAAATCATAGTTACTCTGCTTCAACAAATGACCATAGATATTGATGCAATGGTATGATGAGTAAGAAGACTCAAGGAGATGAAGCTTGAGATGACAAGTTGTCAGAGCTGAAGTGATTAAAGCCAAGCAAAAGATTGAGCTGAAGTGTGATCTAAAATCTGCAAGATATGTTGTAAGTTGTATCAAATCAAAAGGCCCTTATTGTTACTCTCTAGCAATTGTAACAGATAGTTTAAATCCTATGGACTTAGGTTGGTTTAATAGCCATGTTGAAAATCCTTTAGCTGGGTGACATTCCAAGTGAATGTTCTAAAGTCCTTTGATCAGGCCCATTCCTAACAGTATGGTGAAATCCTCTAACAAGGTCACATTTAATAGTGTGTTGTAAGCCTTTAATAGGGCATCACTTTAGAAGAGTGAAAATCAAGTAGCATGTTACTGGTGGTTTTTCCCAAATTGGGTTTCCACGTAAATCACTGTGTCATGTGTTGATCTTGCAAGTTTTATCTATGCATGTTGATTTGATGTAACTTGGTAAGATGGTTGATTTAAGTTTGGATGGATGAAAAGTGTATGGATTCATTATAAGTAGAGAAAAAATATTAATAGGGCATTTGGACCTTGAATAACTGATTCACCCCCCCCCCCTCAGTTATTCTAAAGAATTCTAACATAGGACTCTTGGTTCAAGAATATTACCTTTTTACTGATGTATGGAGAATGTCCTGAAGGCACGACAATAAAACAAAGAAGAGATCTCAAGGTGAAAGCTAACAAATACGTAATTTGGGATGACAAGTTGTTTAAGAGAACTTTAGATGGTACTTTCCTAAGATGTGTAGATAAACAACAATAGGAAAGGTTGTTGAGAAAATTTCATGATGAAGCATGCGATGGACATTTTTCATCCTCGATCATGACTTTCAAAATACTAAGACAATGTTACTATTGGGATGGCATGTTTAGAGATGCTTACTCTTGGGTTTCAAAATGTGAAAAATGTAAGATGTTCATAGGTAGACCCTAGCTAGCCACTCTACCCATCAAACCTATCATCATTGAAGGACCTTTCCAATAATGGGGTCTTGATTTCATCCCTCCTATCAATCCAACATCTAGTGCTAGTCATCAGTATGTTATAAATACAACCGATTATGTGACCAAATGGGTGGAGGCCAAAGCAACCAAGAAAATGACTTTTGAAGTAGTTTGCAAATTCATCAAGGAGAACATACTGGTTAGATTTGGTGTACCCATCAAACTGGTAATGGATAATGCAACATATTTTTCTTCAATTGAGATCACCGAGTTTTGTTTCAAGGATGGTATCACAATCAGTCATTCATCTAACTATTTTCCATAAGGAAATGGTCAAGTAGAATCTAGTAACAAGAATATTATTAAGAAATTGGTGTTAGACAATCAGAAACCTTGGCATAAGAAGATTCATGAGGCACTTTAGATAGATAGGGTAATCCCTAAGAGGGAAATCAACATCTCTCCTTTTGAATTGGTCTACGGGACTAGAGCTAATCTTTCATTACCCCTGGAATTGGCTACAAGAAAATTGAGAACATTAATTGAAGATGACATCTGTAAAGATGGACTAGAGAAGAGGTTTTTTTACTTGTGCAAAGTCAAAGAGGAAAGAGAAGAAATTGTGGATCACATCACATGACACCAGATGCACGTGAAGAGCCTATTTGATAAAAGGGATAGACCATGAAAATTCATTGTAGGAGAGAGTGTACTAGTGTGGGATAAGCAAAGAGCACCAAAAGGTATGCACAAGAAATTTGATACTCTATGGAAAGGCCCATTCATTGTTCATCATGCATTCAAGAACAACTCATTTAAAATGGCATATCTTGATGGAAAAGTGCTACCCTTGACATACAATGGCAAGGATTCAAAGCTCTATCAAATTGAAAATTGAAAATAGGCAACCCCTATATTGTACTATAGTTATGTTTAGTTACCTTTCTTATCTTCCTAGTTAGGTTTTTTTTTTTTCCCTTGTTCCCTTGTTTTTCCTTGCTTTAGTTTTGTTGTGTAGCCCCTTTTACTTTTGTGTTGCAAAACTAGAGATTTTGGATTCCTTGCTTGGACATGGATTGTTCGAGTCCCCAGATAGAGCCAGTTGTTGCCCCACTTTTCATCCTCTAATTGATTAGTAAAAGTGAAAACTTTTGTGTTAGTGAGGTCCTAGTTTTTTTAAAGTCTAGGTCTAAGCCCCCTTAGGGTGGAACAAGTCTCCATCAGATTTCTCATTTTCCCCTTCTCCACATTTCATAGCCAGATGGTTCTCCATTTTGTTAAAGGGATCATACGGGTAGGTTAGTGCCTAGTCCAATGGAGATTCATGTTGCTCATACAATGATCATTTACAAGTTATATCCATTTTTAGTCTATCACTTTATCAATAAAAATAGAATCTTGTAGAAATTTGGAATTCATCTTCTCCTCGGCAAGTTTCTAACCCATGAAGACAATTTCTCACAAAGGGCACCAAATGATACATATAGACCAAAGGCAAGAAAATATCAAGGTATTCTATGGTAAATTCATGTTCCCTTTATGATTACTACCTCACAAAATGTGAAAGATTCATCACAACTTTCATAGAAGTTTCCAATGGAAAACTTAGAATGAACTTCTCCTTAGCAGGTTTTCAATCCATGAATTTGGTTTTCTGCAAAAGGTAGTTCTAAATGAAAAGAAACAATAAGTGGGACTCTACATAATTTTTGAACCTCACTAAAACATTTCCAAACCCAAAAAGGAAAATGGTATAAAGATCAATAAAAAGGAGGCATTGGTGGAGAAATTGAAATTTTCTTCTCCTCGATAGGTTTTCAACTCATGAAGATAATTTCCTAAATTTTAAAGAAAATCAAGCTACTAATCAGATTGAACCTACAAATTGTACATAAAATGTCTCAAAATGATTATGGAAAGAATCTAACCATTATGGGAAATAATTAATGAGAAGAATTCAACTTAGCAAATATTTTCCCACGGAGTACTCTATTGGTAACTTCCCAAAACTTAAAGGCAAATGGGAAAGAAAGTATGAGAACATAGAAAGTTACCATTGGGCCAATGGAATAGTGAAAAGCCCTTGAAAGATTTGTTAAAATCACGCATTTACTATTTCAATGGATCTGTCCTTCTATTCATTCATGTGGCACAAATTATGTAGATCAATGGATAAATTGAGGCTCCCATATATGTGGAAACATGAATAGTTAAACAAACTATTGCTCTTTTTCTTGAACTATTATTCTGTTATTGTGCATAAATTTTTCAAAAATCCAATATCTATTGCATTTTCTTTTCTTCTCACTTTCTTAATTCAAAACCCATTCTCAAAACAATTGCAACGAGGTTTGCGGGTTTTGATGGGTTAAACAAAATCAATTCTCAATTACAAAATTTCACAGATACCTCTCTCTGTTTCTTCAACATGTAGGATTTTCAAAAGAGAACGAGGTCTGAACAAATTCATCCCATCATTGAGAAGCTCTAAGGATGTGGGTTGGTCAAGGTAGCTAGTTTTCCAGTTATAGTTTAGGCCCCAGAGTTGATCTATGAATGTATAAATAATTACAACCCAGACACAAGGAAAATTGTGTTACCAGATGACACAATGTTGATTTCAATCGATAGGCAAACTGTGGTGAATTACCTGTGAGTACCAGAATGAGAAGAATTATTAGATTTGACCTTCAAAGGAGCCATTTTTGAGTTCTCCATAAAAAAGATGATTTGGAGAAAGGAAATCATGCAAACATGGTTCCAAAAACCATAGAGTGCCAAGAGTAAGGTTCCTAAGACCTTGTTTGGGACTAATCGCAAACCAGAGATCATTGATATCTTGGTCTTTCTACATAGACTAAAAGGTGAGGTAAAAGCTTTGAATGTTATTGAGGAATATTTCTTTTTAGTGCAAGTCATCTTCTCTAACACCTAATATATTGATTGGGCTCATGAGGCAAGCGAGATTTTGTCCAATGCTCTTCATGCTGCAAAGTTATACAATACATTCTATATGCCCTATTTCCTTGTTTACATGTTGGCCTCTTTACAATTATGGTCAGGCCTCCCAAGAGTGGAAAATTTTCCTGATGATGTGAAGTCTTATGAGTTTTACCCATGCTTATAATTGGAAATTAGTTATACAGAGTATGTGAAAGTTAATGATGCATTCACTATGATAATTTGTAGGGAACTTCATGGATGTTCAGAAAAGAGATTCAGTCTTGAATCCATGGTAGCCATCAACCAATTTGAGAGTTATTTCATCTAATTCTCATCCTTTTCATATTTGCATCTTGTAGCTTTTGGTGGTTTCCCCTTGAATCTGTCAAAATATCCAAATGATATGATCATGTTGATCGAGATCGTGCGACAAGCTACTCAAGTGAATGTGTTGAGCAAGAGTCTGAAGAAGAAAGGGTATGAGTTTTCTATGAAGGTGGGAGCTTTCAGCTATGAAATCTATTCTAATACCAAGAATATGTTGAAGGTGTTTGAGAGGAATTATAAGTTAGAAATGTATGAAGTTTTGAGGCTCATGGATTCATGGCTCGAGGACACCATAGATAGATTGACATAGATCATGGCTAGAGGACACCCTAGAAAGAAAAAGAAAGAGGAGAGATGATGTAGCTCCCAAAAAAGATACTTTATCTCTTGCTATCCACTCTGGATCAACACTGGGTGAGGTCAAAAACAAGAAGACCTTGTCCATCCTTAGACAAGATCCTAAAATAGGGCATCTGACAATGGAGATCACAAAGCCTACCAAAGAAGGAAGAATCAAAGATATGTCTACATATGATTTTTTCGTACACTTTGAGGATCTCAGGGAGGGAAGACATGACACTAAGGTTGGCTTGTGGAAGTCAAAAAATGAGTTAATAGAGGGCTAGCTTAAAAGTCTTACATTATCAAAGGTCAAAATGAAGGTAGAAATCCAAGAATTGAATGGATTCATTAGGCAATTGGTCACCCCATTGGAAAATATCTCCAAAATGCCTATCACTAGTGATCTTACTATTGCCAATGTCTAAGCACTCATCTTTCAGCTCCAAGAAGATAAACACTTCAAGAAAATTGGTAGAGAGTAGAGTGAGGAACTCAAGTCAGAGGGACTCGCTATTATAGAATAGATTGGTAATGCCATATTGAAGCTAGAAACAAAAAAGGACAACATTTCAGCTAATAGAGCTACCCTGGCAACATAAAAGGTAAAAAGTGAAGATTGTGTCTCTTTACTAAAAATGATTATCCATATGAAGGCTAAGGAGGCCGTTGAAAAAAAGATCTTGCCTAAAGGAGATGAGCCTTTATTTGAGTGGCTTCAGAGCATGCAATTCAAATTTGAGATTATCATGGTAGTAGAGGAAGAGCTTAAGGAAACAAAAGGTAAAGTGAAGAAAGATCAAGATAGAGACAATGAACTTCTAAAAGGTCTGCATATAGACTCAAAAAATAGTGCACAAGGGAAGGGAATCATTAGAATAACTGTCATCAAGACAAATTTCTCCAACTTCTTAGATAGTTTGATGGGAATATCTTCCGGTCACTAGAACAGAGTTTTTGAGATCTAGAAACTTCGCAGGTGTGTGCACATAGCCATGGAAGAAATTCAAGACTAGTTAAGTGCTATCAAATATTTGGCTAGAGAGATTTCTAAATGGCTCTTGAGATACACTAATGTACATGTACCTAGACATGAAGAATTGATTCCAATCATTATTGTCGCCAAAGCCTATATGACAAAATCAAAAAAAGGAAAGAGGGAAAAGTAATTCATATTTTGCCCCTTTCATATTTTGATTTAATGATTGTAATAGGACAAACTAGCTCCTTGCCATTTTTTATTTTTGAAGATATGAACTGATTTAAATTCCTTTGTAACGGTCATCTTAGAATCCTATATGTACTAGAATGAAAGATTGATAAAAGGTCGGCTAATTTTTGGTGTGAAATATTGGATGTTGCTAAGATAATTGAATGATATTTTGTGTCAATTATTGTCTATTCCATTGTATTTTGTGTTAATTTTATGTTTCTCTTTCATCTAAATTAAATCAAGGAATGAACAAAGCTTCACTCCCCTATTTTGAGACAACAAACTAAAGATGATCTAGTATTGTTATCTTAGGTTCAAGAGAAATCCCTTGGGCATTTTCCTTCATGTTAGTCTTTCTTTCTCTATAGTTAGTTTCATGTTGATATTAGTTTAGTATTATTTAGTATGCATTACTGAATCATTAAGCCTTGTGGGTTCATAAGATGTGTGAATTCATAGACTTAATCAATCTTAAAATACCATTTCTTACCTGAGTTAGTTCATGTTTAGGCCTAGCTTGGTTTGCCTCTCCTATTCTTGGGTTAAGAACACACCCTATTTTAGATTTAGAAATAAACATAATTCATTGAAAATCATACTACAATAGGGAGCTATACCTAAAAATTCAAAGGAAGGTGAGTCTTTTTAGAAGCAACTTTCCAACTGTTGTAACCAAATATTGTTCACAATTTTGGGCATCTAAGAGTTAAATCAAAAGAAAAATTTGTTTACCAGCAAGGTATGGGGTGATTATTTTGATATTGTATCAGATAATGTACTTGATGGATTGCCCCCAATGAGGAAGATTAGTCACCAAATGGATTTGGTTCCAGGAGCTAGTTTTCCAAACAAGGCAGCAAATAGAATGACACTAGCATAAAGTGAAGAGTATAACATACAAGTTCATGAGTTGTTGCAAAATGGGTTGATTCAAGAGAGTCTAAGTTCATGTGTTGTACCAGCCATATTAGCACCAAAGAAGAATGGAGAATGAAGGATGTGTACAGATTCTTGTGCTATCGACAAGATCACAATCAAGTATAGATTTTCATTGCCAAGGATGGATGATATTATTGACTGTTTGAGTGGGGCTAAGTATTTCACAAAGATAGATATAAAGAGTGGGTACCATTATATTTACATTAGAGAAGGAGATGAATGGAAGAATGCTTTCAAGACAAGGGAAGGACTATACGAGTGGTTAGTAATTCCTTTTGGGCTAACCAATGCACCAAGCACTTTCATGAGGCTCATGAATGATGTGCAGAAGGAGTTTTATGGTAAGTTTTTCGTTGTTATGTAGATGATATTTTGATCTTTAGTAAGACATCAGAGGAGCATTTGATTCATATTCAAAAGATGTTTAATAAGTTGAGGGAAGAAAAGTTGTTGATAAACCTAAAGACATGTAGTTTTGTAAAGAAGGAGTTGGTGTACCTGAGATTTGTAGTCTCAGTAGAAGGTCTAAAAATGGACCCAGAGAAAGTGAAGGCTATCCTTGAATGGCATACTTGAAGGAGTGCAATAGAGGTAAGATCTTTTCATGGACTGGATAATTTTTATAGAAAGTTCATAAGAGGTTTTAGCAGTATTTGTGGACCCCTGATTGATCCATGAGAAGGGATAGGAAAGAATTTAAGTGGGTTGTAGAAGAAGATAAGAGTTTTAGTCTGTTGAAACATAAAGTGACTGAGCAACTTGTTTTAGTGCTTCCTTATTTTAACAAGATGTTTCAAGTAGATTTTGATGCTAGTGGTACTACAATAGGATATGTTTTGAGACAAGAAGGAAGCCTTTTTGCTTATTTTAGTGAGAAGTTGAATGATGCAAAATTGTTTATGATTAGGAATTTTATGCTATAGTTCAAGCCTTGAGGAAGTGGAGATACTATCTTCTTTGTAAGGAGTTTTTTTTGTATACTAATCATCAAGCTTTGCAATATTTGAATAGTCAAGGAAAATTAAATGAAAGGAATTTGAAGTGGGTTGAGTTTTTGTAGAGTTATACATTTGTTTTGAAACAAGGAGTGAGAAGTCTAATAGAGTTGTAGATGCTCTTAGTAGAAGACAAATTTTGTTGATAGAAATGTAGATAGAGGTGGTTGGGTTTAAGGAACTCAGTACTTTGTATCCAAATGATCATGATTTTGGTAAAGCATGGAAGGCTTGTACATAACCTGTTACACTTGACAAGAAAAAGTGGTTGGATTTCATGATTCAAGATAGTATGTTGTTCAAAGGAAGCTAGTTGTGTTAGGATTAAACCTTAGACATAAATAACAATTACATGCACATATAACCAATAACAAAAAATAATAGATCACACAAAAAAAAACACAAGACACCAAGATTTAACATGGTTCACCCAAATCTTGGGCTATGTCCACCAAACAACAAGTCTAATAGTATTATGATCTAGTGATTACAACCTGTTTACAATTCATAATCCCTTACAGCTCAATATTGCCACAAGAAGCAATTTTGCATCACTCAAAATGAAACAATCCCTAACCCTAAGCCCTTTTATACAAGTATTTTTGCCACTTTAGGGTTACAATATGTCGGCCATAAATTGGTGAATACTAGCCCAAACTTTAGTGGTGAATCTACAAATAGTACCAAAAGTTTTTCAAAGAATTTATGAAGTATGTACAATACTTCTCTGATTAGTCACCACTAACTAACAAGTTGTGTATTCCTATAATTTCAACAAGAGAGAATCTCATCAAGGAGAAGCATAACAGAGGATTAGATGGACATTTTGGTAGACATAAAACCATAGCTTTTGGCCACAATTGTAGCAAGATGTGAAGAAGTTTGTACAAAGTTGTAGAGTATGTCAGATGGTGAAAGGAGTGAAGTAGAATATAGGGTTGTATCAGCCATTACCTATACCAGAGAAGCCATGGGAGGATGTTAGCATGGATTTTATTCTTGGATTACTGAGGGCTCAGTGAGGGCATGATTCTATTTTTATAATGGTCGAGAAGTTTTCAAAGATGACACATTTCATTCCATGCAAGAAGACTAGTGATGATGTTCATGTGGCAAAGTTGTTTTTTAGAGAAGTGGTGAACTACATGGTTTGAGAAAGAGTATATTTTTAGATTGAGATACCAAATTTGTTGGGTATTTCTAGCTTACATTATGGAAGAAGTTAAAGATAGAGTTGAAGTTAAATTTTTCACATCATTCGTAGACTGATGGAAAAACATAAGTGGTGAATAGGAGTTTGGGAAATTTACTAAGATGTTTTGTTGGAGACAAACCAAAAGGATGGGATCTAATTTTACCATAGGTAGAATTTGGATATAATAATTCTATCAATAGGAGTATTGGTAAATCACCATTCCAGATTGTATATGGGAGTAGTCCTAGAAATTCTTCTGAATTGCAATTTTTGGATAAAGGAGAGATAAGTAGTGCTGAAGTAGAAGAATTTGCTGAAGATTTGAAGAATATTCATGAGGAGGTGAGGAAACACATCATGAAGATGAATACATAGTACAAGGCTAAGGTGGATGTGAAAAAGGAGGTATAAGGAATTTTAGATTGGAGATGAAGTCATGGTTCATTTGAGAAAGGAACATTTTCCAGTGGGTACATATAATAAGTTAAATAAAAAGAAGTTTGGATCATGCAAGATAGTGAAATGGCATGCTTATGGAAATGCCTATGAAGTGGAGTTCCTTGCTGAATTGAATATTTCACCAGTATTTAGTATTTCAGATTTGATAAAGTATTATGAAGAATGTGATGGCAATGATGTTATAGAAGCACAGTGGAGTATTCTAGCAGCTAGTTTGGCTACAAAGGAGATTGAGGAGATACTCGATAGTTGTGTTGGAAAAAGTACAAGGAACAAAACTTATGAGGAATATTTGGTCAAATGGAAAGGGAGGCTAGTAGAGGATTCATCATGGCTAGCAAGGGAGGAGGTTAACCATCTTGGTTTTCCTCTGAACACCTGAGACATGATGGGGTCACTTCTCAAATTACCTCGGGCATCTAATGCAAGAGAATCCTGGGTGTAAGAGCAATCTTGCATCACCCAAAAATATTTTTATTTTTAGTCCTTTCTATTTTAATAAGGACTAGTAGATAGGTTGGTTATTATTTCTGGGAACTTACTATTTTTAGTAAGTTTGTCATATGAGGTTATAATATTCTCATTTTCTACACGAAGGTTCATTTTAGAATTGTAAGCCTACCATAAAAATCTCATTACTCTAGCTTAAGTATCAATGAAGTTATTGTAGATTTTCGGTGGTAAAATTTGTAGAAAAATCTTTAGGCTCATCATTGGAGGCCTTAGAGTGCCTGGATGAGGTTTGAAAACTCGACAGAAGGGTACTAGCATTGTTTTTAGCCTATAGATTAGGAGTTGGGGTTTCTAAAATGTAGTTATAATAGCCAATCAGAGCAATGGTTAGAGAGTTAGGACCTTCCAAAGTTGGGCTACTCAAAATTCCTAAAATAAATGTCAAAGATGTATTTGGTTGACTCTATATGTACTGTTAGGGTTTTTTGGCGCTAGGTATTAGGTTTCAATGTCTAGAACCTTCCTTGGCAGCATAAAATTTCCTATTTAAGAAAGGCCCAAACATTGTCTAGAATAACTTTTGGTGGTAGTTCGCAGCTTAGTCTTGTAGATTACTGTAATGAAGGCAACCATGTGGGTTAGCATATTGTACTTGTGAATTTTGTAATTTCACATTTGCGGTGATAATAAGAAGTCTATATTTTGTTCTCGTATTTGTTGTTGTTTGTTTGTTTTTGTTATGGTTTATGGTATTAAGGGGAGCACCCTTCATTAGGTAGAAAGGAGATACATCTATCGTAAAGGGTAATCGGTGATTGAACAAAAATAAGAGATCTAATTGGAAAAGTAAGTTGCATATGTACATACCACTTTACTACTATTATTTAACCATTGTAGTGAACAAGATCCTTTCACAAGGAAGACTTAATAGTTTGATTATAAATCTCTTAACTGAGTACACACTTAGTTTAAGTGTTGTAGAATCCTTACACAAGGAAGATCCTAGAAGATTTGCTTGTATTACTCCTAGTAGAGTAAGTCACCATAAGAGACACCCATTTGTAGCCCTAAAAAGGAAACCTCTTACTAAGATAGTAATGAACTTTTGGGGACCATCCCCACTATAGTTTTCCCTCTAATGAAGGGTTTTTGCATGACCAAATAATTGTGTTGTGTTATGCTTTTATGGTTTATGTTTACATCCATATGTTATAAGAGATTAGTTATGTGTACTTTCATTTTAGTTTTGAAGTAATGTATAAGCATGTTTACTGAGAGGATAAAACTACAAAAGGTGAATCATATTTGAAAGGGTATACAAGTTTTTGAGGTTATTGATTCACCCCCCTTCCCTCTCCTCTCAACAATTTACCTTTCCAAAGTAATCCAACACTCTAAACCAATTCATATTTTCTCCATTGAGATCCTCTAAAGGCCAAGAATTTAGGATTGTTTTGTTTTCTTGAGGTGGGGAAATATTTTTAGGTGGTTGCGGGTTGTTTGGTTGTGGTTGTAGGTTATTTGGAGGTGGTTGTGCATTATTTGTATTATAATAATTTTGAATAATTGAGGGCATGGGGGGTGCATGAATTAATTATCTTTAGGTCCATATGTACCAATTAAACATTTACTACAAAAAAAAAAAAAAACCTAATCTTAGATACCCACTTAGTTTATATAACATATCATCAACAATTTAAATATTTATGCAATTTCTTAACTCTCTATCTCCTATATGTGTTGGCTGATAGTAAATAAACTACTGTAAAATATAGAATGCATAACAATAACATCCACACATGAAAATAAAAATTTGACACTAAGATTTAATGTGGAAACCCAATTTGAACAAAAACCACCAAGTAATGTGCTACCAATTTTGCACTCTTTTGAAGGTTCAGAACCAACATTGTTAAACATGATACAACACATGCTGTTAAATGTAGCCTAGCCCTGCTAAAGGATTTAATCACCCTATTAGGATTGGCCTTGTTAGAGGACTTTGGATAATTCCATTAGAATGTCACCTTGATTAAAAGATTTATAAAATGAGTGTTAGGTCAACCTTGATTAAAGGATTTATGAAATAACTATTAGGTCAACCTTGATTAAAATATTTTGACTGATACAATGGTTAGAATGTAATAATAGGTTTGATTTGTAAAGTAAAACTCACTTTGAAAATTTAGATCTCCATTCCCTTATCTATTGGTTAATTGATTGGCCTCCATTCACATCTTCATCACTAATCTTCTTGGCATCTCCTCAAGCAATCACTCTTCACCAAATTTTTCACACTTCGCCTCTTTTTTTATTCTCTTTACAACCTCTCCTTAATATTATTAGTCTTAGAATGGTTTTGACATTTGAGTGCCAACACACTTAACCACTTTCTACATTGAAGCCGAGTACACTATGTATGCCGAGTCAGAAAATCCATCAGGAGCCGAGTGATCTTCAGGTGCCGAGCAGCCTTCAGGTGCTGAGTGAAGATCAAGTGTTGAATGACTACAAGTGTTGAGCAAGATCCAAGTGCCGAGTAATATTTAATTACCGAGTCATAGATGATGTCGAGCAAGATAGAATCACTACAGTAGCCGAGTAAGCTAGTTTCTTATATGTGCCGAGCATTAGGAAATAGTAAGTGTTGAGTAACACAGAATGCACATGTGAGTTTGTTGCTTCACTAATTCATATGTAGATCATTTTTATGGCTGACATATGATGAATCTTAAAAGATCAAATAGATAAGATCAAATCTTTTGTATTTCCTATGCAATCTACATGCAGCCAATAAGAAAAATGGAGAAGGCATGCAATCAATAATAAAAGTGCAAAGAATGAGCGGGAAATAGAGATTCAATATGGATCATAGATCCATATCTAACCCTAAGTCTTTGAATAGCTTTATAAGGAAGATGAAATCTCATTGTATGAGAGATGGATGAAGAAGTGTATGGAAAAACTATAGTGGAGTTCAGAGTTCAAAGTAAAAAGACTTAGAGGAAAAGAGCAACAAATAGATATTTAGTTGATCAAAACTAAGCAAGGAATACGAACATATATCAAATTTCATAGAATCAAGATCAGAGAAAGCAGATCAAGTGCCTGAATTCAGAAATCAAGGATTGTAAGCTATTGGGTTTATTATACCTAATACTCTCTAGAAATTGTATTAGAAAGAAAATCCTATGTTAATAGGTTAGCTTAACAAATATTTTTTAGATCCTTTAAACAGGTGATTAAATCCTTTAATAGGGCAACACTTCATGTAAAGTGTTTTTAAATCCTTTAACTAGGTCACTATTGACACAATGTAAATCCTTTAACAGGGCAGACCATCAGAAGTGGTCAAACATTATTATTGCAGTGATTTTGTGGGTATCATCCCCACCCCAATTTTACCTTCTTATTCTTAGAGGGTTTCTGGGTTACCAAAATCTCAAGTGTTATGTGGTGATGCATATTTGTTTCTCATGATTGCTTAATGTTTATATGCATGCATGTTCATTTCAATCATATGTTATTAAGGGTTTAAAAATAGGCTAAAAGCTAGTACTTCTGATTCACCCCCCCCCTCTCAAAAGCATTCTTTCCATTAAGACATTCCAACAAAGATCACCAGTCAACAATGAACCAACCTTAGAAAGCATCTCTCATTCCTCCTTTAATAGGCAATTTTGATCATTCCTCTTAAACATCATCGTGGATCTTAGGGTTAGGTCATATTTATCAAATCCTTCCATCTTTTTGTTCTCCTTCTTCTAAAAAATTCTGATCAAATCCTTTCCTAAGAGAACATAAGTCTGCTTGTGCATTAAATGTTCCATCTCATCAATCCTTATCTTCCATGCTCTTTGCAAAATTCCAACTATGTCGACCTCAAATTAAATTCTTTCTCAAATTGTAGCCTTTGTTGTTACTCAAAAATCACCATGTTCTTCTGCTCAATCATCATTGTGTAGCTCGACATACACTACACTACCTCATTCAACATCAATAGGCTCGCTCGTCCATTAGTATGCTCCATTACTACTGAAAACTTTTCATACATTTTCTCAAAAATAACTTGCATATGACAAAACTATTTTGTTTGACTTCTACATAAGTTCCTTAATCTTCTGCTTCATCTCCTTCATTGACTGACTAAATACTAATACTCAGTCAAACTTATCCTTTTGACTTGTTTTAACTCTAATTTTTATGCAACTATCTTCTTTACTTCATGTATTGATTGAATAACACATTATCTTGTCAAGGACTAACTTATTAAGTGCCCATTGTATTTCCATTATACTTAACTACTCATAACTCAACAATGCCACTAGGTCACCTTGTTATCTCTTCTTTTCAAATCCTCTTCATCAACCAAATGATATGACACTCTACACTATTAGTAAATGCATCTCTTGTAGGTTTGGCACCAATGACAACATAACAATTGGTCCAATTGTAGTTGGGTAAAAGCATAGATATGTGTCACCTTTTAAGACCTCTAATCTTGTTTTGGTCAAATCTCATTTCTCTATCAAAACTCATTTTTTTTCAAAAACTAAAAATACTATTTTATAGATCTCAGCATCAATATCATCATTACATAAATTTCATAATGTTTTGATTAGTTATAATATGTTATAATTTTAAAATATTATAGGTAGGTATTTTAACATTTGAGAATATGCTCCCTCTAAAAATGAAAAAAATAGTAAATCATATCAAATAAATCTAAAATTTATATTTATCGCTAGAGGAGAGAGCCATCTTCAAGAAAATGTATTTTTTTTTACAAAATGTGTAGATTTAATAGGGATGTTTTGACGGGAGGTAAAAACTCTTAGTTTATGATAAGGTTGAACTTGATTACTTATAACATAAAAAATAGACATAAACAACTTTTTTTTTTTTCCATACATGTCGTCTATAACATATTTTCAAATTATAGCGAAAAATGGTGATTTGCATATACTTGTTTGATGGGAACTACAACCTATATCTTTTGCATTTAAAAAAGGGACTTCAAAATTTAAAAAACAATGAATAAATTCTTATTAAAAAAAATAAAATCATAGCCATAAAATTCATCCAATTTTAAAATTTTCATTAGTTTACATCATCTTCAAATTCTACGCACAAATACCATTTTTATGTCATTTAAGTTTAATAGTTTCCATTATAGTATCCTTTTTCTTTATAAAAGGTGACACAAGTTTGTGCTTTTACCTAGTTTCTAACAATTTGCAGGATCATCAGGAGAGTTTTGTACTTGGTTTGGTTCCATGTCTGATTACAATACAAATTAATATAAAATTACAACCTGTTTTAAAAATTCATGAACAAAATTATATAAACCATATGTTGGTGTAAATACATATTTACTATTGGAATTAACAAGTGGGAAGATTTACTTTTGAGAGGGGGGGTGAATCAAAAGTAAGTAACTTTAACCCTTTTAAATTATTTTATCTAAAACCATTCAGATGCATCTAATTTACCAGATAAACATAAAAGTAAAGATATGCATGAAAATAGACAACACACTAATTTGGTAACCCAAAAACCCTCGAAGATGAGAAGCTAAAACTGGGGTGGGGATGACACCCACAAAATATCACTGCAACAATGTGTAACTATTCAAAGTTATAATGTTTGACCGCTACCAATGGTCTACCCTATGAAAGGCCTATCATGTTAAAGACTTTACACTCTATCAAAAGTGACCTAGTTAAAGGATTTCATTACCTTGCTAAAAGTAGGTTTGGTTAAAGGACTTTTGTACATTCGCTTGGAATGCCACCTTGTTAAAGGATTTACAAATGGCTGCTAGGCCAACCTAAGTCCATAGGATTTCCATATCTAATACAATTGCTAGAGAGTATTAGAAAACCTTTGACCTGATACCTTCACAATCTTCAATTGCTAATTCTAGATCCTTGTTTTTCTCTTGCTGATCTGATCCTTGCTTGATCTGATATGTCACTCTACTAGGTTTTGATACTCTACTCTTCAATAACTAGATTCTGCAATGCTACTCTATTCTTTCACTAAGTCTCTTAAACCCCCCTCTAAATTTCACTATAGTTCACCCATACACATCTCTCATTTGCACATTCAATGGAGTTTCATCCTCCTTTTAAAGATTTTGAAGACTTCCTAAACCAATTGCAAGACCTCTGCCAGGCACACAAGAAAATATAAGAAATGAAATAGAGAGAGGCAAAAATAAATTAGAAAGACTCATTGCTCGGTTGAAAGAATCCAGACAAACCAATCCAATGAGGGCTCAATTGGCATCATCCCTCGAATCCATTAACACTTAGATAGCCTCAGTTAGTGGTCAGTTAGATATTTGGTGGGCTAAGAGGGATGAACAAAAAAGATTTTATGCAAATAAATTGTCATATGAAGATGTTAAAAAAAAAGAAATACCAAAAGGTAGTATATGTGCATTATTTAGAAAACCCGGTGAGCCAAATATTGTTAGAGAGGGTACTAAACAATTCCCCATCCATTGGTGCATACACAATGCTATTAGAAATAATTTTTGGGATAGATGGTGGATGGTTTTTGATGCCCTCCTTGCAACAATCATGAGGTCCCCATGTATTTTTTGAAGAAATTATATTGTGATTTTGTCCTTGGGGAGATCCCCAATTATTTTGATATGTTAGACTGCCAGGGTAGAGGTGGGGGGTCATCATTTGAGAGGCTAGGAGCATGTCGTGACCCTAATGTAGTTAGGGCACCTGTGGTCCATCCACAACACGAGCATGTGATTATTCCTTTAGTTGTGAAGGAACATGTAGAGGCTAGCACTCTATGGACCATTAATGCTTTGACGCAAACTCTCATCCATTCCACGAGCCCATTAGTTGAGGGGGAGCCTTCTATGCATCGTCGTCACATGTGCACTTCATGCGAATCCCTATGCACATTTGGCACTCATGCCAAAGATGGTGCAGATGATGGGCTTGTCACCGATCAGTTCCTAAATGAGACATTTGGCATTGACACATAGGTAAATTACTAATTTGATCACATTTCATATGTATAGTGAATGATTAATTAATTAGCATTTATTGACATTGTTCAAAATTTAGGGTCAAAGTGTTGCTGGGCCTAGCAGCGATCCTCTAGGCCCATTTTTTGTCCCTTCAACGAGTCCTGAGGTATGTATCAATTTAATCATTTTAATTAATACATATATTTATTATGTAATCATATTAAGGATTGAAAAAAAAAATTATTCATGTGCATCAGTTCTCCACAGGACCCTCAACCTTTACCACAGACACAGAGCAGAGACATCATACAAGCTTCACACAGGTACAGTTGTTTCATGTTAATTTAATTCATTTGATTATATTTATTCCATGTTTCATGTTAGATATAATGTGTATTGTATGACATGCAGCTCATGATGTCGGACACACCTCCTCATTTGTGACAGTCTGTTGATATTGGAGTGGCCGTAGCTATGGCTAGCTCACAACCACTGACGGAGGTATGAAAGAATTTTCTTTTTTTTAGTTGTTGTTTATAATAGTTAATCTCAAAATTTCTAATGTTATTTATAAGTGATTATATTTATTGAATTGTTGTAGGGTCTTGTCACGCCTGATCGTCCACGAGCATTTGAGGTGGACTTACAAAGTGACTATTTGTTGGCAGTAAGAAAATAATTGACTTTGTGTGTACATATATTTAATTTCAACGTATAATAAATATTGATTCATATCTACTTTCTTTGTATCAGTTGGACCTAGAGAAAAGCCTCAAAAAGAGGTCAAGTGAGTGTGTCAGGAGGGCCTCGTCATCTCCACTGTCTCCCTCCACACGATGGAAGAGGACGTCGAGAGACTTGTTTCCTTCCCCTCGTGGGAAGGAAAATATGTAGTTGAGATATTCGATATATATATATATATATATATAGAGAGAGAGAGAGAGAGAGAGAGAGAGATGTTTCCTTCCCCATGTATATATAGGCATTAGAGAGACATATTTGACATACATTTGATGTACATATGACATTCTATATTTGATGTATGACATTATTGGTTAATATATGATATGTTTGTTCATAGACGACATTATTGGTTATCATAATATATTATGTATTTGTTAATGTATATGACATTATTGGTTATCATTTTATATTATATGTTTGTTAATGTATGATGTTAAATTAGATATGTTCGTGTATGACATTAAATTAGATATGTGCATGTATGAAATTAAATTCAATTGCTAGAGAGTTGCCATTATGTCTACCAACTAGTAGATGTTCTTTTTTGCTTTATTAGTATTTCTCAAAAAATGCAAAGAAGTTGTTTCTGGTGAATAGTTGTAAATAATTGTGATCATCGACTTCATGTACTCATGGCTTTGGTTGTGAACACTCGTAACTTTGGCTATAAGCATCCATGGCTTTGGCATTGTGCACTAGTGGATTTGGATGTGAGCATTTATGGCTTTGGTTGTAGGCACAATATAGCCTTAGCTATAGGTTGTCTTTCTTGCTGCATGTCAAAGTTACCTTCAAGAATATCATTAGTCTAAGATCATTACAATTAAAATACTATGAAATAATACCTTGGAAATAATAGTCTTTAACCCATTACTTTATTTGTTAAAACATCATGTAGTATCTACTATAGTGCTTCTACTCAAATATGTTTTCAAAAATACTTAGTATGGCAAAGAAATGTCTATGGAAAGCTTGTCAAATAGGATATTGAAGAACTAAATGTGGATAGTCATTAGTACCCATCAATAAGAACACAGACATCTTTCTCAAGAAAGCCATATGAAATTAGCTTAATTTATAAATTTCCTTTGCAAATAACTAGAAGATGCTATGAATCTTAATACAGAGTTAATCACGAACTCATTATTCCATCCAAGAAGCATATATCACCCTAAGGCAATTAATCGACAGGATAAAAATTAATTCAATTTCAACAAAATTTTGATTATAACAAGCATCTTAGGGATTCTTACAAGAATTAACATGATGTTCACAAGAGTATTACAAGTTCTTGTAATGCTATTTCACATATTGTAATCATATTCAGTTTTGAATGGTCATTTGTGTTACAAGCATAAATGTTCTTTAAGGTCTTTTAATTCTAGACATGAATTTTATTCTGAAGCTTTTCTATGACAACCCACTCAATGCATATATTGTTGTTCCACATTATGCTAATTTGACTTTCATTGGTTGATTTGGGTCTAGACATGACGTTATTCACTACCTTTTTTATATATTATTTTTTTGTAGTGAGGTTCTAGCTCGAATGAATGTATTAATCATCAAAGTTGTGAACCTTGGTCGAGATCCTTAAAAATATATTTTCAAATTGGACCTCAAATAGTTTTCTCAGTCACCCCCTGTACATAGATACTGAAATTGTAGTTAATTACAAAATTAATACTAAATTAACACGAGTTTAATTGAGAAGTATTATGTACCTCAATAGGCTAGATTATTATTGACCGGGAAGCTTTATCTTAGAGCAGTCAATTTCCTAAATCTTTAGTGCAATGACACTCTTATGGAATGTGGAATTAGGTATGCTAGCTAAGGAACGTTCTTTAAAAGGCAGAGGAAACTCAAGACTCACATGTTTTCAATCAATATAAATGTTTAAATTGCTTCTCTAATTTTTTCTATTTATGATCTTCTTAAATCTTAACTTTCTAAATGCATTGATGGGGAAATAAAAATCTTCTAGGAACTAAAGGCTAATCATGTTTAATACTTACAATTCTTTGTTTTTATCTAATAATTTAAAAAAGATTGTACAAGTGTTTTCAAAGAGCAACACTTGTCACTAACATCATAAGAAGGAATATCCAAGGAGAATTACCACTAATCCCCCACCACCAAATTCAAGAGAAAACAAAAATCCACTACTAAAGAGATAGTAACAATGATCATCCCTAGTCTCTCCCTTATCACAAAATGATTACCATCAAAATTTGCATTTCCAATTGTGTCATGTGCATTGAAGCGATAGTAACATTTTCACTCTCTTACCTAATATCTCCCATTTCTGAAACTCTTGGGGAAGGGCAAGGCCATCTTCTTAGTACTTCAAAATACAATGAGTTCCATTTTTTCCCATATTGATAATCGTTGACTTAAAGTATAGTCAAAGTATTGACAGCCCATAGGAACTCAACCTTTGAACATCCCATCTATAAATGACCTCATAAAGAAAGTTCAATAAACCCGCATGAAATAGTGAAACAAAAGTTGCATACTTGTGAAGATGATCAGACTGCAGGTGATCAATATGTCTCAAATCTATAGTCAATTCTTTTACTATGCATATAAATGGTTTGTTATATAAAAGACTTATATCCACCAGATAAATAATCATTTTCTTACTATGCTATCCTTATCCTTGGCTGATCTCTGGTAGACCATTTCTTAACCATCCTCCTTCGATCTATAGGTCACTATATTAATCTAGTTCATCTTGTCTCTACTCGAATTAATAAGAATTGGCAATCTCAGGGATTGCCAAAAGAGGAATGGGTCCAAGTGGAAGATAGGATTTAGAAGTGAGTTTAATTAAAACATAATAAATAGTGTATTACAAAAAGGATAATGGTATGTTCTTCGCAATCTACTCCCTTATACATTCTATCAATGTTCCACATTGAACTTGATAGAGAACATCACAACACATAACTAGCAACATAGAACATACCTCCTAGCCACCTCAAGAACATAAAATTTCAAAAACCAAAGTGCACAAGTTTAAATTCAAAGCCTCAAAGGTCAAGAGCACAACAAATAAAAATAAATAAATAAATACGAACAAAACCCAGATTTGATGGAATCACAGAAAATCTAGTGGCTAGATAGTTACAAGCTGATTCAAGCTAATCCTTCATCACCATTATGGTTGAAAATAACATACCCAATTGAAAACCAATTTACATATACAAAGTGACTAACATTACTCACAAAGAGGGAGTAGAAGCTACACACTACCTTGCGTCCAAGGTGCGCTAAAGAACATAACCAAACTCTTGGAGATCATATAATCCTAAGTTTACATAATCTAGTAGTAACACATTTCGTTAACTTATGAAACATTTACCAAGTTCCATGATTTGTCTCTCCAAAAATGACATGCTAGATATGCTTTCCAACAATATAATTAAGATCCTTCCATCACACATTGCAAGTTTTAGCATCACCTAAGATGGCATTGTAGAATGAAAATGGAATGTGATCTCCAAAAAGTGAGAGAGGTTATTGTAGGTCTCTGCAACACAATCCTGTAGGAACTAGAATCTCATCCATATCTTGCACGAGCTCTGAGATATGCCTCATCAAAGATTGCAGCCCTATGGCATTTAGTGACCCTTAGGGGCATTCCGGTTCAACATGCCTGAGAACATTCAAGCACTGAAGGGGACAAGATGAGGTTGGGGATAGCATTTACCCAACCACCTGGAGCTAATGGAGCAAACAGTTTGATCCCATGACAAAAGATGAGAGAGATTTGGCAGTTGGCAACTTTGTACTAGCCAACACTACAAGTTTCAGCATCACCCAAGATGGCATTGTAGAATGAAAATAGAATGTGATGTCCAAAAAGCAAGAGAGGTTATTGTAGGTCTCTGCAACATGGTCCTGTAGGAACTAAAATCTCATCCATATCTCGCATGAGCTCTGAGATATGCCCTATCAAAGATTGCAGCCCTGTGGCATTTAGTGACCCTTAGGGACATTCCGGTTCAGCGTGCCTGAGAACGTTCAAGCACTAAAGGGGACAAGATGAGGTTGGGGATAGGGTTTACCCAGCCACTCAGAGCTAATGGAGCAGACAGTTTGATCTCACGATGAAAGATGAGAGAGATTTGGCAGTTGGCAACTTTGTACTAGCCAACACTGCAAGTTTCATCATCACTCGAGATGGCATTGTAGAATGAAAATGGAATGTGATCTCCAAAAAGTGAGAGAGGTTATTGTAGGTCTCTACAACATGGTCTTGTAGGAACTAGAATCTCATCCATATCTTGCACGAGCTCTGAGATATGCCCCATCAAAGATTGCAGCCCTGTGGCATTTAGTGACCCTTAGGGACATTCTGGTTCAGCGTGCCTGAGAACGTTCGAGCACTGAAGGGGACAAGACGAGGTTGGGGTTAGGGTTTACCCATCCACCTAGAGCTAATGGAGTGGACAGTTTGATCCCACGATGAAAGATGAGAGAGACTTGGCAGTTGGCAACTTTGTACTGGCCAACACTGCAAGTTTCAGCATCACTCAAGATGGCATTGTAGAATGAAAATGGAATGTGATCTCCAAAAAGTGAGAGAGGTTATTGTAGGTCTCTGCAAAATGATCCTGTAGGAACTAGAATCTCATCCATATCTCGCACGAGCTCCGAGATATGCCCTGTCAAAGATTGCAGCCCTGTGGCATTTAGTGACCCTTAGGGACATTCTGGTTCAACGTGCCTGAGAACATTCAAGAACTGAAGGGGACAAGATGAGGTTGGGGATAGGGTTTACTCAACCACCCAAAGCTAATGGAGCAGACAGTTTGATCCCACGACAAAAGATGAGAGAGATTTGGTAGTTGGCAACTTTGTACTGGCCAACACTGCAAGTTTTAGCATCATTCGAGATGGCGTTGTAGAATGAAAATGGAATGTGATCTCCAAAAAGTGAGAGAGGTTATTTTAGGTCTCTGCAACACGGTCCTGTAGGAACTAGAATCTCATCCATATCTCACACAAGCTCTGAGATATGCCTCGTCAAAGATTGCAGCCTTGTGGCATTTAGTGACCCTTAGGGACATTTTGGTTCAGGGTGCCTGAGAATGTTTGATCATTGAAGGGAACAAGATGAGGTTGGGGATAGGGTTTATTTGGCCACCCAGAGCTAATGGAGTAGACAGTTTAATCCCATGACAAAAGATGAGAGAGATTTGGTAGTTGGCAACTTTGTACTCGCCAACACTGCAAGTTTCAGCATCACCTAAGATGGCGTTGTAGAATGAAAAGAGAATGTGATCTCCAAAAAGAGAGAGGTTATTGTAGGTCTCTACAACATAGTCCTGTAGGAACTACAATCTCATCCATATCTCGCATGAGCTCCAAGATATGCCCCGTCAAAGATTGCAGCCCTGTGGCATTTAGTGACCCTTAGGGACATTCCGGTTCAGCGTGCCTGAGAACGTTTGAGCACTGAAGGGGACAAGATGAGGTTGGGGATAGGGTTTACCTAGCCACCTGGAGCTAATGGAGTAGACAATTTGATCCCACAACAAAAGATGAGAGAGATTTGGTAGTTGGCAACTTTGTACTGGCCAACGCTGCAAGTTTCGGTATCACCCAAGATGGCATTGTAGAATGAAAATGAAATGTGATCTCCAAAAAGCGAGCAAGGTTATTGTAGGTCTCTACAACATGGTCCTGTAGGAACTGGAACCTCATCCATATCTTGCACGAGATCTGAGATATGCCCCGTCAAAGATATTTGAATTCACAGTGTTTAATGAGAATATAGTTGAGGCTTGCTTTACTTTTCTATGTTAAGTTTGGCTTTCAATTTTGGTTTCCCTACTTATCTATGTGAAAGTTCCACTTTCATAAGTAACATGGATGCAATAATACTAAATTAAGTATAGGTTCATGGTTCTAAATTAATAATACTAAATAAGAGGAGGAATGAATCAACCTTGATGATAGAGGTAAATGTTGAATAATATTTATTTAATCACATTGTTTGAAAAAACTTTAATGACCTTTAAATACAATTGAAAGAAATGGAATTGATCTCCCTTACTCATGTAGATGAATAAAATTGGAATTTAAAAAAGAGAGGGACATCCACAATAAAACCATGCAATCATGCACTTCTTGATGGGAGTATCATAAGTTCATTGTTAGATGGATATGCCAAATGTGGAAGAATTAAAAGGAAAATATGTTGATTGATTGAAAATAAAACCAAACATGTGGAATATTTAAAAATATATCATGGGGCTATTAATAAAATAAAACTAATAGAATCAAACTCTACAAACATGGGTATTCAAACTATGAACAAAAAAAACATCATTATTGAGGTTTTAGCATGTTGCACAAGATAGGGTCTTATTGAAGCTAACAAGAAGCATCATTGTATATAGTGTTTTATAGGCATAAAATTAAAGTGGCATAAAACCATTCATATGCAAAAACATCTAGAACATGTGATAAAATCATTCGTTCAAACCATTCATGTAGCCATAGTCACAAATTTCAACAAAGAATTCAACCAACATAAAGGTGCTAAACTTTGTAAGCTATGGATAACTATTGATCTTTAAATATAAAAGCATTTGTATGGGTCTAAGGTAATATGCATTATGAAATTTCTTGATTTTCCAAAATATTATATCTTAAAATTCACAATCATCAAATCTTAGCATCCAATCAACTAATCCAGTAATACAAGCATCAAACCAATGTGATAACAAAAAATCAAAGTTGATTCCATAAGGTCTAAAAATATCATATAATCCATTTATCAATAATTTGAAACATCATAAGCATATGTCTAATAATGTCATACATGAAATATATGTAAAAAATGACATAAATAGAAAAAATTATACAAAACATATGCCCAATAATGCCATATAGGTGTAAAATGTACATCATTAGATATATACTCTTTCCAACTAGGGGAACAAAATAAATCCCTAATTGTCTTTAATTTCCAACAAGTGGGAGATGACCAGTGTATATAATGAGGTCTTCCTAACATGCTCACTAGTCCATTAGTCTAGAATCTTTTGTAACTCGACATGTTACAATCAAAATTATATATGAATAAATAACTATTTTATATAAAAAAATAAAATATATTTACACATAAAACTTAATATTTTCTTACAGCTAGCTGATAAGTCCTCTATATATACACCTCAGGGATACATTGATGGTCAGGAGTAATAAGACCCTACAAAAACCATCAAAGTTATCACTCGATTGTGCCTATGAATTTTATATTGAATTTTAGTACTAATGAAATTTTAATGTAAACTCTTTCATAACTTAGTCATTGGCTTAGAACTAGTGAGTGCAATAAGGACTCATTGATCAATACAATGATGAAAATGTAAAGGTGTCTCTGATGTCAATAGCTGAAAATGATAATACATGAGACTCAAATGCAGTTATGAAGAATACACATTTTCTTTTGTCTCCATATCAAATAAAATATTTTGGTACCTCTATGAATGTAGTATGACATCCTTCATTTTATAGTGTTGATCCCAAAGCTACAACACTTATTATTTATTACACATGTATGTAAATCTGTTAAGCATCAAATTCAACACCTTTGTCTGCAAAATAATGTACTATATGTTAGAGTAATAAATTCATTTTCTTAGTAATTATATTATATTGATATAATTACTAAGTTACTTATTATATTGATATAGTTTACTTATAATTCCTTTCGATTTATGACTAATTGAAATGATTTCCCCAATTTTCCATCTAGTCACTAGAAAATTGGATTTGTTGTCTCTTTCTCTTAAAGAACTGGATCTACTAGTTCCTTTGGTCTAGTAGCCTTCCATTGAGATTGGGGTTTTGAAAGGTTCAAGGGTTGAGGAACTTTTTATAGAATATCTTGAAGAAGGAGAGGTCATGTATAATGGTTTTGAGGAAGGCTAGAGTTCCATCCAGATGGTGTTGCAAAATGGCCAAGTAGAGGAGGAGGTAGAAGAATAAATAGAATAAATGCATGAGAAGGAGGGTCATGGGGGCAATGGAAAATTTGGGTAGGGAAGCAATTAGGAGAATGGGTCAAATATGCTTCTCAACTAGAAGGAGAGTATTGCATTGGACACTGATACTAGTCCGCCTCATAGCAAGATAACCAATGTTGGTGATGACCTTGTTAAGGAGATCACTACCAATCAGAATTTTACCTATAAGCCTACAAGACTTCATCCCTTGGTAGTGGTAATGGTGGTAATTATGGTTGAATGTGTTTGAAATAGAAAAAGAAATGAAGGGTGTTTTGCATGACACTATTCACTCATCATAGGTTGTATGGATTCAAACCCACAACCAAGTTTTTATACCATTATACAAATTACAAATTATAAGACTATGCCTTTCATGATAGTCACATTTTCATATTGGCAAATGAAGAATGACTTTTGGAACAAACATAATAAATACTTCCAAATACAAATGAAGACAATGTATTGTATTATAAGCTTGAATGGTAAAGACCAAGCCCAAACATTTATTGAGGTGTAGCATTTATAATTGTTAGGTTCATGTGAAGAAGTCATCATTCATATTCTCATTGTTGTGTAATTTGATGATAAGAATAATACAATGATATAGAGGTTGATAGTGACTTAAAACTTTACAAAATGCAATCAATGAGAATTTTACATTGAGGGGGGAGTAATAATCAATGTTTCATTCTCATTATTTGAAAAACTCTTATATAAAGAGGGAGTAGATAGATGATATGGTTTAGTCTTCTTTCTAGAATCTTAGTCATATTGGTTTAAAAGGATTCATGATACAACTACTATACTTAGCATGACCAATTGATCCTAAAAACCTTATTATTGATGCTACAAACCTTAGTATTGACATAATTTAACCTCTGCAATTCCAGGCATAAGATGATTAGCATACAATGGTACTTGAACAAAGAACACTAATAAATATTGAGGATGTGAATTGATAATACCATTTTGCAGATGATTTTGGCATCTCACCCTTTATCACTTGTGTGTCAACTTTATTAGCCCTCTTCTTTGGTGACCTACAAATGAAGAATTAGCACAGTAAAAAATCTAAGATAAGATTAAAAAAATGGGTCTTATTAAAGAATCTAATATAAATTCAAATAATGTATCCAGATTCTAAAAAAATCAAAACTAAATCTCATCACTTACACATCATAACAATACGGTCCACCTTAGTCATGTGATAGTCTTGGGGAAGAGGTTGTAACATTGTATTTGGATCTGACTGATCACTTTTTCTCTCTCTCCCAATTCAATCTAATGAGCCAACTGGATCTGCTCGACATTTTAATGTCTCAAGTATTGCCTCATGGTTTGACTCGCAAAATTTCCAAAGAATCTTATTATGTGGTTTTCCACCATATTTTATCAAGTGGACATTTGATGTGACAACAAGGTTTGAATAATGAAGAATCTTCCTCTCTATTTGCCAATCCTCAAATAACCACAAGTTAGGATTCTTCATAGGATATCGTCTAAGCCATGTGCCTCCTACAACCACCGCACCGACATGGTACTCTAAATCTTCACCATCTATAACCGAGTGATCCAATTTTTGGTTGGCTTCAACACAATGACACAAATAATAATCTGTCTCTTCTTCATTGTCTTCAGGTGCAATAACAACAAAAACATGGCCTGCAGCGACAAATGTACAAAATGCGGTCATTAATTCAGAAAATACTTGGGTAAAAGTTATAAAGTTACATATTGAAATTACAAAGATATATATATATATCCTCTGCACATGATGGACAATAGCATGCCATTTTTTGTGTGTGGGTACTCCATGAACCTGCATCAGAGCTTCTAAAAGAGTGTAACTCACTAGATCCTGTTAGTGTGCAACAATCTTGATATGGTGCAATGTTAGTATTATCTATCAACCAAAAAAATCTACGAACTGTAGACTCACCTTCCTTACCTAGACCCATTGTAGCATTACACCATTGGACGATGGCAAAGATATATATAAATATATATATATATGTATGTATGTATGTATGTATGTATGTATGTATGTATGTATGTATGTATGTATGTATATATGTGTATATATATATACATACATATATATATGTATGTATATATATATATGTATGTATATATATATACACATATATATGTATGTATATATATATGTGTATATATATATACATACATATATATATATACATACATATATATATATGTATGTATATATATATACACATATATACATACATACATACATACATACATACATACATATATACATACATACATACATACATACATATATATATATATATATATATATATATATATATATATTACCAGGTTGCACTAGATCTGACAAGCGGTCAAAGTCAATAGATGAATTCATCTCTACCATTTCCAGTGCTTGTGGGGGACGATAGGTGTCAATTGGGTCCAAAACCCATATATCCCATTTGTCCACCCATTCAGTTGACTCACAGTCATCCCAATTTTCCTCTGCACATGATGGACAATAGCATGCCATTTTTCGTGTGTGGGTACTCCATGAACCTGCATCAAAGCTTCTAAAAGAGTGTAACTCACTAGATCTTGTTAGTGTGCAACAATCCTGATATGGTGCAATGTTAGTATTATCTATCAACCAAAAAAATCTACGAACTGTAGACTCACCTTCCTTACCTAGACCCATTGTAGCATTACACCATTGGACGATGGATTTTGCATCTATCAATATTGCTCCATCTTTGTACTTTAGTTCTTCACAAGCCAAGGCTCTTTTAATGCATGCGCCTGCACCATCATGCTCTCCCTTACCATGACCAACCTTTGTGAAATTCCACATATATTGAATTCTACACAACCTGTGCATCCTGCTCAACCAATAGAACATCTGTGCATTCTTGAATTGAGATGCACAATTGTCTGACCAAATAATGTGTTGACGATATGATATGCCCCTGTTAGCCAAATCTCCATAAAATAGTTGAAAACAACCATGTACAAACTCTGTAGAATGTGATTGATCATCGCTGATGTAAAAATGGTACTCCCTCAAAATATTCCTGTCATCCTCTGTACTTGTAGGTGAATGCATGAATGTTATGTGAACAAATATGAAAACCTATTGAGATGTATAATACTTTGCTTGCACGTCATTTTGTGGTTGTAGTGTGTAGTTCTCTACAAAATCTACAACCAAAACAATGGTATCCAATGGAAACGTATCCTTGCACAACTTGAATTGCAAATCCAACCATCGAGCTCTATGGGTATGCCTTGCATACTCGTACATAATATTTTCACAAAAAATCTTCATGAACTCATACACTGGAATCTTTTCAATAACTAGATCACATCTTTTACAATGTTTCCCATCTTTTAGAGCATATGTCACTATCTTGAATTTTTCGTAATCTACTATTTCATTTCCAATTGCATGTGTACTATCCATATGTTGACAAGTTGATAAAAGTTGCAAAGAACCACAAAATAAGCACGTACCATCCAAGCATGATGTCTTGTAAAATTGTTGGCCATCCCCTATTTCACATAAAATGTTGGATATGAATTTTCTTGAAGATCTCGATGGCTCTTTTATGTCACAATCCTGCAAAATAAACTGAGAATGCAAAACTACGCATATGTGCCTAAAAACATCAAAATGGTTAGAAAATTCAATATGTATCCTACAACAACAAGTTGTGCATGTGTGATTTATTTTCACATAAAAAGGTTTACCCATCTCAAAAAATCTTTGACTTATTCGAATTTGAGGATACATACCAATAAATTTTGCAAAAAATTGTGTCCGAGTTGAGTCCAAAAAATGTTTCGCATGTGGCTCGCGATTTCGGCTACCAATCCTCCTTCTTACATCATCTCTTTGATTAGGAAAAACATGTGTGTTATTTTTCTAAAAATCTTCGATCAATGATTTCAAGGCTTCACTAATTTCTTTATCTTTTCGTGGTAGTCTACCGCTAAATGTCCATAACTCTTTTTTTGTTGGATCTTCTAATCTCTCACACCTTAGCATGGCTCTCCTTAAGGTACCTCTACCAATTTTTAATGTTTTTCTTGTCTTTCTCATGAGTCGAGCTTTCTTCATTTGGCTACTTACTATTTTCAATGTGAGTACTCATCTTGTGATATTACTATCTTTGGTACGTGATTTAAAACCCACTTTGTCATAAGCACTCATTAGATTCTTTACAATATTTCTTTCATTTGAATCATCCATCGTTCTTAGCCCAAGAATCTTCATGATAGGCCTAAATTTAAAATTCTTCATCATTTCAACAAATAATTGGCATTGACCTGTAATATTTAATTCTTCAAAAAATAATCTCCACATATGATTAACTTTTCTTTGACAAGTACGCTTGCTAATCTTGTCAGGCATTGATTTCAAAATGTTAGTATCAATATCAATCAAATATTTTGGTTTTCTAAAACGAATTCTAGAAGGTGTTCTAATCTCTTCAATTCTCTCAACATTTTGAACATCAATATAAGGTTGAGTGTATTGCATACCTTGAATCGAAGATGATGTGCCTTGGCAATAAGATGTAAAAGATGGAATATCACCTACTTGATGTGTTGATGTTGTGCTTTCAACATGACATGATGGAGTGTGTATATCGTCTGATCTACAAATCAGTGTCTCTTCAACATGAGAGGATGATATGACTTCAACATTGGAAGATGGTGTAGCGGATGATGTGACTCCAACATTCGAAGATGGTGTAGTGGACGATATGACTCCAACATTGGAGGATGGTGTAGCTTCACAATTCAATTGTCTTCTTGAGCGTAACAATCTCATTCATTGTCTTTGTCTTTCTAATTCTTCCTCCTTATTTCTTTGCACTGGTGGTTCTTGATCCTCTTCGAAAGTTAATTCTTCATCATTGCTTTGCAATTTTCTTTGTTCACGTAGTAATTTCATTTTATCCCTTTTAATTGTCAAATCTCTCTCCCTATCTGCATTTGTTTGAATCTTTGGTTTCTTCCTTGGCATGATGATGATTTCTACATGTCAAATTATTCAAACATCTGAATTACTTAAAATGTGTAAATTACAAATTATTCAATTACATAAAAAAATTATATTTATTTGAATGAATACACAATATATATCAAACGACCTGTCAAATTTCTAACCATTTTGAAATAACATTTCATTGAAACATAAAATTTTCAATGAATTCACTATATATTACATAACATATCAAATTATAATCAAATTTGTATCTATATATCGACAAACAATATTTAAAATGGATTGCACTAACCTTTTCTATTAAAGGAATATTCAAAAATTCTTCAAATCACATATCCAATGATTGAATTTGGTGTTTGCTAGCTTCCAACAATGTTTAAATAGTGTTTGCTAGATGTTGAAACCCGTGTTTTTTGTCGAAATAATAGAGAGCATAACAGACCAAAAGTTAAAAATGGATGAAATGGGCCCCAAGGTTGGTTTTTGACCATTTTTTGGTGATTTGAGATAGTGCGTACACACTATCTCAAAACACATCACTCCCCATCCTCCCTACTCTCTATCCTCCCTACTCTTTCTCCCATCCCCTCGCTCTCTCTCTTCCTACTCTCTCCCATCCTTTACTCTCTCTCACCCTCCCTCTCCCACCACCTACTCTCTCTACCTCTCTCACCCCCTCTCCTCTCCCATCCCTGGCTCTTTAGATCTCTCACACACACTCTTATCCCCCTATCTCTCTCCCTCTCCCTCTCCTACCACCTAATTTCTCTCCCCCATCCCCTACTCTCTCTCTTCTCTCTCGTCTCCTACTTTGTCTCTCTTACACACATTCCCATTCCCCCTCTCTCTCCCTCTCCCACAGCCTACTTTCTCTCCCCCATCGTCATACTCTCTCTACCACCCCCTACTCTCTCTCACACTCACACTACTACTACCTACTATCTCTCTCTCTCAAGTTCTCTCTCTCCCTCTCTACTCTCTCTCTCCCATCTTGTACAAGCTCTCTCTACCTCTCCCACTCTCTCTCCCATCGCCTACTTTTTCTCCCTCATCCCCTGCTCTCTCTCTCTCGTCTCCCATCCCCTACTCTCTCACACTCTCACACTCTCCCCCATCCCCTACTCTCTCTCTCCTCTCCCATCCCCTACTCTCTCACACTCTCACTCTCTCCCATCCCCTACACTATCTCTCTTACACATACACCCCCATCCCCCCCTCTCTCTTTCCCTCTCCCACCCCCTACTTTCTCTCCCCCATTGTCGTACTCTCTCTCTCTGCCACCCCCTACTCTCACACTCTCACACTCTGTCCCATCCCCTACTCTATCTCTCTTACAGACACACTCCCATCCCCCCTCTCTCTTTTCCTCTCCCACCACCTACTTTCTCTCCCCCATCGTTGTACTCTCTCTCTGCCACCCCCTACTTTCTCAAAACACATCACTCCCCATCCTCCCTACTCTCTATCCTCCCTACTCTCTCTCCCATCCCCTCCCTCTCTCTCTTCCTACTCTCTCCCATCCTTTACTCTCTCTCACTCTCACTCTCCCACCACCTACTCTCTCTACCTCTCTCACCCCCTCTCCTCTCCCATCCTCGGCTCTTTAGATGTCTCACACACACTCTTATCCCCCCTATCTCTCTCCCTCTCCTACCACCTAATTTCTCTCCCCCATCCCCTACTCTCTCTCTTCTCTTACATCCCCTACTTTGTCTCTCTTACACACATTCCCATTGCCCCTCTCTCTCCCTCTCCCACTACCTACTTTCTCTCCCCCATTGTCGTACTCTCTCTACCACCCCCTACTCTCTCTCACACCCACACTACTACTACCTACTATCTCTCTCTCTCAAGTTCTCTCTCTCCCTCTCTACTCTCTCTCTCTCCCATATTGTACAAGCTCTCTCTGCCTCTCCCACTCTCTCTCCCATCGCCTACTTTCTCTCCCCCATCCTCTGCTCTCTCTCTCATCTCCCATCCCCTACTCTCTCACACTCTCACACTCTCCCCCATCCCCTACTCTCTCTCTCCTCTCCCATCCCCTACTCTCTCACACTCTCACTCTCTCCCATCCCCTACTCTATCTCTCTTACACATACACCCCCATCTCCCCTCTCTCTTTCCCTCTCCCACTGCTTTCTTTCTCTCCCCCATCATCGTACTCTCTCTCTCATCCACCCCCTACTCTCACACTCTCACACTCTCTCCCATCCCCTGCTCTATCTCTCTTACACACACACAATCCCATCCCCCCTCTCTCTTTTCCTCTCCCACTTCCTACTTTCTCTCCCCCATCATCGTACTCTCTCTCTTCCACCCCCTACTTTCACACTTTCACACTTTCTCCCATCCCCTACTCTCTCACTTTCATAGATACACACACTCTTATCCCCCCACTCTTCTTCTTCTCTCCCATCCCCTACTCTCTACATCTGTCACACACACTCCCATCCCCCCTATTTCTCTCCCTCTCCGTCTCCCTCTCCCACTCCCTCTCCTACTGCCTACTGTCTATCTCTCTCAAGTTCTCTTTCTTCCTCTCTACTCTCTCTCTCTCTCTCTCTCTCTCTCCCCCACATCCCCTACTAATTTCTCTCAAACTCTCACAATCTCTCCCATCCTTTACTCTATCTCTCTTATAAATAAATACACATTCCCATTCCCCCCCTCTCTCTCTCTCTCGCAGTCCTTGTACCACTGCCTACTCTCTCCCATCCCCTACTCTATCTCTCTTAAATGCTTCCATTCCACCTCTCTCCCTCCCACTCCCTCTTCCACCGCCTACTCTCTCTCTCTCTCTCTCTCTCTCTCTCTCTCTCTCTCTCTCTCTCTCTCTCCCTCCCTCTCTCTCCCATCCCTCTACCATTACCTACTCTCTCTATCTCTCTCTCCCCTCTCTCATTCTTGACTCTCTCTCTTTCACACACACACACCCATCCCCCCTCTCTCCTCTTCCATCCCCTACTTTTTCTCTCACTTACTCTCCCACTCCCACTCCCTCTCCCATTGCCTACTCTCTCTCACTCTCACTCTCACTCTCACTCTCTCCCTCTCCACTCTCTCTCTCTCTCTGCTACCCTCTAGTCTCTCTTAAATTTTCACACTCTCTCCTATCCCTCTCTCTCTCTCTCTCTCTCTCTCTCTCTCTCACACACACACACACACACACACACACACACACATACACACACATTTCTATTCCCCCCTATCTCCCCCTCTCCCACTCTCTCTCCCATCGCCTACTCTCTCTTCCATCCCCTACTCTCTCTTGAGCTACTTTGTCTTCCCCCTCTCCCATTCCATACTCTCTCTCTTTCATACACATGCACTCCCATCCTCCTCTCTCTCAAGTTCTTCCTCTCCCACTCCGTCTCCCATCGCCTACTCTCTCTCTCTCCCCCATCCCCTACTCTTAATCTCTCTCTCCCAACCTGTACTCTCTCTCACACTTCCTCTCTCTCTCCCATCCCCTACTTTAAATCTCTTTCCCCCATCCCGCACTCTCTCTTTTCCACCCCTACTCTCTCTCACACTTCCTCTCTCTCCCATCCCCTACTTTAAATCTCTTTCCCCCATCCCACACTCTCTCTTTTCCACCCCTACTCTCTCTCACACTTCCTCTCTTTTCCACCCCTTCTCTCTCTCTCTCTCTCTCTCTCTCTCTCTCTCTCTCTCTCTCTCTCTCTCTCTCTCTCTCTCTCTCTCTCTCTCTCTCTCTCTCTCTCTCTCTCTCTCTCTCTCTCTCTCATCCTATACTCTCTTTGTCACCCCTACTCTTTCTCACTTTCTCTCTCCCATCCTATGCTCTCTCCCCTCTCCTATCCCCTACTTTCTCTCTATCTCTTTCACGCACACACATAGCCATTCGCCTATCCCCCCCCCCACCTAGTTCTCTTTTGCAACTTACATCTTAATAACTGAGGTTTAAATAGCGCATGCATGCTATAGGGTGCACGTGCTATTTAAACCTTAATCAAACCCAAACCCAAACCTAAGGCTTGGTTTTGCCTTGGAGATCCAACCCAAAGGTTTGGTTTTGATGAACAGGCCTGAGACGTGTTTTCTAGCAAACATACAAAAAATGATTATTTTTTCTTCTGTGCTCCCCTTCAAGATTTCTCGTGGTTGGGTATCGATAAGATCAACTTACATAGCATTATAGGTCTCTATGTTAGCTATCTAACCATATAATTTATTTTTAATTTGAACTATTTCAAGCCTTTCATCTATAATTTCTTTTGAATGTATGTTCATTTTTTTGTCAAAAACCACCACATACTAATTGGGCTATAGATTTTAGCTCGTTCATCGAATTTCGTAACAACTTAGTTTTTTAGAAACTAGACTCCATTCTACACACTTTGAAAAAAAAGTTTTGATTTTAGATTAGTTTTCAATTATTTCTAGGGGGAGCACACAGATATTTCACGTTTTTGGGATGTGTCTAGTTAAAAAATTCATTAAAAAAAAATAGTCATTATAAAATTACTCGAAAAATCTGGGATAAACTACATAGTGTTAAGTAACTTTTGACTAGAGTGATTAAAAAATTTCAAAAAAAAAGTTAAAATTTTAGGGGGGCCACACTTTGTACTGTGTTATGTTTTTTTGGAATAAACAGTACCACTTTTTGTGGCCCCCTTTTTTGAGGACCTAAAACTAAACCATTTTGAAAAAAAATTAGTAGTTTAGAAACTAGATTCAAAGGACTACGACTTTTTTTTTGTCATATCTGAAAATTTTGAGCGTAACTATCTTCAAATTCTTGTTGAAGTTCAAAATTTATAGATTTCAAAAAAAAGGTGTACACTTATACCCCCCTTTTGGCACCACAACTTTGTGCACTTACCCATTTCTAGATCTTTTCTCCAAGCTGTAAGGCTCCTTCTTGTGAGAACTTAGCTCTAATACCAATTGTTGGAATTAACAAGCGGGAAGATTTACTTTTGAGAGGGGGGTGAATCAAAAGTAACTAACTTTAACCCTTTTAAATTCCTTTATCTAAAACCATTCACATGCATCTAATTTACCAAATAAACATAAAAGTAAAGACATGCATGAAAATAGACAACACACAAATTTGGTAACTCAGAAACCCTCCAAAATGAGAAGGTAAAACTGGGTTGGGGATGCCACCCACAAAATATCACTATAGCAATGTGTAACTATTCAAGGTTACAATGTTTGACGACTTCCAATAGTTTGCAATATGAAAGACCTATCCTATTAAAGACTTTACACTCTGTCAAAAGTGACCTAGTTAAAGGATTTCACTACCCTACTAAAAGTAGGCTTGGTTAAAGGACTTCTGTACCTTCACTTGGGATGTCACCCTATTAAAAGATTTATAAATGGCTGCTAGGCCAACCTAAGTCCATAGGATTTCCATATCTAATACAATTGCTAGAGAGTATTAGAAAACCTTTGACCTGATAGCTTTGCAATCTTCAATTGCTGACTATAGATTCTTGTTCTGCACTTGTTGATTTGATTCTTTCTTGATTTGATATGTCACTCTACTAGGTTTTGATACTCTATTTTTCAATAATTGGATTTTGCAATGCTACTCTATTCTTTCACTAAGTCTCTTATACTCCCCTCTGAATTTCACTATAGTTCACCCATACACATCTCTCATCCACACATTCAATGGGGTTTCATCCTCCTTTTAAAGATTTCAAAGACTTAGGATTAGGTATGAATCAACAATCAATATTAAATCTTCATTTTCTGCTCATTCCTTGCACTTTTTTTATTGGTTGCATGCAAATTGCAAGGTAATGTGAAAGATTCGATCTTATCTTCAAGATCCTTTGAGATTCATCCTATGTTAGCTCCAAAAACATTTTACATCTGAGTTTGTGAAGGCACAAACTCATATGCTGATTTCTATGTTACTTTTCACATACTGTTGTTAATGCTTGGCACATATAGAAAAATTAGCTCACTTGGCTCCTATAGCAATTATGTTTCACTTGAAATCTATAGTGACTCAACTCATATACTTTGCTTAGCACTTGAACTTCACTCAATACTTGAAGATTTCTTGGAACCTGAAGTTCACTCGACACCTATTGAATTCTTTGACTCAACATACATTGTAGCTCAACTTTTGTATTATACTCGGCATTGTCTTGAGAATTTGGTTAAGTGTGTTGACACTCAAATGTCAAAACCAATCTAAGACCAACATTTACTATTTATACTTTACTTAAGTTTACTTAGGTTAATGCATTATTTTATTATTTCTTAGGTGAGACACTTACGAGTTTGCATACTCTTCTGAGTTGTCATGTTGACAACACTTGAGTAAGAAACTCTAATTTAGCACATGGTGTCTACATTACTGGAGTTTGCATAATTAACTAAGTTGTCATGTAGACAACATAGTTATTTGCACTTCTAATTTAGCACATGGTGTCTACAACATTATTTTGCGTGCTACACCTTTGTAGGCTTATCCTCACATCATCACACTTACTCCTACGCTTAATGTAGGATAACCTATATTTGATGGACATGTGCTTGGTTGTATGACTTATCATGTTGTTGATTCCTATGCATTCTAGAAGCATTCCAAAGGCCTTTATATATAGGCACTCCTAGTGTACTTTTATACATTGAATGAATATTATATCATCATTCTTATCATACTCTTTTGGTCTACTATTGTGCTTGTGCTTGAGTTCCTTGGTATTGGGTGAATTTTTTCCTAAGGCAAATTTTTACATGGTATCAGAGCTCAGGGAAATTCTCTTCACATAGCCATTCAAGACCATTGTTGCTTTAGCACCTCCACCTAGATCTAAAGAATTCACAAAAATTGGGAGCATCTAGAGCCAAATCAGACCTTGCCATTATGTCTGGAACATTGATTCAGTGAAAATTGGCTATAAATTCACTTATATTGGGCCAAAGTCAATTTTGAGGAATTTCTTTTGTAAATCAGCACCCGAAAGCCTAATTTGCAACTTGGGTATGGTCATTTATTTGATCTGCAAATTTTATTTTTAGATCTGAATTTTATTATTCTTTACATTATTTTAGAATTGAGTATTTTTCAGAATTTTTTTTGCCCAATCGGGCCTACAGAGAATTTTTTTTGCAAGAACCAAGCAGTGACACCCCAACCCCTATAGAGAATATTCATAGGGAATATTCTACTTTAATTGGTGGGAAACTCTGCATATTGCTCACAAATTTGAGCAACAATCAATTTTATAGCAAGATAGACTAGTAATTTTGATGACATCTAACTATTCTGATGAATATAACTAGCCATCATAAATCTAGCCAAGACTCAATGAGCACTAGCCTCAACCAGTGAGCAAGCATAAGCTAGTGACTTCATTTTCTTTGACATTGCTGACGTTTTATTTTAAATCATTTGGAGTCTTCCCACTATGTGAATGTGGGACTAAATAATGCCCACGCAATTGCCATAAACTATGCTCCGGCCTCCCTTTTCTACTTATCGACAATGAGTTGCACAAATTCTGGCATCTCTATGCCAACTTAGCCGTAGACCTCGCCATTTGTCTGCCGCATGGCACAATAACTGCCACTCATGTCTTGACATGTGGACATCATAGACCCATCCATGCAAGCCAAAGTGCTTAGCCAACAAATTAAATGTTGACACGTGGATAGATTTGCCATGCCAGCACTACACTCACAACCCTGTCATATGCTAATTCGATAGACACATTAGCTCTAGGTCAAAAACCATACATTGCCACCTCACAAGACACGTCATTGTCTATATAGGGCCATACATGCTAACATCATCCTAACATCACTGCCACGTCAGCAAGGGGACCCATTTTTTTGCTTGTGTTAGCAATCCACTATCCTAAAATTGATGGCCATCTGACCATCATCAAGAGGTAAAATAGAACTACTATGATAGCTATATGACAGCCAAATTTAACCCCATCTTTTCTTGATCCAACCCCTCTCTAGATTGATTTTTTATTTGATAGTCTGACTTTGCGAGGTCATATCTCAATCATTTGGACTCCAAATCAAATGCCATTTTTTTAATTTTGGCTAAAATTTCCTAAAATTTTTAATGGTGTAGTTATTTTTTGGTTTTGGTGCATGTATTTTTCATAAATTACATCTTTTGGTGACTGTACCTATCCAATCCTATATATTGAAACTTCAAATGCTCCGTACGGGATCATCTGGACTTGAAAATAGGTTCTATTTTTTTTGAAAGTGTGTTATCTTTTGTCTACTTTCCAGATCTGTAATTAGATTATAGGGTTGTGTGGACAAAAGTTTCACTTTTATAAATAGGTCCTTTTCTGCATTGTAATACTTTGATATATCTTCAAAATTATTGTATATCTGAGATACACTATAATGTTCTAGTTTTGAACTCCATAAGGAGGTTGTAAAAAGAAAAATCAAAAGTCCACTAAGGCCAAAATTGGCAAGTGGCCATTGTAAATGCACTACATATAAAGTTCCAAAAGCATATTTTTTGGGGGGTTTCTTGATTGAGTGAAAAGGGGGGGTGCTCCTAGTGTTGTGTTCCTCTTTTTCTACTATTTTATTTCATTTTTTGCATCATGGGAAATTTTAAGTTTCCAAAATTAACTCCACATAACTATGCTACATGGTCCATTAAAATGTGGTGTCATTTAATGCATAAAGAAGTTTCTCAATATATAGATGTACCCTTCCTAAACCAATAGGTGATCAAGTATGTACAAGTGAAATCTCAGCTTGGGAAACAATGGATAGGAAAACCCTAGGTGATATTTGTTTGGGGTTTGAAGACAAGATCATATATCAGATCCATAAGTCTCGTACATCCAAGGAAGCTTGGGATACCCTCCAAAACCTATATGGTAAAGTGTCTGAGGAGGATGTTTACAAAATTGAAGATAAGCTTGTCTCCTTAGATCCAAAGACATTTGATTCTATACAAGACTTTATCATAAAGGTGAATGAATTAAGAACAAAGATTGATGATTGTGGGAGTCCCATTAAAGATGACTGGTTGATCTATCTCATACATAATAAGCTGCCATCTGAGTACTCCACATTTGTTTCTTATTATAACACCTAAAAGACTACATTAGGGTCTACCTATTAGAAATTCTCCTTTGATCACTATGCTATCCTGTTGGATGAAGAAGAAAAGAAGTTGAAATCAATGGGGATTCTCAATTTTCCCAAGTCAAAGACATTGGTGGCAAATAATGAGGGTTCTCAAAATTCAGCTAGTCAATCTTCAAATAAAGGAAAGGGCAAGAAGAAGAAGTGGAAAAATAACACACAAGAGGAAACATTAAAAAAAACTCCACAATCAAATCAACAAGGCAAGTCTTCCTCGAATTCAAATAAGAAGGGAGACAATAATAAGGACAAGAAAAAGTGTGCCTATTGCAAGAAATTGGATTGTGATGAACATAAGCATTATCATAAAAAGATTGATGAATTAACAAACATCATAAAGAAACACAATGTTCCATTACCTAATAATTATAAGGAGAAAGGATCCTCATCTTCAGATTCAAAGGACAAAGGGCAAACACTCATGACAAACTCAAGTTTTTCAAAGGAATGGATTCTTGACTCAGGTGCCTCATTTCATATGAGTTCTTCAAAAGGAGATTTTTCTTCATTGAAGAAGTCCAAGGTACCACACATCTTTGTAGGAGATAATACAAAAATGGAAGTTGAAGGGAAAGGGAATGTGGAGATGGAAAATGGGATATTCAAAGACGTTCTCTATCTTCCTAACATAAGCTCTAATCTCCTCTCAATATACCAAATCATTCACCTTGGAGATGGAAACAAAGTTGAGTTCCTTCCTAACTTAGTAAAGGTGTGCAGTCTACAAGATGATTCATTGGTTATGGTGGGCAAAGTTAATCATGACAAAAGGTTGTATTCTTTCTCTCACTTTATGCCTAAGTCTCCTTCACAAGTCTTGTTGACTCAATCTAATTCACAAACCAAATTATGGCATGAGAAGTATGGACATCTTGCGTTCCACTATCTTCAACATATTTTCTCACAAAACATGGTCAAAGATCTACCTACAATCAACTTTTCCAAGGGTGAATGTTCAACATGATCAGTGGATATGCATCTAGATGAGAATTTTACTAAAGGGAAGTCTTCAAGAGCACCAATTGTTATTTAGTTGGTTCACATGGTACTAGCAGGTCCTTTTGTAGTGACATCAGTCAGCCAAGGTCACTACATACTTTCATTGATGACTTTTCACGCTACACATGGGTCTACTTTCTTCATCACAAGAATGAAGTGTTGGATAAGTTTCTAGCCTTCAAGACTCGTGTTGAACAGAAATCAAGGAAAGCCATCAAAATTCTTTGAGTGGACAATGAAAGTAGATATGTGAAAAAAAGACTTAAAGACTTTTGCAAACTTGAAGGTATTGGTATTCAGAATCCACTAGCATTTAGTTTGGACAAGATAGATGCTGCATCACTGAGGATATGAACTCTTAAGTCAATGGCAAGTTGCATGATACAAGCCAAATCTCTATATCCAACACTTGAAGTCGAAGAAATCAATAGTGCCAATCACATACTTAATAGGTATCCTCATCTTGCCTTACATGGCAAGACTCCTTTTGAGGCATGGTGTGGCAGAAAACTAGTTGTGAGTCAATTCAAAGTCTTCAATTATCTAGCATGGGCAAACATATCTTCTAGTGAATGCAAGGCACCACCACTTAGGCCTTGTACTTTCATCGGATATGAAGATGGTGTTAAGGCATACAAACTTATGGATCCTAAGACACATGAGATTTTCATAGAGAGGAATGTTCACTTTGAGGAAAGTTCACCCAACTTATCCTCTAATCCTCTCCACACTTCATACATTGTGGAAATTGACAGTGACACCAGCAATAGTGGTTCAACAGACTCAGATATGTGGGATCCTATTCATAGATGCAGGGAAAGGTCACATCATCAACAGATTCCACATGCATATATTGCCACAGTGATAGGTCCAACACAATAGGGTATACCTAGTCTTCCAGCTCCAACATTAGAGGATGACTACATAGCAGATATTTCAAGTTTGTTTGTGGAGTCACACATAGAAGATTTGGGAGACATCATTGATGATATACATCTTCTCTTTCATGAAGAAGATCCTTCTTTAGTTGTTGCAAAGGCTCACTTTGACCCTCGTGTCCATGATCAATATTCATAGGTTGATATGATTATGGATACTTATGTACAACAATTGCAGGAGGTCTCTTTATCATTTGAGGAGACTATAGATTCTTTGGGATAGGTTCTACATCCATCCTTGCTAGATCTGACAGTGTTCTTTTCAACAGCATTGGAAGGGGCGATAGTCAGTATCAACACAGGGATAGTTGAATAGGTTTCAAAGGCACCATTGATTATTGGGATTCTTTCTACACATAGGGGAAGCATCTCTTATGTACCTATGATATTGTTTCTTCCAAAGGGAAGGAATATTATTTAGCAATCCTAGATCAGCTTCTACATTGAATTAGCTATCATTGATTGGAACTCTACATTTGAGGGGGGGGTACTACTTTGTCTCTCTTCTTCTTCTCTCTTGTGGGGGGGACCTTTTCCTCTTTTGGGTTTTTGTTATTCTCATATTTCTCTATTGTACATACTTGATGTATGTTGTAATGGGGGGGTCTTGATTACTCCATCCATCCATGAATCTTGTCTTTTCATCTATCTTTTTGGGGGAGGGTTTTTCCCATGAGGTTTTCCCTCTTTCTCCACTTTATGAGAGATTGCATTGCGTTATGTACATGGATACCTAACATGGCCTAGTAGCTGGGACCCATCATGCATTTTATACTAGCTTTTGTAAGCTTAAGTGCATTCCCCTAAGTTGCAACTTAAGGGGGGTGTTGGTGTAAATATGTATTTACTATTTACACTTTACTTAAGTTTACTTAGTTTAATGCATTATTTTATTATTATGCATTATTTAATTATTTTTTAGGCAAGACACTTAGGATTTTGCATACTCTTATGAGTTTTCATGTTGACAACACTTGAGTAAGCAATTCTAATTCAGCACATGGTGTCTACAACACTAGAGTTTGCATACTTAACTGATTTTTCATGTAGACAACATACTTATTTGCACTCCTAATTTAGCACATGGTGTCTACAACATTATTTTGCATGCTACACCTTTGTAGGCTTATCCTCGCATCATCGCACTTACTCTTGTGCTTAATGGGGGATAACCCATATCTGGTGCACATGTGCCTGGTTGTATGACTTATTGTGTTGCTAATTCCTATGCATTATAGAAGCATTCTAGAGGCCTTTATATATAGGCACTCCTAGTGTACTTTTATACATTGAATGAATATTATAGTGTCATTCTGATCATACTCTTTTGGTCTACTATTGTGCTTATGCTTGAGTTCCTTGGTCTTGGGTGAATTTTTCCCTAAGGCAAATTCTTACACCATAGTTTTTATAAAAAAATAGAAATTTAATATAAAAATTCAAGTACAAAAAGAAATGAAATTCCAACATACCTATTCAATAAATAAAGAAATTTGGTGTCCAATTTTTTGATATCCAAAAATTGAGAAACTAGGCCCGTGTGTTTATAAAAAAATTTAGTGGCAAAAATTAGATATCTAATAATATCAGATACTTGATAATATTAGATTTATGATAATATTGGATATCTGATTAGCTTTATGGAATGGTTTTTTTCTTGGGCCAGGTGTATTGATACCTATGCTTAGTAAGAAGTCAACAAGCTTTTTAGTGTATTTTTAATGAGTGAAAAGAGGATTATTTTTACATTTTTGGCATACCATGATCTTGCACATACCCATTGACATGAAATGATTGATATGATTGAGATATATACTTGGAGTGGACATATAACCCCCGAGTTAAGGTTGTATAGCCTAGTTATTTTAAGCCATTGAAAGAGATACACCACAGTTTTTGGAACTCGATTTGAACTACGTAACTTAGAATGTTTTAGAAGAAATTCCCTCTTGTGAATAATATTACCTTTCTCATGATGAATATTAGAATAATACATAATATAATTATATCATTATGGAAATTTTGATAAGGAAATTGAAGCACTAATAGTTTAATTTATATCTTTACAAAAAACAAAAATTAAGTCCATCAAATTCTTAGCGTAATATAGGTTAACGTTTCATCAAATGGGCCCATCAACTATACTCTTGAACTAGAATTTCAAAGAATGATGCTATTGTATAATGTAGAAAGAAAGGCAGTCGATGGTCAAGAAAACCAATTATGCAAGCTAATTATTCCATTAAATGGTTTAATAGAAAGATAGGTAGTCAATGGTCAATAAGACCAAGTATGTAAGCTAATTATTCCATTGAATGGTTTAAAGAAAGTATTGGTATGAAATTTCTATCATTCATATCTTAAATTTGAATACCTATAACTTTGAGTTACATAATGCAACTCTTTTTGACAAATTTTGACAAAAAGGTTATGTGAATGATCTATTTCTAATTGATAGTAATAGAATTTTATATTGCAACTATAAATACAAATTTAAGGGTTAACTTGGGACACCTTCATTATTAATTGAGTATTTGGTTTAATTTCATCAGTCATCATAGATATTTTGGTGAACTTCTTGGAAATTTAGCATGTTTGATTGTAACCCACTTTGTTCTCATTTGAAACGTTAGATGATTTTACAATGTTTGTTGATGTACCTAGATATAGAAATAACTTATTAGATGTTCAATTCATTCAAAGAACATGGCTAGAAGATTCTTTAAATATTGGAGTTATACGTAGATTCATGTAACAACCTCTAAATAAAATAATTAGCTGGAAAAGAAAATAACTCTTTTCAATATTAAAGAACAATACAAATAATGAGCTTAAATACTTTTTAGTAGTAAATTTCAAGTTCATTTCATTTTTAGATTTTGATTAAACAACATGTACATCTAAAGATGAGAAGCCTACATAAGAATGACAATAACATATGTCAGATCTTAGAGACAATCAATTTAAACAAATAATATATGATAAATTCTATGACAATTAAAAAAATAAAAATATTCAAAAATACTATTAAAAGATTTGTAAAAGAACTAGCTTTCATCTACACTTACAATTATTTATAATGAATTTATAATCAAAATAAGGAACAATCTGATCATTCATGATAGTTTTAAATACACAAGAACAAAATTTCATTTGATTGAAATTTACAACTAAAATATTTTCTCAATATCAAAAGTCAGAAGATATTCCCCCATAGATAGATTGACTAGGTAATGACTAACCTTAATCACACCCCATTTTTGCCCTCACGAGAAGTCTAATCAAAGACTTAAAGGTGATTTCTGCTGTCAGGAAATCGCATATATAAAACATAATCCGGGCAGAATAATATCTGTATACAAGCGTCGTGGGTCCAGAGGAACCTTCTTCGCATGGGGGTGATGGCATCTTTTTGGACATAATAGGTCTCACTGCAGGGGAAGATGGAATAAACTTATTTAAAGCTGCAAAGGTTTTTTTCATTAATTATATATGACAACAAAAAAAATAATGGTTTTGCCTTTGTGCACATCAATCCCGATTCCCAGCACACAGAGAAGTTGAATGAGGACAAAGTTTTTTCCGCTCCTTCCAAAACCATTTTAACTCATGTGAGTGCTATTGGAATTAGTGTTAGGGGCAATGTACATTGACTTCTACACATGCAAGTTTAGAGATACTGTTTCTAAATTTGTGTATTCTTTCACAGGTTACAAATTCTATTTGGTATATATATTCCATATTCCACATAGCTCAGTGAGTAGTATGGTAGATTTTATATATATATATATATATTTATTGGATTTGAAAAAAGCAAAAACAATTCGTGCATATGATCTTAGATTGTCATTGTCAAAACTCAGGAAACTTTCATTTCTATTATAGGATGCAAATCTGTAAACAAAATGTGTCATGAAGATGAAGTCAAGGATATGTAAGAATGAGAAGTTTATTCATCATTTAATATTTAGAATTGTTAATATAATTCTTATAAAATAATCAAACGTCCAATATTCTTTGTATTTGAGATTGAATATTTTAAGATTGATTTATTAAAAGAATATTGTATTGAATATTTGAAGACTAAATTATTGAGAAAAACATGTCATTCAATTCTATGTAAGAATTGTACTTATTTTCATGTAAAAAATTAAATTGTGTATTTTTACATTATTTAGAATTTCTTAAAGATTTGATAACTTTTTATATATAGAGACCTCTTATATGTGTGTATATGCCACATAAAAATTATTTCATTTATTCATATAATATATATAGATACAACCATGATAATCTTTTAAAATAAAAGGTTATAATTTACAATAAAACTAATTTAAGAAACGTTTGATCTAGTCTTTGAAATAAATTTTTCACTCATAATCATTACAAACATAATCTGATTTGAAATAATATTACAAATTGACAAATAAGTATTGAGTTGCAATTTTTTTGTCATGTCTCCCTTTCACTAATCACTTGCATCAATGGAGTTCATATTAATAGGTTATTTTTAACCATCCTCCTATGAGAATATATGATCAATATTTATGTAAAACTCTTTTGATATGCTCTTTGATGAGAGAAGTTGCATTATAATGCATAATTATTTCCTTGTGTCCAACATGTTAACATTTCTTCAAAAGAAAATTCTATTCTTAAAAAATAATTAGTTTTCCTCAATATTGATAGAATCTGTCCAATATATACATATTATCTTTAGTCAATTTTCATGATTATAAGAGTTCTTCAAAGAACTTGATGAACTTGTCTCAAATAGAATTATAGCTTAAAAGGTTTCTTATTGCAATAGTTATTTTTAGTTGTGTTTTAGTAAGTAACTAATTTGAATGACCCTCTACGAAGTATTGTGCAATGTTATTGTTCTTTTTAATCCCTAAATATAATAGCTATATCTTGTATGCTTATGTATTGATATGCTAATAAAAAATGTCATGAATCAACTCCATAAGTCATTCTAAAAAATAAACTCATTGGTTTCTACTCTATTAATATTCTCTTACATGGGTATGTGGAGGATCATGGGCGGCCAAAAAGTAGCAATGCAATTTTAATTTTTTTCTAATGACCTCAAAATGCAAAAAATCATTTGACTTTTATGGTAGGCCTACGTGTCACCACACCTAGCCAAAGAAAACACCCAAGGAAAAATTACCCATATTGGATATCAAATTTCAGATTAGATATCTTCACAATGGCTTAAATGATAAAATGTTGGCACCATTGTAAAGTGTTTGAAATTTTTGTACTTGTAAGTTATCTTATATATATATATATATATATATATATAAACCTGCAAGTCATCGTGTTTGCTGCTACACCAAAATATTAACCTATTAACACATGATACAACCACATGACTTATAGAAAACATAAGGAGGTTAATCCACATCATGAATATCAAAGGGAAATGTCAATTGTTAATCCAACAACCCCCCTCAACATTACCTAAGGAGATTCAAACCTATGACAAAGCTTTGATACCAATTGTTAGAAACTTGAAAGTTGACATGTTTATTGCTACATCAAAAGATTGACTTGTAAACATGGGATACAATGACACTACTTATAGAACATAGGAGGAGGTTAATCCACATCACGAATCTTGAAGGGAGACATCCCCTATTGGTCCAACATATACACACACATATACATACATATATAAACACTCACACACACACACACACACACACACACACACACACACACACACACACACACACACACATATACATATTGTTGAAAACAGTTGATAAAAGTATGATAAATGTGTTTCAATCATTGTTTTGTCATTGATGTCAAACCTACTACTTGTTGGTAAGACAATTTCTTTTATCATTTAAGTACTCTTGTTCATTTGATTGATGAAGAAGATTTTATCAAATGAAGTAACAATAGAATCTAGAGGAATGGTTGAGTTATGATATGGAAAAGGAGTACAAGAATCAATTAAGATAGTGATATTATCCCCTGAATTATCTTGTGAATTTGATGACCTTGTTGATTGAGGTAGAGCTCTTTACCAAGCTCTCCCTTTTGTTTCTCTTCTTGTCTTAATAAATTTTTACCTCTCTTTTAGAAATATGATTGAGTAATATTATGCATGAATTGTAAGAGACCAAAATTAGTTTTTATCAAATATAAACGATAAGAATTTTCAAAAATGCCTTAATCAAATTACACAAAAAGATAGATTAATGAAATTTAATTTATAATAAAACCAATACAATCAAATAAATTATGATAAAATCCTAATTGAATAATCTCTATATACTTATGCCAAAAATTGTTCTATTGAATTTATTTTTCATAAAATATAATGAAAATACTCTATATATACCGAACTCTTAAAATATAAAACTTATTTACAAACTTCAGTTAAAAAATAGCCATTAAGGCACGTAAACTATTTATATATAGAATTCGTTAATTAGGATCAATTTTCCTATGAATATAGGGTCCACCATATGAAGATACATTGTCTCATACATTATATTCCCAGACTAGTCTAATTGAGTATTAAAAGGATGTCAATGTCATTACGCCGAGAGGCGTTCTATACAATGGTAGCACAAATGCCCAGCACGGGAATATGCCAAGATTCCTTGTCAATAAAAAAGAATTGGGAGCAGTTACAAACTTCCAAATTAAATATTAAAAAAGAATTCCCGAAATAATAGCTAGCCGAAATAATAGGAAGCCAAATGGAGGCCGAAATAATAGGCCCGAAAAAGTAGGGCCCGAAAAAGTAGGACCCGAAAAAAATAGGGCCCGAAAAAATAGGGGCGAAATAATTTCAATATGATTTTTTTTTTTGTTAAATATAATTTTGCATGCATATTCATGCTTATTTTTTGCGGGGAGTGGGGGAATTTGAAACAAATTCGTGGAATGTGAAGAGACGTCTGTTGGGGGATATGAGGAGCCTCTCAGAAGTTATAAAACCAAGGCTCCTCATTTCATTTTCATTTTATATTTTTGCAGGAAGGAAGAGGTGGAGGTTATTGGAGGATTAGATTGGAGTTTTTGAATAGGAGTAAATTGAAGTTTTGGAGTAACATTTTTGCAGGTGAGATTTCTATTTTTTATTTACATTTTCATTTAGATTTAGATGTAGAAGTAAATTGAAATTCAAAATTAGTTATAATATTTTACTTTGATTTATATTTCAATTTTAATTAATTTCATTTAGATTTAGAATTCTGTTCGTATGATCGAAATTGAGGCCACTGAGGACCTGTGCAGAGTTTTTCGTGGAGATAAGCATGTGGGTACTGAATCAGGGCACATTAGGCCTCTTGGAGATGTAATTGCGGTGACTTCCATGGATTTTTGAATCGAATAGGGCAATCTAAACAATCTCAGATCTGAAATTCTTTTTTTCCTTTTTAGCCGAAGACAGAACAAAGATTGCTTGCAAGAAATTTTGCAGAGTTTAAGATTTCCCAATCCCTATTTTTGGGCTACTGTGGCTTCTCTTTGTAGTAATCTGCAGGGCACTTCGAGTTGTATAAAGAGAATGGAACATGGACCCACTTTGTCGCCGTCTCTTGATGTTTTGGTTGATTATTTCACGGAGATTGTTACAAGGAGCTTTCTGATTTCTTTTACTTGTTTTCAGAATTTCGATGGCCACTTGTTTGACGAGACCAATTACCAATAATTTGAGATAATTTTGTGTCTTACGCTGCAAAATCATTGATATGAATATATTAAATTCAACGGTTGAGCTTCCTGTCAAATGACTTCCTTAGGGTTGTCCAGAGTGTAATCATTGAGAAAGCCTTACTTTTCTTCGGCCCTTAAATGTCCTTTTCACGCCTTATACCCCCACTAATACTACCCCACGACCATCAAATGTGAGGTGTGCTAGAGGCCTGCTTGACAACTCATTTGATGAAGAAATTAGGGTAACTATAAAAAGTGGTGAGGGTTAAAGATGGATGTTTTCTATTATTTTAATTAATATTAATTGGTATGGATTTACTTTCATTATATAATGTATGATATGAACAAAATAATTTATATTAGAGAAGATACAAATAGTTGGAAGTCAGGAATAAATTGTTGTTACATAGTTTTAAAATCTGTATTATGCAGAACAACAAATCTTTTACATAGTTTTAAAATCTGCATTATGCAGAACAGATCTATGTTGTGTAGATTTTCCATTTTTAATTTAATCATGTTTGAAACAGAGCAATTAAGTTTTACAATGGGGTGGGTAGATTTGGTAATTTAGTAATTCAATATAAAAGTCATCATTTAATCAATAAAATACAGTTCAACACAACTTATTTCTACCTTGCATCCTGAGCATTTGATATTTTAGTCATTCATTTTAATATTTTCAACTTTGATATTTTATATCTTGATATTGCTTACTCATCTTTGGAAGATGCAATGCCAAGATGAGACAAAGTTCATTCAAAACCATTAGATAAATGAAAAAAACTAATGCATTTAGTGCACAAAATAAAGAATGCATATGCAATCAATTTTTTTATCAATCTTTATGATAGCTTTTTTTTTAAAATAGAAAATAAAAAATAGAAAATAGAAATTATTCTTTTATGTATGTAGAAAAAAATTAGAAAGATTTTATGTATGTAAAAAATTAAAAGAATTCTATATACATCTAGATTTTTTGAAAAGAATTCTATTTACATCTAGATATTTTGATTGAAATAACCATAATGTAAAAACAAAATATAAAATAGAAATGTTAATATATGTATGTAGAAAAAATTAGAAAGATTGCATGCATCTAAAAAAAATCTATTTACATCTAGATTTTTTTAGAATGGAAAAAAATGGATAATAGAAATATCAGTTGCATGTTTGTAGAAATAAATTAGAAAAACATGTATCTAGAAATTAAAAAGATTCTATATGTGTCTAATTTTTAGATTTTACTTTATTCTAAACTAATTATTGTTTTAGAATGGAAAAAAATAGATAATAGAAATATCAGTTGCATGTTCGTAGAAATAAATTAAAAAAACATGTATCTAGAAATTAAAAAGATTCTATATGTGTCTAATTTTTAGATTTTACTTTATTCTAAACTAATTATTGATGGATATATATTTTAAAAATATTTATGTAGTTTAAAGTTTAGATTTTAATTAATTTGTATGCAAATAGGAAAAAGAATAAATATTTTATATATATGTAGATTAATTTCTATTTTTAAAATTTACAAGTAAATGAGTACTTTATTCATTTAAAGTAAACAAGTTTTTAAGTAATATATTTTTATTTTAGAAATATATTAGTCATAATGTTCATTTATTATTACTTATTTAATATACTTACTCTCAAATCTAAGACAATAGAAATGATATTTTATTAACTTTGAAATAGGGAAGTGTTAAGCAAGTTCGTTTACAAAAATACCAAAAATATATTTGGTCTTTGATCAAATTGGAGTTAATATTAGAAATATAAATATGATCATTAACAATTACGCTAAATTCAATTCAAAACAATAATATTATTTAAATTTAAATAAAATAAGCCATGTTTACTTTGAAACATCAAACAACTAATTAACTAATACAATAATTAAAATAAATGAATCTATTATGACATAGAAAAATATTTTCAAAGTATAATTTCATTGTTTTTGAATCAATATGAGTTTTTTTTTCTACTTGAAAAGATAAACCATCCTAATTGTCATCCTTAGTTAACCCTAACAACAACCCCTACCTTAGCCCTAGCCCCAACAATGATGTACAATCTAACTATAATCCAACATTAAACTATAATTATAGCACTAAAACATATCCCTATTGATATTCTAAACTCTAATCATAACGAAAATCTCAGCCCAAACCATAATCTAAACCAAAAACCTACACACTAATATTGTTTATAGTCCTAATCCTAAAATCTAACCCTTAACCATAATGTAAAAGCAAACTCCAGAATATTGATCAAAATCCTAAACCTAACTATAGGGATAACCATGATATTAAACTCTAAATCTAGTCCCAAGGTCCTAACCATGGTGTAAACCAATAACCGAACTCTTAAAAATTTTACTAATCCCTGATCCTAATCACATTCCCAACTTTAAACTTGAACCATAAACCATAGTTGTAACCATAATCATAAACTTAAACAAAACCCTAACCCTAAAGGTACAATCATAAAATTAATCATAGCTTAGACCCTAATCCTAGCACAAACCACAATCATGACCAAATATAAATCTTTACCTTACCCCTAATCATAATTTCAATGTTAACCCTAACATTAGTTTCAATCCTACCATGATATGAACCCTAATATAGACTTCACCTTGATCCTCACCCTAATCTTAAGTCTAATTAAACCCTGACTAAAACCTAATCTAAATGATATATCTAACTATAATCCTAACTGTAATTATCATACAACCCAATGCTAACCCTCATGTATATTTAATCCCTAATCTTAACTCTAAATATTCTATAAACTCTAGAATTGACCTTGATTCTAACCATAACCCTAAAATCTAAATTGTAACCATAGCACGAAAGGTGGGGACCCCCTCTACATGGCACAATTCTAGGTCTTGGAGCCTCACGAAAGCACTACAGAGTGAGAAAATGTCAGAAAGGTGACATGTGGTAGCATGACGCAATTTTGGGCTTTAGAGCATTGCAGAAACAATGCAGCATAAGGAGGCGCTAGAATGGAGACTCATGGAAAGAAGAGGAAAGACATTCATGTCGCTGGCAGAAAACTATGAAAAGAGATGACATGATGTGTTAACCTCCCACAAAAAATGCAAGGTTGATCACAAGGGGGAATTTGGTTTCCCCAAAAATGAATGATGGTCATCGATGAAGATCTTCCTCTGGAAATAGACGGCATAGATGCATCGTGAATCCTCACCAATGAAGGATTAAGTCGCAACCATCGATGTAGATTCTCCCCTCAAAAAGGATGACTGAGATGCAATGAGGAAACTCCTCCCAATGAAGGATTAAGTCACATTCGTCGATCAAGATTGGCTTTATTTCCAATGGATGACTAAGATGTAGTGAAGAGATTTCTCCCAACGAATGAAGCAGATAGCACAAAAGGTGTGAACCCCCTCCATGTGGCACAATTTTGGGTCTCAAAGACTCATGAAAGCATTGTGGAGTGAGGAAATGTTGGAAAGGCAATGTGTGGTAGCATGATGCAATTTTGGGCTTCAGAGAATTGAAGAAACAATGTAGCATGATGATGCATCAGAATGGAGATGCATGGCAGCATCTTGTGCAATTCTAGGCTTTAGAGTGTTTCGAAGACACTAGCATATAAAGAAACATTAGAATGGGAATGCATGGCAACATCTTGTACTTTTGGGAAGATGGGAAGATAGCTCGTGAAGAACTAAGAGTTATCGAATCTCGCAGCATGAATCAACCTGACCAAGAAAAAATGATCCAGCGTGGTCAATGAAGAAACCGAGCCAACACAAAATGTTAGCTGCCAACTTTAGCGATGTTAACCCTCTGCAAAGAACCTATCCCATTTAAGGTCTCTCAGATCAGACATCAGTGATGGGTTGAATAGGGGGAAAAAATAGCACACAATGCCCTCCTAAATTAAATTCTAAATGTAACACTAATAACCATGGTCCTACTTCTTTCCCTAACCTTATCCATGAGCATGGGAATATACATATTATTATATAGGGCACCTTATATAATAATAAATATAATCTAAAATCCCAACCCTTACTCCCCTCCTAACTATAACTGTGACCATAAGAAAACTTCTAAATATAACCCTTCCTCTAACTCTAACCCTAACACTAACCCTAACTATAACTGTAACCCTATCCCTACCACTAACTATAACCCTGAATCTAACTCTACCATAATTGGACTTTAACCCTAACTATAACTGTAACCCTAAACCTAACTCTAACCTTAACCGTAACCGTAACCGTAACCCAAAACTTAACCCTAATCGTAGCTAGAATTCTAATACTCTGTCTACCCCTAACTCAAACTATAGCCCTAACTATAACTCAAACTCTAACCCTAACTCATATTCTAACCCTAAACCTAACCCTAACCTTGACCCTAACCCTAACCCTAAGCCTAAGCCTAACCCTTTATCTACCCCTATCTCTAACCCTAACCCTAACCCTAACCCTACCCCTAACTCTAACCCTAAATCTAACTCTTTCTATAAATCTAACTCTACCATAATTAGACTCTAACCCTAACCCTAACTTTAATCCTGACTGAAACCCTAACCCTAACCCTAACTCTAACCTTAACCTTGACTCAATCCCCTTACCCTAACCTTAACATTGATATAACTCTCTCTATATATAACCCTAACTCTAAATATAAACCTAACCCTAACCCTAAATCTAACTCTAACCCTAACTGTAAGCATAACCCTACCCCTACCCATAAGTCTAACTGTAAATCTAACTCTACCATAATTGGATTTTAATTTTAATCCTAACCCTAACTCTAACCTTAACCTTGACTCAAAACTCTAACCCTAACCCTAACTCTAACATTAACCCAACTGTAAAATTAACTCTATTGGTAACTCAAACCCTAAACCTAACCCTAATTCTAACCCTAACTCTAACTCTAGCTCTAGCTCTAACCCTAACTCTAACCATAACTCAAACTCAAACCCTAAACCTAACCCTAATCCTAACCCAAATTATAATGCTCTGTCTACCCCTAACTCAAACTATAACCCTAACCCTAACTCAAACTCTAACCCTAACTCATACTCTAACCCTAAACTTGACCCTAGCCCTAACCCTAACCCAGAACCTTACCCTAACCCTAACCCTAACCCTATCTAAACCCTAATCCTAACCCTAACTCTAATCCTAATCTTAACCCTAATTCTAATCCTAACACTAACCTTAACCCTACCCCTAACTCTAGCCATAAATCTAAGTCTACCATAATTAGAATCTAACCCTAACCCTAACCTTAACCCTAGCTCAAACCCTTATCCTATCTTTGTCCCTAACCATATATCTACGTATGACTTAAACCTTAACCGTAACCCTAACCTTAACCATGAGCATTACTCTAACCCTAACCTTAACCATAAACATAACTCTACACCTAACTCTAACCCTAATTCTAACTCTACCATAATTGGAATCTAATCCTATCCCTAACCCTAACTATAAGCATAACTCTAACCCTAGCCTTAACCATGAGCATAACTCTAACTCTAGATCTGACTCTACCATAATTGGACACTAACCCTAACCCTAACCTTAATTTTGATCCTAACTCAAACCCTAACCCTAACTCTAACCTTAACCTTGATTCAAACCTTAACCCTAACCCTAACCCTAGCCTTACTACAACCCTAACCCTAATCATAACCATAACCATAACTCTAACCCTAACCTTAACCATCACCATAACTCTAACCCTAACCTTAACCATAAACATAACTCTAATCTGAACCTTAACCATAACTCTAATGATAACCATAACCATAATTCTATCCTTGACCTTAACCATAGCTCAAACCCTAACCCTAACTCCAACCCTAACCCTAATGCTAACCCTAACCCTCATTCTATCCCTAAGGTTAACATTAACTGTAATGTTAACTTTGTCCCTAACCATATATTTACGTATGACTATAACATTTTACATTACAATATCCCAAAAAAATTTTTTTTAATCTAAATTAAATTCCTTATATTAAATTAAAAGATATATTTGACTCAAACCCTAACCCTAACCCTATCCCCACTATAACTCTAACCATAACCATAATGATGACTCTAACCCTAACCTTAACCATGAGCATTACTCTAAATCTAACATTAACCATAAGCATAACTCTACCCCTAACTCTAACCCTAATTCTAACTCTACCATAATTGGATTCTAACCCTATCCCTAACCCTAGCCTTAACCATGAGCATAACTCTAACTTTGGATTTGACTCTACCATAATTGGACTCTAACCTTAACCCTAACCTTAATTTTGATCCTAACTCAAACCCTAACCCTTTAAACTCTAACCTTAACCTTCACTCAAACCTTAACCCTAACCATAACGTTAGCCTTACTATAACCCTAACACTAACCCTAATCATAACCATAACCATAACTCTAACCCTAACCTTAACCATGACCATAACATTAACCCTAACCTTAACCATAAACATAACTCTAATCTAAACCTTAACCATAACTCTAATAATAACCATAACCATAACTCTTTCCCTAACCTTAACCATAGCTCAAACCCTAACCCTAACTCCAACCCTAACTCTAATGCTAACCCTAACCCTAATTCTATCCCTAAGGTTAACATTAACTATAATGGTAACTTTGTCCCTAACCATATATCTATGTATGACTATAACATTTTACATTACAATATCCCAAAAATAAAAAATATTTTTTTAATCTATATTAAACTCCTTATATTAAATTTTTAAAAATATTTTGAAGCATAATTTTATAGTAACTTCATACAACTCTAATTAAAAATTAATTAACAATTTTATAGTAACCTTATCAAAATAAAAAATAAAAAGTAAATATTTTTCCTATTGCGCCGCGACTGCCACTAGCTATATATACCTCTATATATATTACACCGAGAGTAATCGTTCTTGAGGCGCCTATTTTTATTTTCATTAATCCCAACTTCAATTAAAATAAATTTGGGATTAAATAAAAATAGGCACCCCGAGAAGGATTACTCTCGGCGTAATATATATAGAGGTATATATAGCTAGTATATAATAATAATAATAATGTTTCCATTCACTTCATATTACTTTGGTTATTAAAAACAAAGGGATCTTCTTACTTGCTCAAAACATTTAATTTTTTTATTTTGGCCACTTGTAAAAGAATGTCTATCGCAACAAGACAAGTGAATTTATTTTTGGATTATGTACGACCAATCCAATTCCGAGTATAAGATGCAACTCCTCTTACTTATGGCACTTCTTCATAAACTACCATTTTCTTGTGTACTATGCTTTTTCGGATAATAGACAATTATTTTGTAAAGAGTTAAAAAATGACACCTTTTCATAATTAGTGCCATCTTTTCAATGTACTCATTAATTGGGTAAATCGTAAACAAAAACTTCAAATATAGAAGGGAAGTTTGAAAAAAAAATTAAATGTCCTCTTTTAGTATTTTATTATTAAAACAAGTTGTCTTTAAAAATGACAAATGGTTATTTTTTCAAAAGATCACATTTTTTAATCATTTTTTTGAAAATTTAATTAAAGTAAATGTACAAAGAATTAAAGCTATCAAAAGTAGCTAACAATTTCAGTTTTGATGCTAGGTAAGAGTCTACAACACAACAGTAACTTGTGAGCCTCTTATGTAGGTCTTGGCTTCAAGTTCTCTTAACACATAAAATTAGTTAAATACAACAAATAAAAATAACTAGTATAGGCTTTGATCCTTTGCCCATAAAAAAAAATCAATTTTGAGTGCCCCTACTTTCTTTTTCCTCTAAAAAAAAGTAGGGGTGCACAGAACTATAAATATATTTGCTATAATTTCCCATGCCCTCAATGACTATTAGTGAAAGTTGTCCTATTATCTTAGCTCCTGAGGTGATCTGCCTCTTTATCATCTGTTGTGGTGATGGCCCTTATATTATAAAGGGTTCACTTTCCATTTTTCCATTTGAGGCTCAATCATGTGTAACTAGTTGTCAGTTGTTCAAGAATATAAATTATTGTGTGTAACTAGTATAGGAGATAGAGAGAAGGGGAAGGGAAGAGAGTAGGGGGAGAGAGTGAGTAAAGAATAAAGAGAAGGGAAAGGGGAGAGAGTAGGGGGAGAGAGTGAGTAGACGAAAGAGAGAAGGGGGGTTGGGAAGATAGTAGGAGAGAGATTCTATAGGAGAGAAGGGGAGTGGGGATAGATAAATAAAGGGAAGGAGATGGGGGTAGAGAGTAGGAGAGAGAGCATAGAAGAGAGATAAAGAGAGGGGTGAAGAGAGAGATTAATATATGAAAGAGAGCAGGAGGAGGGGTGGAGAGAGTATGAGAGAAGGGGAGGGTGGGGTGTGTATGTGTGTGAGAGAAAGAATAGGAGATAGCGAGTATATGTGATATAGAGAATGAAGGGGGAGAGATAAAGTATATGAGAGAGAAAGAAGAGGTAAACCCCTAGTGGGGGTGGTACCCACAAAATGATGCACTAATAGCATTGACCATATTAGGATTCTATTACATACATGTATTACATCAATCCTTATTAGAGGACAAGACCTTGTGAGAGGCCCAAACCTTGTTAGGAGTTATATTACAAAAAGAGAGAGAGCTCAATGTTGGGAGAATTCATGCTGATGATACTTCTATGGGAGATTATTGTAGAAACATGATTATATCATTATCATGATGATACATTACATTCATGACTCTGTTTATCATTGATGTCAACGTAGCAATTTTCTATGGTATCTGATAGAAGAACAATGGAAAGATCAAGTTGTTATAGATAGATCATTGAGTATTTTCACTACCAAGGTTAAAAGGAGATACTACTAAGTGTCTAGTATATGCAACTGACCTCAAAAGAATAAGATATTAAGTCTAGAAGAAGTTATGCAAGTTTCAGTGAAGACTACTCTAAGATAGAGTTTACAAAAGCATGTTCTGGTAAACATGTTATATCTCTTGACAGATTTGTTCTTTTGAGAAGCTGAAGTTAATATTTGAAGAAGACATTCTAGAGATGAGTTAGCTAAGCTCACTTGTCATAATTTTACATGTACAAAAATTTATTCAAGTTATAAGGTGAAAGATTAATGTTATCACTAAGTGTAATGTGATCATAATAAGGTCCTATAATAATATATTGAAAAGGTGTAATAGTTGACTCAAGGAATTATTTTATGGATTTAGTATAAAGGAAGGACATTTTCCCTTATCATGTATGTAATAGAGAAATGATTGTAACCACCATGAAGAGAGGAATGCTGAGATAAGAAGAGTAGAGAAAAGGTAAAGGAAACTTAATTGTTGAGGTTTTATTGTTTGATCCAAAGTTTGATATTTGGATCCAAGGTTCATGACCTGGTCTACAAGGTCTGATAGTGATTGGTCCAATTGATAGGATAGAGGGAACAAGTTAAAGTACAATACAGATAATTATTCTACAAGGACTAGTTGAGAGATAAATTGGATAGTGAGTTCACTGGTCTTTCCCTAGAAGCTATTTGGACAATGGGTCCTTCTATCTTCCACAACTCCTAATAGGGTTGGCACAACTCCAAATAGGGTTGAAATCTCCTAACAAGGATTCACAGTCTCCTAATAGGGACTCATATGTACTAAATGTTGTAATAGAATCCCAATAGAATATGTCCTCTAACAAGGAATATTTATATTAGTACATCATCTTGTGGGCATCATTCCCACTGAGGTTTCCCTAGTTAACATATTTGGTGTAATTGTATATGTGCATCTTGTTATGGTTGCTATTTACTTTAATTGAATGATTAAGATTATTTAAGGTTGATAAATGTTTTAATTATTGGATAACTAATTCACACCCCCCCCCCCTCTTAGTTATATTGGTGGACTATTATTTCTAACAATTGGTACTAGAGCATCAGGTCCTTAAATATAAAGTTTAACAACTTTGGGAGATCCATGGCAAACATATTCAAAAAGGATAGTCCAAATTTTGATGAAAAGAATTATCATAGCTAGAAGGAAAAGATGAAGACACATTTGTTGTGTATTGTTCCAATATATTGGATCTTGACAAAATTAGCAAAGACAATCATTGCTAAAAAGGATTTGGAAACTCGTACTAAGGAAGAAAGAGAACTTTTCATGTGCAACATGAGAGCTAGAGAAGCACTATTTTCTTTACTTCTTGAAATTGAGTACAAACCAAAGATTTCACAAAGGAAACATTACATGGGGGACTTGAAGAAATTAAGAATGAGCTTAGACAGTCTAGAGAATTAACCAGAATAGAAACAAATTTTAGTACCCTAAATATTTGACCTAGTTTGTTAAGGAGCACAACTGCTAGAGGAGACTTTTCTAGCAGAAATAGATTTCATGAGGAAAAAAAGATAGAAGAAGGAGTAGGCTTTCTGGTAAGAAGAGAAAAGGATGATAAGAAAATCTTTATAATATTGGACTTGTAATGAATTTAGTCATTATGCAAATAAGTGTCCTAAAAGAGAGAAAAAGTATAGAGGAAATTTCAAACCTAGAAGAGATAGAGAATGTTTGTATGCAAATGAAGAAGATGATTATAATGAATAAGTAGTAAGTGCTAGTGATGATGAAATAGAATTTGTAGCTATTAAATTAGAAAGTCTAAAAAAATGGCTTTAGTATCACAGGTTGAAAAGAAATATGATTGGATAATTGATAGTGGTTGTTCTCATCATATAAATTGGTGACATGAACAAGTTTGTTGAATTCAAAAGTCATGATGGAGGCATTATCAGAGTTGGAGATAAAACAACATGCCAAGTTAAAGGTTTGGATTTATAACCCTTGATGGTAAGACTAACACTGAGGATGTATATTTTGTTGAAATTTTGAAACACAATCTTCTGAGTGTTGGACAACTAGTGGATAAAGGTTATCAGTTACAATTCATAGAGAAGGTATGCATGATCAAAGACAAGGATGGAAAGTTTATTGGAATAGGAACTAGATCTAGAGGTAATGTATTTTAGTTGAATCCTACTGAAATGACATGTTTGGTTGCAAAATTAGATGGTGGTTGGTTATGGCATAAGAGATTTTGTCATATAAACTTTGATAGCGTTGTGAAGAGTAGTAGTATGTTTGCAGTTAGAGATTTACCTAAGGTTGTAAAGCCTACAAACACAATTTGCAAGTAGTGTATTTTGGCAAAGCATAACAAAACTTATTTTCCTAGCAAGAAGTTTACTACTAAAAAAAAATTAGAGATTATACATACAGATCTCAGTGGTCCTATGAAGACTAAAGGATTCTATGGTGAAAGGTATTTCATGATTTTAGTTGATGACTTTTCTAGAATTATGTGGGTTGCATTACTTAAAGAAAAATATAAGGCATTTAATAAGTTCAAGATATTCAAGAATAGAGTTGAGAATGAATTAAGTATAAAGATTAAATGTTTAAGATCAAATAGAGGAGAAGAATTTACTTCAAATGAGTTTAACATCTTTTGTAAAGCCAACGTAACCAAAAGAAAATTGTCAGCTCTAAGAAACTTTGAACAAAATGGAATTACAGAGAGAAGAAACATGTTAGTAATAGAAGCAACAAAAGCTATGTTAGCTGAGAGTGATGTATCCAAGATGTTTTTGAGAGAAGCTATGAATACAACAATCTAAACTATGAATAGAGTGCAAGTCAGAAAAGACACAAACAAGACCCCTTATGAACTATGGTTTGGTCACTCACCTATAGTTAAGTATTTTAGAATTTTTGGTAGTAAATGTTATATCAAAAGAGATGATGATAGTAGTAAATTTGATGCTAGAAGTGATGAAGGCATGTTTCTTGGTTATTTAATGAAAAGAAAGGTCTATAGATGTTATAATCTGAGAACTAAGACTATCATTGAAAGTGAAAATGTAAGAGTTGATGAGAAATTTAGGATATAGGAAAGAATAGTTGACTACAATTCAGATGATGAGAATGTTGTCACTAATCCAAGGAATGATGAAGTATTCTTTGAGACTAACAATGATTTTTAGAATGAAGGAGAGCTAAGCTAGGAACAAATCTTAGAGCCTTCAACAGAGTTAAGAGTTGAGATAAAAGCTCCTAATTCTGGACAAATTATGAAAAAGAATCATCCACCCAAGCAGATCATCAGAAGTAGAGATAAGGGTGTGATGACAAGAAGTAGAATCAATGAAGAACTATGTTTGATATCTCAAGTTGAACCAAAGAATGCAGATGAAGCATGTGAATATGACTATTGGAAGCAAGCTATGAAAGAAGAATTGGATCAGATATTGAAAAATGAGACATGTGAATTGAACCTTAGACAAGAAGATAAGAATGTGATAAGAACAAAATGGTTATTTAGGAACAAGATGAATGAACAAGGTGAAGTTGTAAGAAATAAAGCAAGATAGGTATGTAAAGGATACTCACAACAAGAAGGAATAAACTATGATGAAACCTACACTCCCATGTCAAGAATATAAGTAATAAGGTTATTCTTAGCTTATGCAACATATAAGAAATTTAAAGTGTATCAGATGAATGTCAAGTCATCATTTCTGAAAGGAAAACTTGAAGAAGAGGTATACATAGAACACCCTAAAGTTTTTCCTATAATAGATGACAAGGACATAGTATGCAAATTGAAGAAAGCATTGTATGGCTTGAAGTAGGCACCCAGAACTTGGTATGAAGGTTTGACAAGCATTTGACAAAGCTTGGATTTAGCAAAGGTATGACAGATAATCTATATTGGAAAGAAATAGATGATGGATTGATGATTTTGGTGATATTTGTTGATGATATCATATTTGGAGGAAATGATGATGAAAGTGACAAGTTTGTAGAAGAAATGAAGAAGGAATTTTAAATGAGCATGATAGGAGAAATGAAATATTTCCTAGGATTATAGATTGTGTAGGATAAAGAAAGAATCTTTATTTCCTAGACTAAGTATTTGAAAGATGTACTGAAAAGGTTTGGTTTGGAAATATGTAAACCCATTGGAGAAACTATGGTAACTAGATGCAAGTTATCTACAAAGGATGAGACACCTACAGTTGAGCATAAGAAGTACATATATATGATTGGTAGATTGTAATATATGACTCACGCAAGGTCGAATATAGAAAATGCATTTGGAATTGTTGCAAGATTTCAAGGTGATCCCAGAGAACTAAATTATGTAATAATCAAAATGATATTAAGATACTTGAAAGGAATACTAGAGTTCAAATTATGGTATGATAGATCTAATGATTTCACTTTATATGCTTATATTGGTGTTGATTGGGTAGGTAGTTTGGATGATAGAAAGAGCATTAGTGGTGGAGCCTTCTTTCTTGGAGGAAGATTGGTTTCTTGGCTAAGTAAGAAGTATGACTATATCTCACAAAGTACAACTAAAGTAGAATATGTTGTAGCATAAAACAATTGTAATCAAGTTGTTTGGATGAAGCAGACACTAAAGGATATAAGGATAGAATTTAGTGAACCTATTGTCATACATTGTGACAACACAATTAATGTAAATATGTCAAAGAATCTAGTGTTGCATTCTAAAACTAAGCACATTTCTATCAAGTATCACATGTTGAGAGAGAAAGTTGTGGAAAAGGAAATTAGAATGGAGTATGTATGAACCAAAGAGAAAATTGTAGATATTTTCACCAAGCCTCTTCCCAAAGAGACTTTTGAGTATTTATGAGGTACACTAAGGGTTATGCCCCTCCCTACAGAAGAGTAGATGATGCAATAGTGCATAAGTCCAATGTAATAGAACACTATTGTTTTACTAGACTGAATATTGATACTTCATGTATGGGGGAGTATTTATGATGGATAGAGTTATCTAGGAATCTTGTTGGATGTTGCTTTTAAATAGTATCTTTGGACATTTGAGCAATTTAGAGATAGTTGTTGCAAAGATTGATGGTTGTTGAAACCTTTGACATTGATGTCAATGGGAGAGAAGTTATAGCATGAAAAATAGTTTGAGCATGGAAAAATAGTTTGATATAGAGAACATTGAGGTTTATCAATGGGGAAGAATGATTGATGAAGAGGATTTGAAAAGAAAAGTTAACAGTCTTTTGCTATTGGTATTTTTGGAACTAGATGTTTTTCATCTATGTTGCTATCAATTCCAAAGGGGGAGATTGTTGGAAGAATGAATGTTGATGATACTTCTATGGAGGAGTATTTTAGAAACATTATTAGATAATTATCACGATGATATGCTACATTCATGACTATGTTTATCATTGATGTCAACATAGCAGTTTTCTGTAGTATCTAAGAAAAGAACATCGAAAAGATCAAGTTGATATGGACATATCATTGAATATTTTTGCTAACAAGGTTAAAAGAAGATACTACTAAGTGTCTAGTAAATGCAACTACCCTTGGAAGCATAAGATATTAAATTTGAAAGAAGTTATGCAAGTTTTGGTGAAGACAATTCTGAGATAGAGTTTATAGAAGCATGTTCTAGTAAAGTTGTTATATCTCTTAGCAAAGTTGTTATTTTGAGAAGCCAAAGTTAAAGATGTGAATAAGACATTCTTGAAATGATGTATCTAATCTTTCTAATCATAATTTTGCACGTACAAAAAATTGTTTGAGTTATAAGGCAAAAGATTAATGTTATCACTAAGTGTAATGTGTTCTTAATAAGGTCCTATATTAATTAAATGAGAAGATGTAATAGCCAACTTAGGGGATTGTTTTATGGATTCCATATAAAGGAAGGACATTTTCCTTTATCATGTATGTAATAGAGAAATGATTATAAGTACCACAATGAGTGGAATTTGAAGATAAGTAGAGTAGAGAAAAGGTGAAAGAAACTTCATTTCCAAGGTTTTATTATGTGATTTGAAGTTTGATGTTTGGATATGAGGTTCATGACTTGGTCTACAAGGTTTGATAATGATTGGTCTGGTTGACATGATAGAGGAAAGAAGTTAAAGTACAATACAAAAAATTGTTCTGCAAGGAAGAATCGAGAGATTAGTTGGACAATGAGTTCAATAGTCTTTCCCTAGAAGCTATTTGGACAATGGGTCCTTCTATCTTCCACAACTCCTAACAAGGTTGAAATCTCCTAACAGGGATTTATATGTACTAAATGTTGTAATAGACTCCTAATAGGGTCCATCCTCTAACAAGGAATATTTATATTAGTACATCATCTTGTGGGCATTATTCCCATCAAGGTTGTCCCTTTGATCAAGGGTTTCCCTAGTTAATATGTCTAGTGTAATTGTATACATGCATCTTGTTATGGTTGCTATTTACTTTGGGTGAATGGTTAAGATTATTTAAGGTTGATAAATATTTTAATTATTGGATAATTGATTCATCCCCCCCCCCCCCCCCCTCCCACCCTCTCAATTATCTTGATGGACTATTGTTTCTAACACTCACTACTCATACAATGATTTATAGTCCATATAACAGATATAGATATTATACCAAAACTCACTACATTTTTATCTTCAATATTTGAATAGTACTTATGTGTTCATCACATCAAATCATACCCATATATCAACTAATTTCATCTAGTCATGATAACATCAATTTTCCAACATACACAAAGCTCACTTACCATAATCATAGCATTGCATATCTTTGCATATCAATAATGTCATCATATATACCCTTCATGTTTCTCCTATCCAATCAACTTGATAAAAAAAAGTGTAAACACTTGCCCAAACTTATTATCACAATCTTCTAAGTGAGGGTTAAATCTATCGTGTCATCCATACATTGTTAAGTGATTGAATTATCAAGATTGTTGTTATGTGGAGCCTAATCAAACTTAGAGGTGAATTTTTTCCCCACTTCATTTAGTGTGGTTTCCCCTCAATATTTCCTATGAGGGTAGCGCTCCCATGCTAGGGGTCGAGGGCCAGTGCCCCTTGTGGATCCAAGGGAAGCACTCAAGACTAGGTCCTAGGGTTGTACCCTATGTGTAGCTCCTATGGGAAGTGACCTTAAAGCCAAAAATGAATTTACTATTGTAAACTGCATCAAGATTTTTTTCTATTTGATGACATATTGTAACCCTAATTTTATAAGCGATAAAATTCTTGTATAAAATGACTTCTAGTTTAAGGATTTTATGGTGTATGATGATTTAGTAGCTTCTTGTAGTGGTATTAAGTCACAAGGAATTCCATATTGTAATCAAGTTGGAATTACTGGATACTAAGAATATTGGACTCATTGTTCGGGGGATGTAGCCTAGCGATTGTGGGAACCATGTTAAATATTTTTTTCTTGTGTTATCTTCTATGTGATTTATTCCTTTTATGAAATTGGTTATATTTACATGTAAATTTTATTTCTACCTCTCTAATCCTAACAAAGACAATTTACCTTCTTAGCCAAATTATTCATTTTTTTTGATATACTCTATCTCTACAATAACAAATTATCTTTATGCTTTCTAATAAAAAATAATGCCAACTATTATGCTAATATTGGAAAGAAAAAATACATCATATATAGTCTCTATTGTACATTCCAAAATTGTGTCCATATATCTACTTTTGGTTAAGATGACAAACTAAAAATGTGTCTTTACTAACAAATATCCTCTATTATACTTAGAAAATTTCATCATTAGTCAATCCCAAAATTGTACCCTAACTTCAAGCAACCTTACCTTATGAGAGTGTTTGAACCATAAATCACTTGAATCCATCTACCCATGCTATAAAACTTGCTAACGCTTACTATAAAATAAGGCCTCACCTCCTAATTTTCTTTATGATAATAAATTTATATCTATAAAATGACTCAAGCATTGAATGTGGAATCCATGATCAAGTTCATATGTTTTATCCATGAGTGAAGACATACACGAGATTCCATTATAACATCACAACCCATTCATGAATTACTCAAGACATGGAGAATACAATAACAAAGGTATAACAATATTTATATTGAGGTTTATCAATGGGGAAGAATGATTTATGAAGAGGATTTGAAAAGAAAAGTTAACAATCTTTTGCTATTGGTATTTTTGGAACTAGATGTTTTTCATCTATGTTGCTATCAATGCCAAAGGGGGAGATTGTTGGAAGAATGAATGTTGATGATACCTCTATGGAGGAGTATTTTAGAAACATTATTAGATAATTATCATGATGATATGCTACATTCATGACTATGTTTATCATTGATGTCAACATAGCAGTTTTCTGTAGTATCTAAGAAAAGAACATCGAAAAGATCAAGTTGATATGGACATATCATTGAATATTTTTGCTAACAAGGTTAAAAGAAGATACTACTAAGTGTCTGGTAAATGCAACTAACCTTGGAAGCATAAGATATTAAATTTGAAAGAAGTTATGCAAGTTTTGGTGAAGACAATTCTGAGATAGAGTTTATAGAAGCATGTTCTAGTAAAGTTGTTATATCTGTTAGCAAAGTTGTTATTTTGAGAAGCCAAAGTTAAAGATGTGAATAAGACATTCTTGAAATGATGTATCTAATCTTTCTCATCATAATTTTGCACGTACAAAAAATTGTTTGAGTTATAAGGCAAAAGATTAATGTTATCACTAAGTGTAATGTGTTCTTAATAAGGTCCTATATTAATTAAATGAGAAGATGTAATAGCCAACTTAGGGGATTGTTTTATGGATTCCATATAAAGGAAGGACATTTTCCTTTATCATGTATGTAATAGAGAAATGATTATAAGTACCACAATGAGTGGAATTTGAAGATAAGTAGAGTAGAGAAAAGGTGAAAGAAACTTCATTTCCAAGGTTTTATTATGTGATTTGAAGTTTGATGTTTGGATATGAGGTTCATGACTTAGTTTACAAGGTTTGATAATGATTGGTCTAGTTCACACGATAGAGGAAAGAAGTTAAATTACAATACAAAAAAAATTTTTGCAAGGAAGAATCGAGAGATTAGTTGGACAATGAGTTCAATAGTCTTTCCCTAGAAGCTATTTGGACAATGGGTCCTTCTATCTTCCACAACTCCTAACAAGGTTGAAATCTCCTAACAGGGACTTATATGTACTAAATGTTGTAATAGACTCCTAATAGGGTCCATCCTCTAACAAGGAATATTTATATTAGTACATCATCTTGTGGGCATTATTCCCATCAAGGTTGTCCCTAGTTAATATGTCTAGTGTAATCGTATACATGCATCTTGTTATGGTTGCTATTTACTTTGGGTGAATGGTTAAGATTATTTAAGGTTGATAAATATTTTAATTATTGGATAATTGATTCATTCGCCCCCCCCCCCCCCCCCCCACTCTCAATTATCTTGATGGACTATTGTTTCTAACACTCACTACTCATACAATGATTTATAGTCCATATAACAGATATAGATATTATACCAAAACTCACTACATTTTTATCTTCAATATTTGAATAGTTCTTATGTGTTCATCACATCAAATCATACCCATATATCAACTAATTTCATCTAGTCATGATAACATCAATTTTCCAACATACACAAAGCTCACTTACCATAATCATAGCATTGCATATCTTTGCATATCAATAATGTCATCATATATACCCTTCATGTTTCTCCTATCCAATCAACTTGATAAAAAAAGTGTAAACACTTGCCCAAACTTATTATCACAATCTTCTAAGTGAGGGTTAAATCTATGGTGTCATCCATACATTGTTAAGTGATTGAATTATCAAGATTGTTGTTATGTGGAGCCTAATCAAACTTAGAGGTGAATTTTTTCCCCACTTCATTTAGTGTGGTTTCCCCTCAATATTTTCTATGAGGGTAGCGCTCCCATGCTAGGGGTCGAGGGCCAGTGCCTCTTGTGGTTCTAGGGGAAGCACTCAAGACTAGGTCCTAGGGTTGTACCCTATGTGTAGCTCCTATGGGAAGTGACCTTAAAGCCAAAAATGACTTTACTATTGTAAACTGCATCAAGATTTTTTTCTATTCGATGACATATTGTAACCCTAATTTTATAAGCGATAAAATTCTTGTATAAAATTACTTCTAGTTTAAGGATTTTATGATGTATGATGATTTAGTAGCTTCTTGTAGTGGTATTAAGTCACAAGGAATTCCATATTGTAATCAAGTTGGAATTACTGGATACTAAGAATATTGGACTCATTGTTCGGGGGATGTAGCCTAGCGATTGTGGGAACCATGTTAAATATTTTTTTCTTGTGTTATCTTCTATGTGATTTATTCCTTTTATGAAATTGGTTATATTTACATGTAAATTTTATTTCTACCTCTCTAATCCTAACAAAGACAATTTACCTTCTTAGCCAAATTATTCATTTTTTTTGATATACTCTATCTCTACAATAACAAATTATCTTTATGCTTTCTAATAAAAAATAATGCCAACTATTATGCTAATATTGGAAAGAAAAAATACATCATATATAGTCTCTATTGTACATTCCAAAATTGTGTCCATATATCTACTTTTGGTTAAGATGACAAACTAAAAATGTGTCTTTACTAACAAATATCCTCTATTATACTTAGAAAATTTCATCATTAGTCAATCCCAAAATTGTACCCTAACTTCAAGCAACCTTACCTTATGAGAGTGTTTGAACCATAAATCACTTGAATCCATCTACCCATGCTATAAAACTTGCTAACGCTTACTATAAAATAAGGCCTCACCTCCTCATTTTCTTTATGATAATAAATTTATATCTATAAAATGACTCAAGCATTGAATGGGGAATCCATGATCAAGTTCATATGTTTTATCCATGAGTGAAGACATACACGAGATTCCATTATAACATCACAACCCATTCATGAATTACTCAAGACATGGAGAATACAATAACAAAGGTATAACAATATTTATATAGATTTCTTTACTTCAGATTCAAAGTTTATTTTCAGTAGTGTTCCTCTAGAGAAGGTTAAATCATCCTAGGACTTGGCTGATTCAATTCCACATATAGCCCAAGAATCATTTTTTCTTCTTATTAGATGTTGGTTTTTAGATCTAGAGAGAAAACTTGTTGATCTAGAAAGAGGAGATTGAGATAAGTAGAATCAGATTTCAAAAATACTTTCTAGATGGTATCAATGGTTGACATACTTTTTAATTACCAGACTATTCTTACTCATTTGCATTAAACATTAAATAAACTACTATAGTAACTTCTTGAGTCATAATCCCTTTGAATATATGCTTCAAAAATTATGAGGACTTGGTTTCCTATTGAAATAGTCCTACATTTTTAAATATGAATTTCCATGATAGTTTCCTTTCTAATTCCTCTTCTAGATCTTTAATTAGATTTGGCATATTATATCTATATATTATTATTTAAATTTATTATTTTTTATATTTTTAGACCCAATTCTTTTTCAATCTTATCCAATCACATCAATTGAAAGTTAAAAAGGATATCAATAAAGTGAATACACACTCATTTGTGTCTAGCTCTTACCTACCTTGAAACTAGTTTAAAGTTAGTCAAATGAGTTATTCCTTAACAAAATAGTTTTTGCGAGTAGCTTTGATCCCTATTTCGTAGCTTCAGGCTAGTTATCCCTATTTCACTCATTTTTAATGTTCACATCCCACATCAACTATATTATATCTAGTTTTCTTTTTCTGGGGTTTCCCACCATTCATATATAGGGGCGGTGATCGACATGTATTTGAAGGAGAATAATGGATCTTTACTAGTGGTCTTCACAATTAATAAATAAGTTTAACACTATTGCTTCTTGTAGATGAGGGGGAATAAAAATGACTTGACCCAAAATTAGAAGAAGTAAAGGGATTCAAAATCTAAAAGTAAAAAGGTTTTTCATGAGTTCAACAAAAGAGGGAACATGATCTTGATCTAGTATATAAGAAGGGAGATGATAGAATCCATATTATGTTTGAGGATTCATTTGGGAAGGAAGATGTGATATCTAGGTCTTCTTTGAAGAGGTAAACACCCATCTCATCCATTTTCAAAGAAAGATTTTCTTTACTTCTATGATTCTTCATCTTAGAGGTCTTACAATCAGAGATTAAATAACTCACTTTTGAAAATAGTTATAACAAATAAGGTAACATTTTCTAAATAATATGTTAGATCCATTTTCCTAATCTTGACTAGAGGATGATGTAAGTAATCTAGTAAATTATAATAAGATATACTTAGCCTTTATATGATAATGTTGATAGAGATAAAGTGTCCTTCGAGTTGTTTTTCTATTTAAAAATTCCATTATTCAAGATCTCAAGTGGAAGACTAGATAATCAAACAAAAACTAGAATTGTCTTATTAAGATAAATAAAAATATCATAGATTCTAGTAGAAAAGGGATAATTCTGTTCTCCATAGAGTAAAGTTCTTATTGTGAATGTGACACTGAGATCTGCATTAGAGGTAAAACTAAAAATAAAGAGGCCACCAATGATAATACTTGTAGCAACACTTATAAACCTTCTATTTTGCCTAGACATAATGTAAAAAATTCTAACTAGAGATTTATTCATTGAAGACAATATATTACCCATAGTAGATTCAAAAAGCTTTATAGATACCACCTTTTTTAGTCTATGAACTTTAAGGCTAGCCATAGAGTCACGAGGAAGTAAAGTTTCACTTATAAGAACTATTTTCTAGTCATTGAGATTTGAGATACTAGGAGGAATGATGAAGATCACACTCTCCTTAAAAGATTTATTAGTAAAGGTAGTAGATGCATCCTTATCATTATTTACCTAAGAGTTGTAAGTAGGAAACTTAGGTATGAAATTCTCCGTAAAAGTATAAATATATAAATTCCATGTGAAGAAGAATCCAAATGGATCGCAAGGTGAGTAAGGGAGCCCCAAAAAGTCACAAAAATGAGTTATAAGCACATGAGGCAAGGGAGCACACCCTATACATGATATTAATCTTATTTATACATGAATTAAAATCTTACAAATATATTTATTTTATTAAGATAACTTTAAATATAATTGAATAGATGATATCACTTTAAATGATTAAAAATATACTTACAATAAATTTGTGTGTGTGTGTGTGTGTGTGTGTGTGTGTGTGAAAAGGTGATAATAGATCTTTATAATATGTAAAGAAAATAAAACTAATATGCAAAAATATCAATAATTTATTATTTTGATTTTACACACCATTCTAAGTTTATATTTGAAAAATTCTAAAATAAAAATAAAAGGAAAATAAAAGAGTAATATTAGGTTTTCTTTCTAATTTTTTTCAATTGAATTTTTGAACCATTTTATTATATAATAATATATATAGTGACACGTCCACTTTTGCTTTAAAAAAACACAAAAAAAATATTATTAAAGATTTTAAATTTGAAAGGTAAGGTCAACCTTTGTATATATATATATATATATATATATATATATATATATATATATATATATATATATATATATATATATATATATATTGATAAAAATTAAATATTAAATATTAAAATACAACTAGGAAACAAAAAATATTAATTTATGTATTACTCAAAAGTTATCAATTATATTATGTTTTGGTAATGTATTAATCAAGTAGAAGAGATTGCACATTTATTTTTGACACATAGGAGCATCCAAAATAATAGCTAATAAATGATCCAAATTATTAAACAGTGCTCATAGGAGGTTAAACATTTTATTAATTTTGGATCATATATATTTCTTATTTGAACAACATGAATCATGTTGAATCAAGAGTCATAATTTGATTTCATGAGTCATATTTTGATTTAGTTCTTATAAATCTTTTACTTATAAAGTTAAATTTTAACTAAATACTCTTTAAATAGTTATAAGGGTGTAAGTATTTAGTTTTTAAAAATTAATTTTCAGATTTGATTAGTTTGGGTAGAGTCAAATTATTTATTTAGTTTGTTAAATTTTGAATTTCATTTTACTAGTAAGTAATAGAATTGAATTCTATTAAAAAATAATTTTGTTTCATAAAATCATATTTAGATTTTTAATTTCATTTAGAATATTTCTATAATTCTTTTATTTTTGTATCCATTAAAATCAAAATCAAAATAGAAGAAATCTGAGAAAAAAAAAAGTAGCAATACAATTTAACTTAAATAATTAAAAAGAATGAAGTCATATTTTTTTACAACTAATTCTAATTTTTAAAATCACTAAATTCAGTCTTATTATAATCATAATTTAACTTAGAGCCTATTTTCTGCTATCAAAACTCTTATTTGTCCAATCTCACTTCTCATAAGATTGGCTCACACTTTATCATCAAATTTCAAATATAAATCTTTCAAACATAATAGATTAATGATGGAAAATGAAACCATAAAACTTGTAAAAATGTTCAATATATAAAGACAATACTACAAATAGCAAAATAAACTATATCTAGTTTTTCCTCTTCTTTGAGAGTAGTGTAAAGATATCAGTACTTAACTCATGTCTCTCAGGAATATGGGTTAGAGCTTTAAGTTCCTCATCATGAATATCAGATGTAATTGAACGAAAAGAATTCGCTTCTCTTTCTCTTTCAGCCTGAAATTCTAAATGTTGTCTCTTACCTTGATCTATAAAGTCCAAATAATCAAGTGGCCTTTGTCTCTCAATATCTGTTGTAATATCTCTATATTGAGCTGCTTCATATCTTTCAACTTGATTTGAAAATCCTGCACTTGTAATATCTGGATATTGTGTTGCTCCATATATTTCAACTTGACTTGTAAAACTTGGATAATACTCCATTCTTTGACTATCAAACTCTGAATAATATGGCATTCTCAGTCTTTCACCTTGACTTGTAATATCTAAAAAATTCATGGCTCTTTGCTGATCAAATTGAGTTGTAATCTCTTCCAATGTTCTTCGTCTGTCAACCTGACTTGCAAAATTCTGATTACTCCCTATTCTTTCTCTATCATCCATTGTTCTTTGTCCACCAAACTGACTTGCCAAATTTTGATTATCCAATACTCTTTGTCTATCATCCATTATCCTCTTTCTATCAATTTCTTGTGAAACGTCACCATGACCAACCCAAGATGAAGTAGTCATAGGCGTTGGTAAAACTGAAGAAGAAGACATTGGTATAAATGAAGAAATTGGTAAATCTAATTGTGATCTCAATGCAAAAGAGTTAATGTTAACATTTTGTGAAAGAGAAGCATCCTTGTAATCAATCAATGATGTTCTAGTAGCCATTGTATATTGTTGTTGTTGCCATTGATTAGCTCCAAACAAACTCAATTGTTGTTGCTGTCTTGGAAACTGCCTTTGCTTCAAATCTTCAAGTTGTCTTTGCTGCTCTTGTTCTTGATAATTTAACTCTCTTGTCTGCATGGGAATAAACCCACCATGATCATCCCTAGTTCTGCTATATGCCAACTCTTCTTGATAACCCAACTCTCTTGATTTTGGCACAAACCCACCATAATCCAACTCCCTTGTTATGGGAAAAAGCCCACCATAACTCAAATCTCTTGCTCTTTCATATGACAAATCTTCTTGAAAATTGAACTTTCTTGGCATGGAATGTTGTGGAAAATGCCCACCATAATCATAATCATAATCATCCATAGCTCTAGTGCTGTAATCTAACCATCTTCCACGTTTGTACTTTGTAGATGGCTCACCAGTGCTTTTTTCCTTGGCATATTGCTGACCTCCTAAAGTGAAGTCCTTATGGCAATCGAGACATCTATACCTTGCCTGCAAAACATGTGCAGAGTTGTTGTTAAAGTATCTGAATTTGGTATTGTGTTTTTGGCATGTTGGACACATTGGTTTTGCATGCGTCTTTTTTAGAGCTTCTCTCAGCTCTTCATATCTCTCCATCTTATTCAGAGGTTGTGGAAGACGGATCTTGTAAATTCCATGCATGTGATCAGATTTCTCTATGACGGCAGAAGGAAAGTGATCCATTATAATCTTTAACACATCGTCATCCATTTCTGGCTGTCAATATTTTTCTCTCTCAGATAAAATAAACTCAAAAAGTTGAAAAGCCTTAAATTTCAATTCAATGAAATGAAACTGAAAATCCTATTTTTTTCAGTAGTAAACGAGAAAGGATAACTTCATACGGCCTTTGTGCTTTATTTGTAGAATGTTTATTGAAAAGATATTCAAATATTAAGAAGTCTTAAAAACTAAAATGAAAGCCAAAAAAAAATTCTATTGTTTTTTCTGTTTTATGAGTATAATTTTTATTAATAATATAAAAATATATTATTAATAAAATGATTTGGCAGATTGAAAAAACTAATTATTTTAGCAATAAAATAAAAGATAAAGGAAAAATCGTTATTTTATAATGATTCTGTGATGTATAAGTAGAATGTTCGCAGAGTAATAAAATTTATTATAACTGAAATGAACATATATGAAATTATAAAAAATATAATTTTTAGTTAAAAATAAAAAATCATTCCATATTATATTGTATTTGTGATTTACTTGTAGAATGTTTATTAACATAACAATTTAAAAGATTTAAAAAGTAATTTTATTTTTTCCTAAATAGTAAAACAAAGATTTGGAACAATTATTTTGTTTAGATTTTACATTTTTTTATTGTTTTATTTATGAATATAATGTCTATTAGAGAAAAATAATATAGAAAAATTAAGATGAAGAAATAAAATAAAAGAAAAAGAAAAGAAAAGAAAATTTATTTTTACTTTTATTTTGTGATTTATTTTAGAATGTTTATAAAAAAAAAAAAATCAATAAAAAAGTTAACTCTAAAGCAAAATGTATTTAAATGGTTAAAAATTAATTATTTTAAAATAGTAGATAAGTAGATAAGAAAACATCACTATCTACTATTTAATTATTTTAATTTTGTTTAGATTTTAAATTTTAAATTTTTGATTTTATGATTTATGAATAGAATGTCTATCAGAAAAATATATTATAGAAAAAATAAGAATTAGAAATAAAACACAAGTAAAGAAAAGAAAAACTACTTTTACTTTTTATTTTCTAATTTTTTAAAGAATGTTTATAAAAAAATAGTTTAAAAGATTACAACATACCAAAAAAAACTAACTCTAAAGCCAAATGTTTTTAAATGGTAAAAATCTATTTATTTTAAAATAGTATATAAGTAGATAAGAAAACATTACTATCTAATATTTTATTATTTTAATTTTAAATTAATTTTAAATTTTAGATTTTATCTTTTTTTGACACATCATCTTAAAAGTTTCATTTATTTTTCTTATAATTCTTACTTTTATTTATTAAAAAATACAATGTTTTATTTTGAAAATTATTAGTGTGAATAATTTTTTATGAAGTTAGATAATTTTGAATGAACACAACATTATCAAGTTGAAAGACCAAAATAACTAACAACAAAATTGAAGTTATGATGTTTTGGTATCTCTTATATCATACAATTTAATACAAAAAATATTTAATTAATAATATTATTTAGAATATACTTTGTATTCAAATCTAAATTTTTAAGCACTAAAATTTTAAAAAAAAAAAAAAAATTGTATTTCTTTTGTGGTTTTTTTTTGCTCGGTAATGGGTTTTGTATTAATATAAAACAAAAGGATTACTTTGAGTCCAAAAAAAATCAATCCCTTCCTTCCTACCTTACTAATCTACTAGACTTGCATAAAATAATCTACATGCTTCAAATTTAAAATAAGCTAGCTAAAAAGCTTAAAGTCCCTATATTGAACCTTTAATCATTATCTTATATGCGAGGAGCCATACTACATTTGCAAAATCTGACTCCACATGTTTGTTGTTCATTGCTTTCACCTCTCGTCGCTTTTCTGCTTTAGCCATTTCCAAAAACCAAAAAACCTCCTACATGTAGCTTCACCAATCTGTAACCCCTAAAAAATGCACTATCTTCATTCACCTAAATACCTATCTCATTCACCTCCCAATCTAGACCATGACCCGACACTTCTCCTACAACATTGAGGGACATCACTCCATGGCCCTAAACTCGCTTCTCTCTCTACTTGGTCTACTCGTCCCAGCTCACGCACAACCCTCAACCATGCCTCCTTAGCCTTTTTGTATATTGTAGGTTTATCAACCCTTGCATTCCACCTCAAGAAGAGCATATAGCCATAGTGATGAGCTTCATCCTCATCTACAAAGAATTCATTGATATCTCATCCTATTCTAGGAATTGACTACTCCATTGTTACTTGGCTAACCCATCCAACATGTCATTCGCAAACAAAGACCTCGATACAATCTCCACCTCATATGTGCTCTTGTTCAATTCCAGACCCCACACCATTAAAATGGAAATCACATCAAGGTTTGACCTCATTTTAATTGGTCTCTCTTGAAAATGATCCCCTACCACTCCTAAAGCAATTGAGACCATTTCCTCATTCTTGATTTTCAATAATCCTTTCATTCTTTCCCAACCAACCGGCCTTTTGAAAGCCTTCATCTGCCTTTCAAAATCTATCGATAAAGTTGCTTCCATCCTTTACACTGCTTCACTTCAGATCGATAAGTTATTCCTTTCCTTGCTTATTTGTAAATTCATTCTCATTTGCTTGCCCTTCACTCCACCTTTACATGCTTTATTAGTCATTCTACATTAAATCTCTACGATTACTTCTACCATTGATAAGCACCTCTTGTACTATTCTTTAACTCATTTAATCAATTCATAACAACAATTTGTCATCACATCTCCTACCTCATTAAAAGGTTGCATTAAATCTTTCTCCATTAACCCTCATTGTATTCCATACAAAACTGATCCATCATTACATCTCCTATAGTAGGTAGCGATATTACATAATTAGCTAACTTATCCACTTCCTGGTTTTCCTCTCTATAACTGGGGCTAATGTTAAAGTTTGTAAAGCTTTCTAACATTATAATGATCTCTTCTATTTGGCTTTGTAAAAACCAACCATGTGATCTTCTACTTTTTAGCATATTAACTATAATTTTTGAATCCCCTTCTAGATGGATATTATGCACCTTCAACCTCACCCCTAGTTGCACTGCAAGAAGAGATTGCATGTGCTTCCGTGACATTGTTAATCCCATCTGGCAACCTTTTTGTTGCTATTGCTAATACTTCTTCATTGGCCATTTTGGAAATTACACCTTCTCCCAAAATTCCTAGGATTCCTTTAGAAACTCCATCCAAATTAAATTTCACCTAATCTTTATCCAGTAGTTCCCATACTACATTCTTCCTTCTCAATTTATTGTTCACTCACTTGTTTCCATTTGAAGCCCAATTGATTCTTACCTTTGGCCAATATCTTTGGATCATGCTATCCCAAGAGGAGAATAGTTTGTTACTCTGCCCTCGAGAAGTAATAACTTGTAAGGTTTCACCTATTGATCTATGAATTTTGTCCCAAACTCTATCTACAGATTCCATCTTATCTTGGAATATTCTACTATTTCATTCCTTCCACACCTCCCAAATTACAATAGAAGGACTTATTACCCATATTTTTGAAAAGATAGACTTTTCAAAATCCCTTGGCCATCCTTGAAATAGAGTCCATAACCAGTTTAGAAGGGGACACAACCAATTTAGATGTAGTTTTAGGTTTTTCCAACACTTTTTTGCAAAATTGCATCAGAATAGTAGATGATCTTAATCTTCCTCCCCCATCTGACATAAAATACAATGGGTTGGCCCAATGAATCCATATTTATTTCTCCTTTCATAGGTTAAAATCTATCCTTGGATTGCTAACAAAGAAAATCCCCCACCTTCTACAAATATTCCTTATCCCAACATAATTTTGAAGGCCATCCTTCTACAAATTTCTCACTACTTATCATCTGATATACCACTTTTTCCTACAAACCAATTTATCATGTCCTCTTTCTCCTTGAGAAACACACTCCTCTCTCTATAAACCCTCTACATTACTCTTCTTTAATCTATGTTAAGTTCCAACCCTGTCCAATCCTTCCAACCCTAGTAAGAGCCTACATTTATTTCTTGTTTTTCAATATAATCAACCACTTTACTCCCCCATGCTCTGAAAAAAAAGTCTTTCAGACCTTCAATCTCTTTCAACTTAGCCAAAATAGGTTCCCCATTCCAAGAATCATCCCAAAAGGAAGCCAAGCTACCATTCCCTATCTACATTCTAGAATAAAATTCCAAACAATAGAGCCTTTTGGTGGGTTTCTTACTATCATAATCCTCAAAGCCTCCCTAGATTCAAGATATTTTTCCTATAGAATCTACACCCATAGTTGAGAAGGGTTTTTGTACATCTCTCACACCATTTTATCTTTAAGTGCTTTGTTCACCAAATGCCAATTGCTGAGCCCCACCCCCCTTGCTTCTTTAGACTACATATCTTATCCCATGTTATTAGTGGAATCTTCTCCTCCTTCTGAGCCCCATTCCAAATAAAATTCCTTATTCTTTGTTCAATATATTTCAACACTTTCAAGGGGATCGTAAGAAAACTCATTGCAAAGACTAAAATAGTCAAGAAAACTAATTGGAGCAATAAGATTCTACCTGCATAAGACAACCATCTCCCTTTCTAGCTATCTAGTCTTTTAATAAAGGTATACATGTATCAGGTCTTTCCATAGATTAGCTCTATTAGCACCATTGAAAAGAGGAATCCCAAGATATTTATTAGGTAGGGTACCCTACTTCATGCCCAATACTCTACTAATAAGCTCTTGGGTTGGAATAGGTGTTATTGGTGCCCAAATTGATGGACTAGCTTTCCTATGGAATGATGATTCAATTCTAGGAATTCCTTGTAGAAATTTTCCAAATGATAGTTTCTACTCAAATAGGATGCAAACCTCTACAATTCTGACTCTATAGGACCAAGGCTAGTAGGCCTATAATGCACAACCTAGAGGCTTTGAGTAGATAACTCAAATAAATATCATCAGACCAGTGCCTTAACTAATGAAATTTTTACCAAATTTCTATCAATCATTCATAATTCTTATGTAACCCTTAGAGACAAACCAATAAATACCTTTAAGATGAACTATTTTCACTTTAATGAAGTATGAATTGCTTGAAATGCCTAGGAAAACTTCAAATTAGATCTTATTGGTTTTAACTCTCCACAAGAGCCCAACAAGATAGTAATGTAGATTAATCAATTAACACAACATCACTATTCTTTAAATACTAAAATTCCTTACTGCATTCATTCAATTGGACTATCAATTGAAGAAAATTTTGAATGTTTGATCAGAGGAAACAAAATGAAAGAGACAAAATTGATATCAGAAAAATATCAATCAAGCATATAAGCCTTTGTATTAAATTCAAAATACTTCACCATAGTTTTACATGTATTTCTAGTGCATACGGTTGATAAAATCTAGAGTGAACAAAAGAAATTGACTCCTCTGTTACAAACAATATGATATAATTATGTCTAATATTCTATGATCCTATTATAAATTTGGTCCTTACATAGTGAAAGGGCATGTCCCTTTGTTTACAAATTTTACAACTAATTAACTCATTAATAATAAACTGAATACACATCAAACAAGATTATAAAAAAAAAGGTTTATGTTTTTTATTCTAATGATGATGATTAAATGAAATCATTACACACTAGAATAAAATTCTAGATATTAGAGCCTTTTGGTGGCTTTCTCACTATCAAAATCCTTGAAGCCACCTTAGAGTCAAGATATTTGGCCTATAGAATCCACACCCACAGTTGGGAAGGGTTTTTGTGCATCTCCCACACTATTTTATCTCCAAGTGCTTTGTTTACCAAATGCCAATTCTCGAGACCTACCCCCCTTGCTTCTTTGGATTACATATCTTATCCCATGCTATTACTAGAATCTTCTCCTCCTCTTGAGCCCCATTCCAAAAAAAATTCCTTATTCTTTGTTCAATATATTTCAATTCTTTCAAGGGGATCTTAACACAACTCATTGCAAAGATTGAAATACCCAAGATAACTGATTGGATCAATAAAATTCTACCTGCATAAGTTAACCATCTCTCTTTCCATCTGGCTAGTTTTTTAATACATGCATCTATTAGGTCTTTCCATAGATTTTTTAGGATTAACCTCAGATAGAAATAATAATTACATGTAAATATAAACAATATCAAAAAATAATAAATCATATAGAAGAGAACACACTACACCAAGATTTAATGTGGTTCACTCAAACCCTGTGCTATGTTCGCCAAAAAAAAAGCCCAATATTATTATGATCCAATGATTACAACCTGATTACAATCCATAATCCCTTAAAGCTCAATACCGCCACAAGAAGTAATTTTTACATCACAAGGTCTTATGAAAATCCCTAACCCTAAGCTCTTTTATACTAGTATTTTTACCACTTTAGGGTTATGAAGTATGCATAGTACTTCCCTAATTAGTCACCACAAACTAACAATCTCCCACTTGGGGACTAATTAGGCTCCACACTAGAAAATAATCTCCCAATTGGAGACTGATCCTATAGAAATACCGCTACCACATGGGGCTCCCACTGGATCAAACCACCCTGGACTTTGCTACTTTTTAAATTCTGTTTAGTCTGGAAGACCAACCAAAGTTGAAGAGGAGTTCAACTTCTCCCTTTTCACTACTTTAGTAAACATATCTACTAGATTTTCATTTGTGGGTATCTTCTCCAACTTTAACTGTCCATCATCCAAAACTGACCAAATGAAATGGTATCACAATTGTATGTGTTTTGTCTTTGAATACAAAGTTGAATTATTTTCAAGATGAATAGAACATTGAGTATCTGCAAACAAATAATTATCCTTTTGAGGGTGTTCCAATTCTTTCAAGAATAACTGTAGCCATATAATCTCCTTGGCTACCTCTATAGTGGATAACACATTAGCCTTCTACAATCAAGAAACCCAGCTCACAACTGCCCCACCAATAGTAAATACATAACCTATAGTACTCTTCCTAGTATCAATATCTCCTGCCAAATCTAAGTCAACATATCCCTATAAATAAGTAGTAAAGCCCCCAAAATGTAGAGACTTACTGGATGTTCCTCTCAAATATCTAAGAATCCACTTAACTACATTCCAATGTTCAAGCCCTGGATGACTCATATACTTGCTAAGGACTCCCACTACATGTGCAATATCTGGCCTTGAATATACCATATTATACATAAAGCTTCCTACACATGAAGCATAAGGTACCTTGGACATCTTATCCTCCTTTTATTATGTCTTTGGACACATCTCCTTGGTCAACTTCAAATGAACAAGTAAAGGTGTGCTGACAACTTTAACATTCTCCATAGAGAAACGTTGCAACACCAATATAACCAACTTTAGATAATGTCAGTTTCCTATTTTTCCTATTTCTACAAATCTTCATACCAAGAATTTGTTTTGCTACCCCCAAATCCTTCATAGAAAATGCATGTGCTAACTAGCATTTTAACCCCTTAATGTGATCCATGTTGGACCCAACTACAAGAATATCATCAATATATAAGCATAAAATAATGTAGCTTTCATCATCCAACCTCTTAAAATAAAAAAATGATCTGAGTGACACCTACTATATCCATGCTCATACATAAAATTGTCAAATTTTAGATACCATTGTCGAGGTGCTTGCTTCAAGCCATATAAACTTTCCTTCAATCTGCACACTAAGTTCTCCTTACCTTTGATCTCAAAACCTTCTAGTTGTGCCATATATCTCTTCATCCAAATTAGCATGAAGGAAGGTTGTTTTAACATCATGTGGCTCCAAATGCAAATCTTTAGTAGCCACAATACTTAAAATTGTATGGATAGAAGTCATATTTACAATAGGAGAGAATAAATCATCAAAATCAATGCCTTTTTTTTGTGCAAATCCTTTTATATGTAACTTTGATTTAAATATTTTCTTACCTCCATCCTCTTCTTTCAACCTCTAAACCCATTTATTCTATAAAGCCCATTTACCTGCAGTTAACTTGCAAAAATCTCAAGTCTTACTTTTCAACAAAGAGTCCATTTTTTTTACCATTGCAGACTCCCACTGAATCTTAGTATCAACCTACACAACTTCATCATAACATTCTAGTTCACCAACATCAGTAAGTAAAATATAATACAAAGAGGGAGAAAATCTTTCTAGAGGTCTACTTAACCTTGCTGACCATCTAACATTCACTGGTGTGTGTGTTATTTATTGTTGTGGTTGTTGCACATCATGAGGAAGTAGTGAAACAACATCTTTTGGAGTATCATTCAACACTACATAATCATCTTCTTTCTTCTCATGTTCTTGCAACAAATCTTTGTATAATATTTTCTCATTGAATATGACATCCTTGCTTCTTAACATTTTCAATTTTCAAAGTCCTAAATCCTATAACCAAATTCATCAATGCTATATCCAAAAAATACACATTTCTTTGAATTAGCTTCCATTTTGGTTTTATTTTTAGAATCTATATGAGAAAAAGCTTCACAACTAAAGGTTTTGAGAAAAGAATAACTCACCTTATTAGTAGTCCATGCTTCCTCTCGAATACCACAAACCAAAGGAGTAGAGGGACCTCTATTAATCAAATATACAATAGTATTAACAGCCTCTACCCACATTTTAAGGCCAACCCAACATGTAACCTCATGATCCTTACATGCTTCATTATAGTCTCATTCATGTGTTTAGATGCTCCATTTTCTCGTGGAATTCTTGGAACAATTTTCTATCTATGAATACCATTAGTGGAGCAATAATCTTCAAATTCATGAATACAATACTCACCACCATTATCAAATCTAAAACATTTTAATTTCTTACCAATCTCATTTTCAACCAAACATTTCCATTTCTTAAAAGATTAAAATACATTAGATTTCTATCTAAGGAAATAAATCCATACTTTTCTAGTTGCATCATCAATTAATGTAACATAATAATGAGAGCCAACAAGGGAAGATACTCGAGCTAGTCTCCATACATCTATATGCACAAGCTCTAATTTCTCACTTTTATTTTCCTTCCCAGTCTTCACAAAACTCACTCTCTTTTATTTTTTGTAAACAACTTTCATAGAAATCCATATTGAAACATTTAAGACCTAGTAAAACTTTCTTTGAATGAATTAATTTCACACCTTTGTCACTCATGTGCCCAAGTCTATTGTGCCATAGTGTTGTATCAAAATTTAAATCAACTATTTGTTCTCCTTGCTCAACTGCAACAACTGTTCCTAAACATTCATTTTTCTCTAAAACAATCAAAGTAGAAGGAACAATATGACCTATACAAAGATATAAGGTGCCTACTTTCACACCTTTTTCTACTTCAAGGAAACCTTTTGAAACCTTCTAATTTTTATCATTAAAAGTAACTACACAAACCTCATCACTGATTTGCCCTACTAAAATTAAATTCCTACTCAACCTTGGAACATGTCTTACCTCATGTAGTAGCCAATTATTCCCATTCTACAACTTAATCTTAACTTTTCCCTTTCCAACAATTTGACAAGGTTCATTATCCCCCAAATAAATAAGCCCAAAATCTCCTTGGACATAATCAATGAAATAACCTCTATGAGATGTAGCATGAAATGAAGCACCAGAACCTAAAACCCATGAATCATCAACACTTTCTAAAAATAGAATCAAAGCATTCTCTTTGAATTTGTTACTTACCACATTTGCCTCCTTGTTCCCTTCTGGTTTATCTCATTCATTGTTCTTTTGATTCCAACAATGTTTCTTCTTATATCTTGGTTTACCATAGTACCAACAATCTCTTGGCCTTCTACATTGAGACTTCTTCTCCTTTGACTTTCAGCTTGATTTCCCATAATTTCCAAAACTATTTCCTCTCTTAGTTGTTTTTCCTCTACTTTGTGCATTCAAAGCACTTCCTGATGTAGATCCACCTGAGGTTTTCCTACAAGTTTCTTCACTCAAAATAACATCGATCACATCATCATATTTTAGGGTATTAGATCCAGAAACAAAATTACTCACAACCATTACCAAGCCATTCTAGCTTTTAGGCAAAGAACATAAAATCAAGATAGCCCTAATTTATTCATAAAAAATAATACCCATAGAAGATAATTGACTAGTAACAATATTAAACTCATTTAAATGATCCAAAATAATCCACCTTCTGCCATCTTTATATTAAATAAATACTTCATGAGAAATACCTTATTTGAAGTGGAGGGATTTTCATAAAAAATTTCTAGGGTTTCCATCAACTCTCCTGTCGTCTTTTCTTTTGTAATGTTAAATGTCACTGATGGTGCCAGGCATAATCGAATGCTTCCAAATTCCTTTCTTTCTAAAATATCTCAGTCCGCATTTTTGATAGTTCCCTAATTCTTAGTTTTTCCTTTCAATGAGTTCCATAAATCCTTCTGATAAAGATAGTCCTCCATTTGCATTTTCCATAACTGAAAGTTCTACCCATTAAACTTGATAACCCTTAGCTTACCCTCATCTTCCATTGCTCCCACTCAACCATGAGACTCTCACTCAACTGTGAAACTTTTCTACAGAGGATAACTGAAAAACAACCTCACTCTGACACCACTTGTTAGGATTAACCTTAGAAAGAAATAACAATTACATGCAAATATAAACAATAATTTTTTTTTAAAAAATTGCACAAAAGAGACCACAAGACATCAAGAGTTAACGTGGTTCACCCAAACCCTGGGCTACATCCACCAAAAAACAAGTCCAATATTATTACGATCTAATGATTACAACCTTATTATAATCTATAATCCTTTACAGCTCAATACCACCGCAAGAAGCAATTTTTGCATCACACCTTATGAAAGTCCCTCACCCTAAGCTCTTTTATACTAGTATTTTTACCTCAAAGAATTATGAATTATGTATAGTACTTCCTTGATCATTCACCACAATTTAACAAGGTTATCTCTATTAGCACCATTGAAAAGAGGAATCCCAAGATATTTATTAGGTACGACACCCTGCTTCATGCCCAATACTCTACTAATATGCTCTTGGGTTTGAATAGGTGTTTTTGGTGCCCAAATTGATGGACTAGGTTTCCTAAGAAATGATGATCCAATTATGGGAATTCTTAGTAGCAATTTTCCAATTGACAGGTTCCAAATAGGATGTGAGCCTCTACAATTCTAGCTCTGGAGGATTGAGGCTGGTAGGCCTATACTTCACACCCTAGAGGATTTGAGCAGATAACTTGTGGGATCACAAGTGTTGATAAAAGATAAATAGTTGGTAAAAGTTAAATAAAAGTTTTGTAAGTGTATATGTGTGTGTGTGTATTATTCATCTATCTCTATTACTTGGATTTATGTCCTATCTATAATCAACATGAAGACTCAAATAAATATCATAAGACCAGTGCCTTAACTAATGGATTCTTTACCATATTTCTATCAATCATTCATAATGCTTATGCAATCCTTAGAGACAAAACAATCTTTAAGATAAATTTTTGTCACTTTAATGAAGTATGAATTTCTTAAAATGCCTAGGAAAACTTCAATATCAGATCTTATTAATTTTAACTCCCCACAAGAGCCCAGCAACATAGTAATGCAGATTAATCAATTAACACAACACCATTATTCTTCAAATACTAAAATTCCTTACTACATTCATTCAATTGGATTATCAATTAAAGAAAACTTTGTATATTTGATCAAAGGAAACAAAATGAAAGAGATAGAATTGATATCACCAAAAGATCAATCGAGCATATAAGCCTTTGTATTAAATTCAAAATACTTCACCACAGTTTTACATGTGTTGTTGGTTCATATGGTTGACAAAATCTAGAGTGAAAAAAAAGAACCGACCCCTCTATTATAAACAATATGATATATTTATGTTTGATATTCTACGATCCTATTGTAAATCCAAACCTTATAATTATAGGCATTAGATTGGTTACAAAATTTACAACTAATCAACTCATTAACAATAAATTAAATGCATATTAAAAACAAGATTATAGAACAAAGGTTTATGCTTTTGATTCTGATGATGATGATTCAGTGAAATCATTGCACTGCTTGATGTACTCTGCATATTTGTCATCCTTTGTTCACCAATAAGGTGCATCACTATAAAGTATAGTGATAATTTAATTTTATCTCTTATTGCTATGTTTCCATTGAACCTTCTCCACTCAATGATGAACCTGATCACTATATACTATAGCAATATCATACTTGACTTCAAGCTGCTCAAACTCTAATTATTGTAAAGTATTGTGATATTTAATCCCTCATCACTATAGCTATAGCGATAAACTCAAAAATGATAATATCTTCATGAATTCAAACATGACCAAAACCTTGATTGATCAATGGATAGTGCGATATGATAAGTAAGCTGTAGAAGTGCAATTTTGCAATAGGTTCCTTTGATTTGAGTAATAAAAAGTCATTTTCTGTCAAAACACAAAGAGATGCAATAAGTGATTCCTTATTTTGATCATAAAAAACTATCTAGAACAAGTAAGATAAGTAATGAAAGCAAGCCAAAAAGGTGAACAAATATTTACAAAATATTGAGCTCCATCGTTGACTCTAATTAGGGACATGTACCCCCTATGGGTATAGTGAGAATTTAGATATCTCTAGAATAAGTAGACCAAAAAATTAGAAAAACAACAATACAAATATAGAAAAATAACAAAGGAAAAGTAAAGTTTAGGAGTACACTTGATCTCAATTTTGAAACAAGAATCTCTTTAAATATTGACCATGAGTAGATAACTCTTGATCATATTGGTCAATATCTTGTAACTAATAAGAATCTTCTCCATTCTTACTAGTAATATCATATGGTCCAAGAAATAAATCCTCAAATTTACCATGTTTTCCTTTATCTCGGTCGTTTGCATTCTATTTCAAAACCCAATCTCCTTCCTGAAACTTTCTGCATTCTACTTTTTTGTCATGTAACTTTTTTTACTTTCAACTGTTGCCTCATATTTTGTTCATGAGGTATTCTCCTATTTTCTTCAAGTTCAACCAATGCATTCAATCTATCACTTAAAAGATCCAATTCTTTATTACATTCTTGATTTAAGAAATTATAAATAGGTAATAAGTTATGTAATATAATTCTTGCTTGCTTTCCATATACCATTTCAAATGGAGAAAAAAAAATAGATTTCTTAACTATTATTCTATCTTCCCATATAGCTAATTTCAACTTGGAGTCCCATGCTTATTCTTATCTAGCATTCTATTGAAAATTTTAAGTATGTTCTTATTACTAGACTCTGCCTTTCCATTCCCTTGTGGATGATAAGGGGTAGAGTAATATATAGTAATATCATAGGTTTCACAAAATTTAGTACTCTTTTTCTCTAAAAAACATAGCATTCTCGAGGATAATCTTATGAGGTACTCCAAATTTGCAAATGATATTCTTCATCAAAAATTTCATTACTACCTTATGAGTAGACTATCTTAGTAGAATAGCTTCAACCCACTTTGAAAAGTGATTAGTGGCAACCATAATCTATCTATGTGCTCCATATGATTTTTCTGTGATCTCACCTATGAAATCAATTCTCCACATTTGAAATGGCTCTTCATATTACATAGGTCTTATGGGTAGCACACCACTAAATTTTAATTTACCAAAAAACTTTTGACATTCCTCACATCTTCTAACAAATTCATAACTATCCTTAAAAATTATAGGCCAGAAGTAATCAACCCTTAAAATTTTATGTGCACTAGTCTTAGAAAAAAAATGGCCTCCACATATTCCTCTATGCAATTATGATAATATGTTTTTGGACTAATATGGATGCACACAAAAAAGTAATATGCCATCTCTATTTCTCCAATAGAGATCACCTTTAATGAGAACATATTTTGTAGACTGCAATTTTATAGTTCTCTTATGACTCTTAGTTTTTCCCTCTTTTAAATTTGTAGTCTTTAAGAAGAAAACAAAATCATTGTACCAAGGAAATATTTTAATACTTGTTTCAGTATAGTCTATTTATGTCTAGTTTACTTGATTAGCTTCCAAGTTTGATTCTGTCATTAACCTAGCCAGTCCATATCCTTTGAATAATTTAGTAATTTTTATATCTATATTAAACTCTTGTATCTCATTAATCCATCTACATCTTTTATTGATAACCTCTAATTTCTTAAAAATATCTTTAACATCCACATTTGGAACATAAGCTACTATTTGAGCTCCTACAAAGTATGACCTAAAATATTTCACAACTTTCACTAGGGTATATACTTGTTTCTTAGTGATATCATAGTTTGACTTAGATGCTTGTAAGATCTTACTAAAAAATACAATGAGTTGTTCATGACCATCCTCATTTTTTTGCAATAATATTGTTGCAATGGTGTAAAATGGTGCAAAATAAAATAATTGGAAAGGTCTAGAAAAATCAAGGGATCTCAACACAAGAGCTTCTTCAATGGCTTTTTTTATATATCCAAATTCTCTCAAAGTCTCATCATTCCAAGATATCTTTACATTCTTCTTCATCATTTTTGAAATAGCTTTGGCCAATTCTAAAAAAATTGAGATAAATCTTCTAAAAAAATTAATTTGTCCAATGAATGACTGAATTGCCTTTAGAGTTTTTGGAAATTATATCTTATCTATGGCAACAACTCTCTCTAGACAAATTCTTACCCCCTCCTTGGACACAATATGACCAAGAAATTTTTCCTCTGTAACAAAAACATGACACATTTTAGGATTCAAAGATACTCCATATTATAAATCTCTTTTGAAAATATTTTCTAAATGATTATAATGGTCCTCTTCTTTTTTAGAGAAGGCTATGAGTTCATCCTGGTAAACTACCATGATAAAATGAATAAATACATCAAATGCCACATCCATAGCTCTTTGAAAGGTAGCTCTAGCATCTGTTAATCCAAAAGGCATTCTTGCATACACATAGGTTCCCCATTGTTTTTATTGTTCTTCCTCTTTCACCTTGACTTGATTATAACTTTAGAGTCCATCCATCATTGACAACAATTAATTCCCTATAACCTCTTGCAACAATGCTTCCATGTTAGGGAAAGCATAACTATCCCTGAGAGATGAGATATTCAAATTTCTAAAATTCACACACAATCTGATATCCCCATTCTTCTTTTTTACTGGAACTAGATTAGAAACCCATGTTGATTGTCTAATAGGTTTAATTATTTTAGCATCCCTCATCTTGATCAATTCTTCCTTCATCTTGGGTGATAGAATAGGATTTATAGGTCTTCATCTTTTCCTAAAAGGCTTAGCATCGGGTTTTAGTGGTACTTCATGCTAAAAAAAGATCTTCTCTATAAGCTTTTAGATTATCATATGACCATACAAACACATGTCTATATTTTCTCAAAAAATTGATAATATCTTGTCTAATCTTTGGGGTCAATTTATTTCCTATAAATACTTCCTTAGGAGAGCATTTAGTTCCTAAATTAATTCTTTCAACATATTTTTCATCTTTAACAATCATCTTTTTTTTCTTCTTTAGCATCTTTATTATCAAACACTCTTTCTAATGTTACAAATCCCTTAGGAATTTTGTTAGTTTTCAATTGAATGAATTCTTTACCAAATAGCACCTGTTTCCCATCAACCTCTTCTATAAGGTTATTAAAATCTATGATTTTTTTTCCTACCTTCCTTCACATGTAAGAAAATTGATAATATTCCTGTCATTTTGAAAAACTTGCCAATTGTGCACATTATCAAGAACTACTGACTTGTACTTTACTTCTATCTATGTGATGTCTATGTAAGGAATACTACCTTGCTTGACTACTAGATTAGCCAAAAAATTTGCCAAAATATTGTCAGACCTATCTATCTAAGTTATATTAAATGCATCAAAAAGTTCAATAGTATCCCATGCTTCATTTATATATTGCTTCATTTTATCCTTTTTTCTAGCAAAATTATTTTTGACTTGAGATATAATTAATTTAGAATCACCAGAAATATTCAAGATTTTAATACCATGCTTATTCTTTATCTATAGTCCTAACAATAAGGGTTCATATTTAGCTATATTGTTAGTGCATTCAAAAAATAACAGGAATGAATACTTGAAAGTTTTACCTTATCGAGAAACAAATACTATACCTACACCATTTCCTTCTCTAGAACACGAGCCATCAAAATTCATCCTTTGTACCTTTTCATTATTTATAGGAATACTCTCTTTAATGGGATCAACCTTTTGTAAAGCCTTCTTAGTGATACTTACTTGAAAGTTGTCTATATCCATATTGCAAAAACAAGTCACTAGTTCTAGATTGACATCTTCCACCAAATATGTTTCCCTAGGTTCCCTCTCTATCCTAATATTCCTTCCATTCACTAGGATAGTTGCATAGGATATATCTAATTGAATATTACCTCCTACTAAGTTAGACCATTGTCTACATAAAAGCATACCATACATAGCAGGAACTTCTACTACTATAATATCAGTTTTATAAACTTTCTTAGGACATGAAGGAAATCTGAAATCAATATCTTTTATACCTCCCATGACAGGGAGAAATCTATTATCCATGGCATAACATTTACCATAGGTAATATCAACATCTAAATTTAAGCTTTTTATCACATTAATAGGCATAATATTCATGGCTTCTCATGAATCAATCATGCAATTCTTTACCAATTTATCATTTATAAGAAGATTTGTTTAGAATGGATTTAATTGAGTAGGATCTTTATTAACAATAGTTCCTAAATATATTTCAAGTATCTTTTAAGCATCTTCTTTTTCTTCTTTATGACTCTCTACCTAAGATGTCAATTTTAAAGCTTATTTCTTGTAATGTGGGAATTTCATAATTACCATTAGGGGAACAATTTTTTTTACTTGAGATAAAGCATGAGATATAAAATAGTTATAGCCATGAATATTCTTACCAGTAGGCTTCTTGCCATTTTATTTTTTTGTAGTCTTTGGGTTTTCATCCTATTTGTTAGTATTTTATCCTTACCTTTGATTTGTTGAGCTCTCATCTTGTAAAAAATCCCTTCTCCTTTGTTTTGATCTTCATTTACTTCTTAGTTCCTTAGCTTGTAATTTCTCTTCACCTGCTCTATGCCTGCAATTCTATAGGCATATTTTTCTTCTTTAGACAATTTTCTAATTCTTGGAAGATCTTCATGATCTGAAAACTTCTCTTGACTCAATTGGTATCTTCTATCTATATAAGTTTTTTGGCATTCATCTTTTGATGATTCCTCACCCTAATATGGTCCACTAGATATTGCATTGCATCTGGGTTTTTCATCATTTTCTTTATTTTTCTCTTCCCAAATATTTTGAGCAATGGCATAGTTCTGCCATATGAGGTAACAAACAAACATCACACCAAGTACTATTATTGATAGAATGATTAGTCCTTTTAAGAGGATCAGGATTCTCCTTGGTGTCCACTAGTTTACCATCTTTCCAATTGGTGTTATAAGGTATGTCTTGCAATCTACATCTTTCATTCTTAATAAAAGGATGATTATTTCTCTTTAGAGGGAAGTTAGTCTTCCCACTTCCTATATTTATCTCTTTCATCATATTTAAGATCTTTTCAATATTGTCTTCTTCCTTGTTTTGTTTAGTAGCCTAAAGATTGAAAAAATTAGGATCATCCCTCTTCAACCCCTAACATGCTGCCTTCCTGATATTTTCCAAGGATAGAGCAATTTTGAAAGCTTGTTGTAATGTAGTAGGTTTCTCCTTCTTGATTTCATAATTCATTTATGATCTATGACATCTATATAAAAATCCACAAGAAACATATCAAGTGGCTTGATATCTCTTGGCACCTTATTTAATACCTTATTGAATCTTATATTGAATTCAAGTATAGTTTCATTCTAATTCTTCTTTATACTGGTTAATTCATGTGAAGAAAAAAAAATATCATGATGGTCACCAAAATGTTCTATGAGTTGACCAACACATTCTTGCCAAGATCTATCAGGTAAACTTCTATACCATTCTACTACATCTTCAATTAAAAATTGGACAAATAATTTCAGCAAGACATCTTCATGAGTCTCACCCATTTCCTCAACTAATGCCTTCAAATTTATGCAATGAGTCTTTGTTGATATACCCTCATTTCCAAAATACTTGGGGATTATAGTCCTTAAATAATTTGATATGGGATTAGGAAATCCAAATATACCATATGGAAGTCCAATTTTCCTATATCATTCTAAAGGCATAGGAGCCCTAACACTCTGATTGTATATATTTTGTTGTCTGTTGCTTCTTTTTATATTCTGATTGTGATTCATATTTCTACCTCTATGCTTCCTAGTATTTTTCATATTATTATTGGTGTATGCATTGTTATTACAATAAGCATTCTTATTATTCTAATTATTTGCAAACTATCTTTGATTCTTGTCAATATCTCTTATGTCTTCAAGTACATGAGGAGGGTTATCTATATCATTATTTGTACTTTGTCTAGGCTGATCATTAGGGGATCCATGAGTACCATACCTACCAATACCAAATCTCTCTCCTTCTTTCTGGTGATGGAGTAACAAATTTATCCCTAATTATACTGATCAATTCTAAGACTTCACTAGGTTGTCTTTTTAAAGATCTTGTTTCTTTCTTAGTCCTTATGACTTTTGAAAATTCCTTAATCATTTAACTAATTCTTGTATCATTTTCTTCATCATCTGAAGATTGATTTTATGAGATTTTCCTAATTTTGAAAATAAATTGTTCTTCTCTGAAAGGAACATGTTCACAAAATTGAGTTTCATTTTCTTGATTAGTTTCTTCTTGAGACTAAGTCCCATTAACTCTATCATTAGGAGAAATGTCTCTTAGTTTCTCAACCATCTTTCCACAACTTCCCATTATCATATCTAATACATTCACTACTTTTCTACTTTGCTTCTTAGGATTATACTCTTTGTGTTCACCAATATGTGTGGATCTTCTTCCCCACATATACTTTAATAAAACACTTATGAGAATATTTTGCTTTCTAATTACTATTAGCTAATTGTTCATATATCTTTTGATTGTAGAGTCACCACCTCTATTATAGAGGAAAAATTAAGATTTGTTCTTCTACATACTTTCTCTCCAGTAGAGTGCATAAAAATCTTCACTCTATATCTCTGATCTTTGAAGAACCAAACACCTTATGGGTACCCTCACAATCCTTGATTGTGTAGACAACTGCCTAGTAGCATTGCCAATTTGTTGGTGCCCATATTGATGGACTAGGTTTCCTATGTAATGATGATCCAATTCTAGGAATTCCTAGTAGCAATTTTCAAACTGACAAGTTCCACCCAAATAGGATGTGAACCTGCAGAATTTCAGCTTTGTAGGATGAGGCTAGTAAGCCTATCCCCCACACCCTAGAGGATTTGAGCAAATAACTTGTGGATAAAAGATAAATAGTTGGTAATAGTTAAGGAAAAGTTTTATAATGTATATATCTCTATTACTTGGATGCATGTCCTCTTTGCAATTAGCATGAAGACTCAAATAAATATCATTCGACTAGTGCCTTAACCAATGGATACTTTACCAAATTTCTATCAATCATTCATAATGCTTATGTAACCCTCAAAGCTAAAGCAATAAATCATTTTATGATGAATTGTTGTCACTTTAATGAAGTATGAATTGCTTGAATTGCCCAGGAAAACTTCAATATCATATCTTATTGATTTTAACTCTCCATAAGAATCTAACAAGATAGTAATGTAGATTAATCAATTAACACAACACCACTGTTCTTTAAATATTGAAATTCCTTACTGCATTCATTCAATTGGACTATCAATTAAAGAGAACTTTGAATATTTTGTCAGAGGAAAAAAAATGAAATAGACAAAATTGATATCACCAAAATATCAATCAAGTATATAAGCCTTTGTATTAAATTAGAAATACTTCACCACCATTTTACATGTGTTGTTGGTGCATACGATTGAAAAAATCTAGAGTGAACAAAAAGAATCAACTCCTTTGTTTTTAAAATATGATATGTTTATGTCTGATATTGTATGATCCTATTCTAAATCTAGCCCTTATTATTACAGGCATCAGAATGGTTACATAGTAAAAGGGCATGTCACTTTTTTTTACAAAATTTACAACTAATCAAATTGTTAACAATAAACTAAATGTACATTAAAAAAGATTATAGAAAAAAGGCTTATGCTTCTAATTCTGATGATGATGATGATTCAATGAAATCATTGCATTGCCTGATGTGCTTTACATATTTGTCATCCTTCGGTCACCAATAAGATCCATTGCTATAAGGTATAGCGATAATTTAGTTCTATCACTTATCACTATGTCTCCATTGAACCTTCTCTTCTTAGCGATGAACCCAATCACAATATACTATAGTGGTATCATACTTGAATTCAAGCTGCTCAAACAAAAATTGTTCTAAGGTACTATGACATTTGATCCCTCATCACTATAGCTATAGTAGTAATCTCAAAAATGATAATATCTTCATGCATTCAAATAGGACCAAAACCTTGATTGATCAATGGATAGTGCCATATGATGAGTATGCCCTAGAAGTACAATTCTACAACAAGTTGAGTAATAAAAAGCCATTGTTTTTAAAAACACAAAGAGATGTAGTAAGTGATTCCTTATTTTGATCACACAAAAAATCTAAAATAGGTAAGGTAAGTAATGAAAGAAAGCACAAAGGTGAACAAATATTTGCAAAATATTGAGTTTGACCAAGTGTCTTGAAGAAAAAGAGCTCTAATTTTATCCAATTGATGAATTATCTTGATGCCTCACTGTACTTCTCCAAAACTAATTCAATATTCATGGACAAATTGCAAGTATGTAATAGGATTGAGTCTACTGGCTATTGATAATCCTTTCCAAACCTTATCTAGCTTTTCCTTATTGATAGACCTCCCCAAGGCTTTAGCCATGATAATAATAAAAAAAGGAAAGAGAGAATCCCCTAGTTTGATACCAATATTAGTCTCAAAAAAAATGTTGTGGACTACCATTGATCAAAATCAAGAACCTTGGAGTAGAGATACAACTCCAAATCCAATTGCACCATTTAGGATTGAAACCAAATCTATGAAGAACTTGAAGTAGAAAGGTTATATTAACATTATCATAAGCTTTCTTGATGTCCAGTCTGATCATCACACCCTTATATTTAGCCATTTTAAGAGAGTGAATGACTTCATGTATTACAATAATCCCTCCATAGATTGATCTTCCAAGAGAAACTCACTTTGTTCCACTAAGATGATTGTAGGTAGAACATTTTTTAGTCTATTTTCTATGACTTTGGCGTTGAATTTGTAGATTGTATTATAGAGGGAAATTGCTCTAAAATCCTTGAAGGATTTTTTGCACCTTTCTTTGGAATCAGAGATAAAAAATTATTATTAAAGTCTTTGAACACAAAACACCCCCTTCGAGATTCCTCCACTATCTCCCAGAGGTCCATCCCGATCCTGGGGATTTGTCACTTCCTATATTAAAAACAACCTTTTTAACTTCTTCCAATGAAATTGGTCTCATTAACATGCCATTTTGATCCTTACTTATTAGTTTGGGAATAAATTCTAGTAAACCTTCAGTATCATGTTGATCCTTACAATCTTTAGTGAAGATATCAAAGAAGAAGCCTATAGCTTCCTTATTGATTTCCTCTAGCTTCTCCAACAACCTGCCTTGTTGGTCCTTGATATCTTGTTCACTTCTCTTCTCCCTTTGATTGAACTATGAAAAAACTTTATGCTTCTGTCACCCTCTCATAGCCAAAGCTTATGAGATTTTTGCGTCCAAAAAGATTCCTCTCTTTGCAGAACCTCATTATACTTCTTTATCAAGCTTGCCTCAAGATTATAAAGGGATTCGTACATTGTCCCTTTCATAATAGTCTCATTAACATTAGCCAAATTTGACTCTAAAGTCCTCTTCTCCTCAAAAATATTTTTAAAAACCACTTTATTCCATATTTTCAATTGACCCTTTAGGAATTGAAGTTTCTTGAAAAAGATGAAGGCTAAATTCCCTAATCTTACTGGTGCATTACTCTGCTAGTTTTGTATTAAATCTATGAAACCCTATTCTCTCAACCACATTTTTTCAAACCTAAAGGGTGCCCTCTCTGGAGAGGAATCATCTCAAACATTAAGGAAAATAGGAAAATGATTTGAACCACTTAAAGGCATCACATAGCCAATTTGACTCATTTTATGCCCCTCCAAGTAAGAATCTATCAATTCTTTTAGCTATATTCAGAAAGCCTTTATAGTGGTTAGTCCAAGTGAATTTACCATTATTTAAGTCCACATCCAAAAAACCATTTACAAATACAAAATATGCAAATACCAAATGGCTAAGACTAAGGCTACACTTTCCTCCTAATTTTTCTAAGGGTTATAATGTTGGAAATATAGGAGTAATTGAGATGGGGGGGGGTTGGTGGTGGGGTGGGGTGAATCAGTTACCACTAAAATAAATCCCAGATCCCTTAGATGTCAACAATAAAATTTAGACTGAGAAAACTAATTATTGTTGTTACTTGGTAAACAAACAAAAAATGTTGTAACTTCGTAAATGCAAAGTGTGAATTACTTTTTAATAGATCTTAAAAATTAATTGTAATTAATTTGCAAGCATAAGAGAAAAAATATGAACACATGAGACATTGGATTTAACATGGAAACCCAATATGGGAAAAACCACCAATATAACTAGTTATTGTTTTTCACTCTTCTGAAGTGAGCTCTGTTAGGAGCCAACCTTGTTAAAGGTTACAATACACACTGTTAGGTGTGACCTTGTAAAAGGATTTAATCACCCTATTAGGAGTGGCCTTGTGAGAAGTCTTAAAAAAATTCAATGAAACTATCACCTTGTTAGAGGATTTACAACTGGCTATTAAAATAACTCTATTAAGATATTTTAGATCATTGCTACAATGGTTAGAGAGTAACAATGAAATGACATGATTGTGATGCAATTGAATTGCTGATTATAGATCTTTGCTCTGGTTCATACTTGATCCTTCCTGATCGAATAATACTTTCCTACTCCACAAGGATATCTACTTCTCCTTTAAGTTCGATCTCACTCTTTCCTTCTTAATTCAATCAACACACTTGTACACACACTAGAACTCTCAACTTAACCTTTTATTTATACTTTCTAGATTGTTAAGTTGGCTCAATACAAATTACAATCACCAATATTCATCATCATGGTTGGATAGAAATAATACTTAAAATAATTAAGCTTCTCATGCCAAAACAACAAAATCCTTTATTAGCTAACCCTACTCAATAAACACTAGTTTTGAGATAATTTCCTATATTAACCAATAGAAGCTTGGTTAACACTGTGAACTTGCAAAAATTCTTTAGTAGCTAAGTGAACCTAATTAAGACTAACTCTATCCAACTTTCCTTTGTTAACAATGAGAACTTGGTTAACAATGCTTTCTACCATATTTCCTTTCATGCTCGAGTGAGCTCGGTAGACAAGGAAAATTGTCTTGCAAACCAAGTGATCTTTGTAAGCACTAACTAACAAGTGATATGACATTTGTGTGACATCAAAGACAACACACAATTAGACAATTATATCCAGCAATCTTCCTCTTTAGCATTGATGGCAACACAACATGTCATAGCACAATGAAATTTGAGAACAAGACTTTCTCTGATAAAAAGTTTCTCCCTCATAGATTTTCATCAAAAATCTCTTCTTTCATGTAGTAATCTCCCTCTGTGAAGAAATTACATAACTTGTATGACAATATACTTCTCCCTCAGAAAGATATAAACAAATTTTAAAGATATGATAGTAATCTTCCCCCTCTTTGAAAACACATGCCAAAGACAACACATACCAAATTAGTATCAATGTACCTTGAGTACTAATTCATATGCAATATTCTCTTAACTATTTTGCATCAACTAATTGATTTTCAACTTGGTTCCTATTGATACATCACTAAAACTTCATTTAGTGAGCTTCAGATAGGGGAATGACCCCTAACTTACCTCTTAGATACAAGAATGCAACCTTAGATAATGGCATGGTGAATATGTTTGCAATCTATTCTTTTGTATGAACATATTCCAATTTGATTTCTTTTTCCTACACCAATTCTCCAAAAAAATGATAATTTATAGCAATGTGCTTAGTTTTGGAATGCATCACTGGGTTCTTTTATATGTTAATTGCGCTAGTGTTATCACAAAACATGACAACTGGTTCTTTGATCTCAACCTTCATGCCTACCAACAACTATTTAAACCAAACAATGTTAGAACAATTTACTGCTGTTGCTACATACTCTACTTCTGTGATGGATTGGGATATGCTATTTTGCTTCTTGTTTGTCCAAGATACCAATCTTTTACCAAGAAAGAATGCTCCACAACTTGTATTTTTTCTGTCATCAAGATTTCCTTCCCAATTAACATCAGTGAATACCTTTCAGTCTAAGTTTCCTCCAAGTTTGTACCATAAATCATAATCTTCAGTGCCTTTCAAATATCTCAAGATTCTTCTAATTGCCATCCTGTGATTTTCTCTAGGTTTTGTCAAGAATCTTACCACTATTCCAGCTGCTAAGGCAATGTCAGGTCTTGTGTGAACTACATACTATAATTTTCCAATCATTGATTTGTATAAGGTCTAATCTACCTCTTTGGAATCATCATATTTAGTAAGCTTGAGTCCAGTACACATGGAGGTACCAATTGGTTTTGAATCTTCCATACCAAACTTCTTGAGTATCTCTTTGATATACTTAGATTGAGTAATGTAGATGCCATTCTTGTTCTGTTGTATCTACAATTCAACAAAGAATTTTATTTCACCAAACATGGACATTTCAAACTCTTTGTTAATTTTTTCTAAAAATTCTTTGCATAGATCATCATTCCCTATAAATAGAGTATCATCCACAAATATCTCTGCCAATACAATCTTGTTATTTGGTCCTTCCTTGATATGAAAACTACTATTATCATTAGTTCTCTAAAAACTAATCTATATAAGTTAGTTATGTAACCTTTCATACCATTCTCTAAGATCTTGTTTTAGACCATATAGTGCTTTATGTAATTTGTAGACCATGTCCCTTTTGTCTAGATCAACAAAACCTTCTGGTTGTTTAATGTAGACTTCTTCATCAAGAATACCATTGAGAAATGTAGATTTAACATCCATCTAATATAATTTGAACTCTTTGTGAGTAGGATATGCAAGTAGGGTCCTACCACCTTCTAATCTTGCAAGAAGAGAAAAAGTCTCACCATAATCAATTCCTTCTTCTTGAGAGTAGCCTTTGCACACTAGTCTAGCTTTGTTTCTTGATACTTGTCCATCTTCATTCAGCTTATTTGCGAATACCCATTTTGTTCCAATTACATTTTTATCTTTAGGCTTAGGAACAAGGGTCCAAGTTTTGTTCTTCTCTATTTTTTTTATTTCTTCATTCATGCCCTTAATCTAACTTTCATTTTCCAATGCATTTTTAACACTTCTAGGTTCAAAATTAGCAAATAAACATGTACCTTTTAGCTTACTTCTTTTCATAGCACCTTTAGATTTATCTCCAATAATCTGATCAGGTGCATGATACCTTCTGACATACTTGGCCAATATAGGTTTTTTTTTCCTTTTGAATGAATTGCACTTTCTTTATTTTGAATTTCAAGTTCTAGCTCGAGTCATTTAGACTCAATAGGTATTAGCTCAGTAGGTTCAAAATGTGACTCAGGTCCCTATGACTCAGTTTGTACTTCTTGCAACTTGATAGCTATGGAAGACTCAGGAAGTGAATTCTCCTTATTGTTAGATGTGCCTAACAATGTATTAGGTTTGAAGTAGACAAATCTTCTATAATCTTCTGGTTCCCTTTTTCTTTCTTCTTCAGTCTTTTCTGCAAACTCATCAATTCTCACATGTGCACTTTCTATGATTTTGTGAGTAGACAAATTCAAACATCTATATGCCTTACTTTTGCAAGAATATCCTAAGAATATATCTTCATCACCTTTCACATCAAAATTTCCTTTTCTAGATTCTTTCAAGATATAATATTTACTACCAAATACTTTTAGGTAACTTACATTGGGTTTGTAGCCATGCCATAATTCATAGGGAGTTTTGTGTGAGTCCTTCTTCAACTATACTTAGTTTAGAGTATGAACTATAGTGTTGATGGCCTCCTTCCAGTATTTTATAGCAACATTATTTTCAGTCATTAGAGTCCTTGCACAATCCATGATGGATCTATTTCTTCTTTTAGCTATTCCATTTTGCTTAGGAGTACTAGGGGCTGATACCTACCTTTTTATTCCTCCTTCAATGCAAAAATTATTGAATTCATTGGAGATGAATTCACCACCTTTGTTTTATCCTAAGCATTTCAATCTTTTCCCTATTTCCTTCTCTACTCTTGCTAGATATCATTTGAATTTCTCAAATGCTTATAACTTTTCTCTAAGATACATAATAGTGATCAACAAAAAGAATAAAGAAATGTTCTCCACTATAAATTTCTACTCCAATGGGTCCACATAAGTTAGTATGCACAATTACCAAGACATGTTTAAATTGATAGCTTTTTCTCTTAAAACTAGTCTTTCTCATTTTGCCAATCTGACAATTTTTTCATAAACCAACATCTAGTTTCTTCAAACTAGGGATACCTCTTACTTTTTTGAATTGTCTTATCTTGACCATATTATCAAAGTTTACATGAAAAAGTCTTCTGTGCCATAACCAAATTTCTTCCATTTGAGCAATAAAACATGAGAAATCACCAAGATAAAGATAAAATAGGTTACCTCTTGTTTGTTTGCCTGATCCAATCAGATTCCCTTTGTCATCCAACAGTCTTGCCTTTCCATGCATGAATTCTACCTTGAATCTAATGTTGATTAGTCTTTCCACACTTAGTAGAATATGTTTTAGTCCTCCAACCCAATAGGCATTGTCACATACAAGTTTAATGGTTAATGAGATTCAACCTTTCCCTTTTATGCAACAAGGTTCATTGTTTCCAAACCTTACACTACCTCCATCATAGTGTTCAAAGTATTCAAATTTTTTTCTATCTCTAGTCATATGATGTGAACATCCACTATCTGTGATCCATGTGTGATTTTTACTAACATGAGAGATATCTTCCATCTTATCTTCTTCTTCATCATATTCATCTTTTACAAAGATGTATACTATCTCATCCTCACTGGTATTAGAATCCTTAGCCATAAAAAAAGTCTTCTTACCTTTGTCCTTTTATGATTTGTGATTTTTGAAATAATTCTTTCCTTTGTACTTGTGGCTCTTCTTCTCATCCTTTCTCTCTTTGTTTGGGCACTTGGCAGCAATATGACCAATTTATTCACATGAAAAATATATTAGAGGAACTTTACCTTTATACTTTCCTCTTCCTCTAAAATATTTCTTTGCAAGAAAAGCTTCAATAACTTCAAGATCACTATCAAAACTTTCCTCTAGTTTCTCTTCACTTTTTGACTAAATGTCCTTTATTTTCTTGCATTTTTCTTTGAGTGAAAGTTTAGCTTCAAATATAGACTCAACATTTTTGGAAGCTAGAACATAATTGTCAAAGTTGTCTAGCTCAAAAGTTGTCAATCTTCCTACTAAGGCATCCAAACTTAACTTGTGATTTGGGTCACATCTCTTTTCTTGAATAGTAGATACTCTAATTGCATAGATAGGAAGCAATGTTCTAAGAACTTTACTTACAACAGTTTCTTCCTTGATTTCTCCTCCAGAAGCTCTAATTGCACTGACACTAGCTTTGACTCTTTCAACATATTTGGCAACATTTTCATCTTCACTCATTCTTATCTGATCAAATTGTTCTCTAAGGCTTTTTGCTTTGGCTCTCCTTACATTTTCATCACCACCATAGATGTCCTTTAGCTTGTTCCACATATCAAAAATGGTTTCACAATCTCTGATCTCATCAAATTCATCATAGTTGAGAGCAGATGTAATATCAATCATCATGATGTTATGGTTCTTTTTCTAAGCAAGATCTCCAACAAATAATGTCCCAATATGAGTTTTGTAGTCTTCATCAAGGTATTTCAAGCCTAAATCACTAATGGTGGCCAGACAAAGTCTCATGAGTCCCTAGCATGCTAAAAAGTTGTCTTTGTTGAGATTTGGAATCTCCCTCTTGTAAGACATCTTGATCTTTAGCTTAGGTCCTTGAAACCTTTCTTGCAAGCACCAAAAGCTCTGATACCAATTGTTGGAAATATAGGAGTAACTTGGGGGGGGGGGGGTTCGGGGGTAAATTAGTTACCACTAAAATAAATCCTAGATTCCTTAGATGTCAATAATAAAATTTAGACTAAGAAAGCTAATTTCTATTGTTACTCAGTAAACACATAGAAAATGTTGTAACTCAGTAAATGCAAGGTGTGAATTACTTTTAACAGATCTTAAACATTAAATGTAATTAATTTGCAAGCATAAGAGAAATAAAATGAACAGATGAGACACTAGATTTAACATGAAAACCCAATATGGAAAAAATCACCAATATAACTAGTTACTATTTTTCACTCTTCTGAAGTGAGCCCTGTTAGGAGCCAACCCTAGTAAAGGTTATAAAACACACTGTTAGGTGTGACCTTGTTAGAGGATTTAATCACCTTGTTAGGAGTGGCCTTGTGAGAGCTCTTAAATCAATTCAATGAAACTATCACCTTGTTAGAGGATTTACAATTGGTTGTTAAACCAACTCTATTAAGAGATTTTAGATCACTACTACAATGGTTAGAGAGTAACAATGAAATGATCTAATTGTGGTGCAATTGAATTTTTGATTATAGATCTCTACTCTGGTTCATACTTGATCCTTCTTGATCAAATAATACTTTTTTTCTCCACAAGGATATCTACTTATCCTTCAAGTTCACCCTCACTCTTTCCTTCTTAATTCAATCAACACACTTGCACAAACACTAGAAATCTCAACTTAACCTTTTGTTTATACTTTCTAAATTGTTAAGTCAGCTCAATACAAATTACAATCACCAATATTCATCATCAAATAATTAAGTTTCTCATGCCAAAACAAAAAAATCCTTTATTAGTCGACCCTGCTTGGTAACCACTAGTTCTAAGAAAATTTCCTACGTTAACCAATTAAAGCTTGGTTAAAAATTCAAACTTGCAAAAATCCTTCAATAATCGAGTGAACCTGGTTAGCACTAACTCAGTCCAACTTTCCTTTGTTAACCATGAGTACTCAGTTAATGCTTCTTTTTGCCATAATTTCCTTTGACACCCGAGTGAGCTCAATAGACACTGTCTCCATAGAATAAACTTCAGGAATGCTTGGTAGACAAGGAAAACTGTCTTGCAAACCATGTGAGTTCAGTAAGAACTAACTAACAATTGATATGACATTTGTGTGACATTGAAGACAACACACGATTAGACAATTGTATCCAATAGATAAAATAGCATTAGCATCACTACCTAAAAGGAATAGATTATTATTCACAATTTTAAACTTGTTAGCCAAGGTTTCCCATACTTGAACTTTTTGCTCTCATTTACAAGGTCCATACACATTGAAAGAAAAGAAACCTAGATTGAGTTGCAAAGAATGCACTTTTACCATCTGCTAGCTAGTATTTGAGTCAATCAACTACACAGTAACAAAGGCCTCCTTCCATAAGATGCACAAGCCTCCAGAGGCTTCCCAACCTCCACAAGTAAACTCCTTGACATTCTAAATTTTTTAGAAAAGGATTCTATACTTTCCCCACTCAATTTTGTATCCTAAAGAAAAGTCAAGTTTGGTTGGGCTTGATGAAGACCTCTTTTGATCAAGTTTCTTTTTCAAAGACATTGCAACCCCTAAAATTCCATGAAAGGGTCTTCATTTCTTCCAAGAAGAGGTATAGCTTATTCTCGATCTCAACAATTTGGACTAGTCTATTGCATTACCAACTATAGCTATTTTAACTTTAGTTGACTTAGGTCCTCTTTTCTTCTTCTCCTTACAATTTAGTTTCTAAATATATAAGGGTGTTTGAGAGATGGTTCTATTTTTCTCTATAGCTACTTGATCTTCCATTCCATACTCATCCTAATCATTATTCTCCTCATGAGAGTAAGAATCTAACTCTAAGACTTCCATGTTAGTTGGGGTATAAGTGTTTCTTGTAGTAGTCTTCATGCCTAATTTAAGTTCTAGTTTATGTCCTCTATCCTATTTGATACCTTCTAGACTTGGGGGATCCTTAAACACTTCCTCCACCATATCAGGCACAAAACTAGACATCTTAAAGTATTTAGGAGTTCCATCTATTGTCCTTTCTTTGAATCCTTTTGATCCACCTAGACTAAAGGGTGTTTCCTTTACCATTTGCATTGATCCTAGGGGATTAACTATATCCAACCCTTCCCGTTGTGAGCTTCCACTTGTGCAAACCCTTTCCTCTCCTAAATCCTCCAAAGTATTCCTTTTTGAAATCAATTCTTCTTCATAATAAATAGACCAAGGAGCTATATTTTCCTTTTGTACCTCAATACCCTTAACAATTTCTACACATAAGTTCTCATCCAAGCCTTTTCCTTTTTTACTATGAATATCTAAACTTAAATCCTTGTCTGCATAATCTACTTCAACATTCAGCCTCCAATCCCCAAAATCTATGATCAACATTAGAGAATCTAGAATCATATAATAATCCCACATTTTAACCAATATCTTTGTATATTGATAAAAGTAGTTTGAGTCTACCATTTCCTCCCAATTAAGGTAAGACACAAATTTATCTTCTTGTTTTCTAAGAGTTTCTTCATCCTTAAACTGCCATGGTATATTTTTTAGGTTTATCAAAACTATTACTTTCTTGACCTCTTCCAAATTAGGTTTAAAATTTGACTGCCAATCATAGATATACACACCTCTATCATCTATCGTATAAGGCCCTCCTTTTAAGATATCATCCTTTACTAGTTTTGAGGGACATATAATCATCAAAAACTCATTTGACAGCAATTTCATGGTCAAAGTTTTGCCCCATTTTCATACCATCCATGCCAGTAGTTTTGTTACAGTCGGCCATGGTCCTAATCATTTCATTAAAAAGCTTGATTTCTTAATCTACTAATTGAGTCTAACCATGCATGATTGTTTATAAATAAAGTAGAGCCTCTCTATATATCTTTGAAGCTTGACTTGATATGTACCTTTACCAAATGGGTATTTCTCTCTTCTCAACAGGCTAGGTTTGCCAAATCCTTCTTTCTCTAGAATTTTTCTTCTATATTTTGAAATTTGAAATTGTTGGGCATTGGAAAATAGTAATAGCTATGTAATCTACCATCCCTATTATGCTTTCCTTCCCTACCATAACCACCAAATTATGACCCTCTTAAAACACTCACCTTTGCAACATTTTTGCTCACCCTACTTAGTCATCTAGACCTAGGGTCAAAAGCCCACATCTTTGCTTTCGGTACTCCCCTACAACCCAACCAATAGATTTTCTCCAATATTTATTACAAAAATCCATAAAAAGCCTTCTACTAGACTGATAGAAGGGATTTCTCCATGGCACTTGGAAGCTATCATTAGTTCTACAATCTCCCCGAACACTGTATCCAAACTACTTTCTCACTCCATGGTCACCTTCATGATTGCCATCATCGCTCACCATTCATGATTCATTTTTCTATTAATGATAGAGGATCAAAAACTTCAAGTTACATCAAGCAAAAATCTAGATGCCATCAAAATTGCATCTACAAATGGTTTTTTCAAGATAACAAGACCATCAACTAAATTGAGCCAACTACCAAAACAAATAAGATGGACATATCATGACTATACAAAGCATGTACAGTTATACACAAAAGAGACCTATTCAAATTTAAACCAGTTAGCCCCAACCATCCTTTGGGCTACTATTAAGGATGATATTGATGAAGTTCCATCCATCATCATAGAAATTATTCTCAAGAGGTCTAATAACATTATCCTCTTCACTGTTACTATATTGATTAGTTTGATCATTCTCTCATTAACCATCATTAGTATTTGTTGGGCTAGCAATCACATCTTCTTGAGGCAATATTTTGTTAGTGATGTCAGTTATCACCTACTCTTGCATCAGAATATTGGCCATGAGCACATCTTCTTTGAACAACATCATATTGTTTTCTTTCAATAGATCCATGAACCTTTCTTTTGGGACCTCAATCAAATCCATAACCTAAGAAGAAATGACAAGAAGGATGAATTTTTTTTAAAAACCCAATAAGATCCCATTGCCTTCCTTGAAAAATCTCCTCATTCCTTTTCCTCCAAATGAACAAAAGAACTTCATCAATAAGAGTGAACCAAAAAGAATTCATTTTAAGGTCAAATGACTCAACAAAGCCAGCAAGGACTTCATGCCAAGAAAGACTAGGTTTGTGGTTCCAAACAAGGGGGTTACCAAAGAAAATAGACCAAATACTACAAGAAAACTTGCATTCAAAGAAAAGATGTTCAAATGTTTCATCACAATTGCATAACAAACACACAATTGGTTCCTTACCATTACTAGATGAAAAAGAGCCAACAGGGAGTTTTTTAAGCAAAAGCATCCATCTAAAAAAACTTTCTTAGGTTCAATAGGAGAATGCCAAAACATATAAAAAATGAAAAGCCATCTAGAATGAGAACACCCAAACCCCTAGACTTGGTTGATTCTATCAAAGATATCCATTTTCTGATTAAGAAGAGAGTAAACTTGCTTACTAGAGAACTCATTTAACATCATACCATCTTGCCAACAAAGTTGTTCAATAAACTATTTAGTATTCAAATATTTACCTAGGAATTGGGAACCCAAAGCCTTGCTAAAAAATGTGAATGTCTTTTTTTGAGTGTTAGGAATATTGAACTTCCTTTTAATATCCTCCCAAGAATCCATTTGATGACCAATAATCACATCTTAAATCAAATAAATGCCCTTTTTATTCCAAATTTTAGTCGAACAACATGGTGTTAGAGCCAATGGCTTCCCATTGAGATACATTACCCACCAAAGAGATTTGTCTTTAACTAGATAATAAAAATGATCTTTCCCAATAACATACCTTGATTGGATCAATAGTCTCACCTAGACCCAAACCTTCCAAATAGGGTGAAAAACCTTTGAACTAGAAACTTTGACATCAAAATCCCCAAGGACAATGTCCAAAAAAGGAATGTTGCACCAATTCTTACCCTTTTTGATGATAGCCCTACAAATATTGTTTTGAACCAATATCTTCCATGGTTCACTACCCCCCAATTTGTTCAGATAATAGCACCACTCCCATTTGACATTATGTCTCCTTTTATTGCCAAGAACATTTGACCATAGAAAGTGTCTTAAAGTCTTCACAATCCTAGTAGTTTGATACTTAGTAAGTAGCCAAGAAGAAGCATAATAAATAGTGTACGAGGATAGAACCTTCTAAACAACTTATGCCCTCCTAGCAATAGACAAAACATGTGCCTACCATTTTAAATGTTTATTCTCTATCTTGGCATAAATCTAGTTCCACATGTCTTTCAAACTAGGTTCAATGAAGAATGGGATGTCAAGATACCTCACCATGTCCTTGGGCCCACACCATTGCCACTTTTGATTTCTTATCCAATCTAGAGGGGAGTCATACCATCCCAAGATAGATAATTTCCTTGTAGAAATTTTAGCACCTGATGCACTACAATATAGCTGCATCCTAGACATCATAATCTCAAAATTACCTTTAGTTAGCTCCAAAAACATAGCAGTATCATCAACAAACTACTACAAAAGAAGAATATCATTATTAGGTAAGGAAATGGCTTTCCCTGGTGCAATAAGCTCATTAGCCTTTAGAATGTAAGACAAAGCATCAACATCAAGTACAAAGAGAGAGGGGGCAAGAGGGCACCCTTGTTTGATGGATCTCCCTAAACAAATGGGTTTGGAGAGTTTCCCATTGACCTAGATAACTGTATTAGAATCCTTAAACAAAATGTTAACCCATTTGTAGAAAGAGTGAGGAAACCCTAATCTTTCCAAAACTCTAATAAAAAATTCCCACTCAATTCTATCATAAGCCTTCTCAAAATCCAAAAACACCATACACACATTTTGGCCACTATCTTTTTCCCACTGCATGGTCTCCCAACTAGTAATTATGTTCTCTAAAAAATATCTACCTTTAATAAAGTTAGTTTGAGAAATAGAGATAATATTATTTAGCATCCCAACAATTCTTTTGGCCAACAACTTTGCAAGAATCTTATAGGACAGATTAAGTAATGTAATTGGCCTCCAATTTTTCACCTGATACTTGTCCCCACTTTTGGGAAACAATTTGATAACTCCTTTATTAATCTCTTTCCCAAGTGTACCAACCTCAAAGGCCTCTTTATAAACTCCCAATAGATCTTCAACAATCCAATCAATATTCTTTTTATAGAATTTGGCAGGCAGTTCATCAAGCCCTGGAGATTTCCCATTAGTCATAGAAAGAATGGTATCATTAATTTCTTGCACACTAATAGGAACATTCAATTTCTTGACTTGTTCCCTAGAAACTTTCCTAAGAATAAGGTCCATACACTTATTCATGTCTCTTAATTTACCATCATTTTGTTCAGACTTGAACAACTTAGAATACAACAAAAAAAAAGCTTCCACAATATCTTTTTTATCCTTAGAAATAAAATTATCAATATAAATACCTTCAATTTTCTCTCTACTCTCTTTATCATTGATGATGTTAAAAAAACATTTGGAACCTCTATCGCCATGTTTTAACCAATTGGCCTTAGCTCTCACCTTCTGCCCTTGAATTTTAATATTTTGAATGTCCCTCAACTTCTCTGAAGTATTAATAAATTCTTTCTCCAATTCGATGTCTTTCCCTTTACCTTGCAATTCCTTCTCGATATTGTTTAATCTCCTCTGATACAAATTTTCTTCCCTTCTCCTATCTTTGGCTAATTTATAACTCATAATTTGTAACACTTTCTTCCATGAGTCAACTTTAAGTAACCATTTGTGAATAGCTATAGCATCTTTATTACAAAAATTGGTCATAATGGAAACAATGTATAAGGTACTATAAATGCCTTCTTCCTGAAGGAGAGATGTATTTAGTTTGAATAAACCCTTCTTTCTAGCAACACTTACCCCCTAATCCTAAGAAAGAACAATGTGTGCATATATGGTGGAATGGTTCAAAATGCTAGAAAAAGATACCATAATCAAAGTACAATTGAGAGGATGAAAAAAAATAAAAATGTGGGGATTTACATACATTCTATCAAGTTTTCAATATAGTCTCTTATTTAAGGCCTGCTTATTACACCAGGTATACCAAATACCATTAAAATCCTTCTTACCTTAATCCATCGAGTCTTGGACCTAAAATATTCTTTTGAATTTGGAGAAAAATAATAATTCATTACCTTTCCACCCATAATATGATCCCCCCTCTTATCCTAAATGCTCTCTATCATATTGAAATCCCCAAGGACAATCCAATTTTCTTCAGGAAGATTGTCTGCTAACCAATCCCACAAAACTACCCTATCTCTATAGTCATTGTGAGCATAGATATTGCAAATTTCCATGTTAGATCCATTAATTTTAAATATGGCCCAAATAGCTCTGTGACAAGCAGAATAATTATGAGAAAGAATTATATCCATCCACCAAGAATTAATGAGCAAAGCCACCTTGCCTTTACCCCTTTGATGCCTCGAGTAAAGGGAAGAGGCTTTATCCCAAATAAATGAGAGTATTGTAAGCATGATAACTAGTGGTATTAATCTCTTGAAGGAAAATAATGTCTTTATTGATAATCTTATTACACCAACTCCTAACAATATATTTCCTATCTAGAATTTCTAGACCTCTAATATTCTAGCTATATAGATGTAAATTCATTCTAAACAGATTTGGGGGTTATTACTTTTTAAAAATTTGTTAATATGATATGAGGTATCACCAATTTTGGCTTTATTTTTCCTTTTACTGGTCTTAGCACTATTAGTTCTCTCATATATTTTCCTTTTTTTCTTTTTTCTAGAGACTTCAATAAATCCATCACCAATACCTCCTTAGAGACCCTACTGCCAAAATTGTTGATTTTGGAGGAAGGAGCATTCTGCAATTTTCCTATAAGAATAGATGAGCTATTGTCTCCACCCAAATTATGTTTTTTAGAAACACCTCTACTACCATTCAAGTTCAATTCTTTCAATGCTAAATACTGAGCATTCAAATTAGGTACATTATCCTCATTAACTTTCTCTCTTTCAACTGACATGCATGCAGGTATTGAATAAAAAGGGTTCTTGACATTTCCTTGCAAACTTTCATTAGCTTGAACAACAACATAGTCATCATCACACAAATGTTATGGTTAATAACAAAATTATTAACATTAGGGTTTTCACTAGTTGACTTGTTAACTTCATTATTTTTTGTCGACACTTAATTGAATTTACTATTACTATCTCCCTTGCTACCATTAATATCTTGCATATTTTTAGGGCTCCCATTAAACTATTTATATATTTTTTTCTAACAATGAGCATTCTCTCTTATTATGACCATTCATTTTGTAGTGGAAACATGCTCCCAAATCACCCAATTTTTGAATTTTCTAAAAAAAACTATCATTCTCAATTTTAACAGAGATTTCTTCTAGAAAAGGAACATTAGAATTTAAAGAAATTAGGGCTCTAGCATTCAAATGTAGGACGATAACCCTGGATTGTTCAATCTACAAGACTGACCCCAAAGGCTTAACTAATTGTGGAAGGAAAGACTAGAATTCAGGTTGGACATTTTGTAATTCCACCTAGAAAGGGGAATAATTGGTGGTATTTATTTTGACTTAGAGCACAAAGCCCATGGAAAAGACCCAAAAAATGTCTATCTAACATTCCACAAACCTTTCTTTAACACCTTTTCCTACATAGCATGTGTCTTGAGAAAAATAACAAGCATTCCCATTTGAATCAGTCTACTAAAATTAATTGTAATTAAAAGTTTCTATTAGAAATTCTTTAGAATAACTGGGGGGGTGGGGGTGGGTGAATCAGTTATTCAAGGTCCAAATGTCCTAATAAAACTTTTTCACTTAGTATAGTGAGCTCATTCAAACTAACCATGCATCCAAGCTAAACACTCTTCTTAGCAAGTTACTAATAAATCAACATGCAGGAATAAAACATAAAAATCAACACATGACACAATGATTTATGTGGAAATCCAATTTGGAAAAAACCACTACTAACATGCTACTCCTTTCTCACTCTTCTGAATTGATGCCCTGCTAAAGGCTACAAAACACACTATTAAATGTGACCTTGTTAAGGGATTTCAACCACCCTATTAGAAGTGGGCTTGGTTAAAGGACTTTAAAACATTCACTTGTAATGTCACCTTGTTAAAGGATTTATCAAATGGTTATTAAACCAACCTCAGTCCATAGGATTTTCCCTAATTGATACAATTGCTAGAGAGTAATAATAAGGACTTTTGATCTGATACAACTCACAACATCACTTGAAGATTTTAGATCTCAATTCAATTCACAAATTTGTCTAGCTTTTAGTCTCTGAAGCTCTAACAGTTTGTTCTCCTTTCAAGCTTTGTCTCCTTGAGTCTCCATGCTCATTGTACCAATGCAATCACCTCTATGGTCACCTATTGAAGTAGAGTCTTTGTACTTAGTTCCTCCCTCTCAATGCCTTCTTCTTGACACTGCACACTCTCTCCAACCACTCTTGTTTCTTGACCTGTAACTCCTTAAATAGAAGTTTGGGATACTCTTTCCACTCTAATCTTCCCACTCTTATTTTTGGTTCAAACAAATTAGATAAGATACTATGTATCTTCCCCTAATCTTGTTTCTTCTAGAAACATCATGTAGAATCCTCCTGAATTTGCCTAAAAATGGTTAACTTAGAATTCTATGCCACCAGCTCATCATCCTTATCTTCTATTTGGTTCACAAAATTCAAGGGAACAAACTTGTCAGCTTAGATCTAGTGAATCTCTAACTTTTCAAATAATGTAGAGCTCGGCACTATTGACTTTCTAATGCTCAACACATATTGTGTTACTCAACACCTACTATGTTACTCAACACCTACTATGGATTCACTTGACATTAACTAAGTTTTACTGATGCTTGGCACCTATTGCATTTCATCTAGCTCAACACCTAAACTTGCTTGGCACCTTCTATTTCACTCAGCACACACTAGATTTTGCATTTTCTCAATACTTACTGATAATCTTCTTGGCATGAACTAAATTTCTCGGCACCCAATGATGAATTTAGTCAAGCTTTGTAGACGGTTTTGTTATAACTTATTCTTCCAGACTTTCTAAGTATAGCCAACCTCTGTATCTTCAATTATATTATCAATACATCATTTTACCATTTTCTTAATTGATCCTTGTACTTCACTACAAAACCACAACTCAACCTTTCTCTTAGGTACTTTTATTACATCTTATTGATTAAATCCTCTTTATCAATCAACTAAGTGATAGTACTTGGATCTTATAAGCAATTGTCATTCTATCAAATAGCAAGTTTGAAATTAGTGACAAAACAATGATTGAAAACATTCTTTATCAACAATCTCCCTTCTTCAATAATGATCTTATCAATTAGATTTCAACAATCTCCTTCTTTGGCATTGATGGCAAACAAAACTGATCAACCAAGTTATCAAAATGCTAAGTAGGTTAAAACAATAAGTCAAATGTCAAAAAGAAAACTTTGTATCCAAAATTATTTATTCTACCAGCAACTCTAAATTCCTTATGACTCCCTCTAAATTCTATAAGTAACTTCCCCTTTCAAAGTATTAGGCATTTCTCTTTTGCTGATACATTGTCTTTTCCTTTTTGTTCTACTCCCTCTCTAATATGCTCCCTCTAAGATTTGTTATCTTGACTGATTCTTGAGCTTCTTCTTCTCCCTCTTAGCTATTGTTTCCTTTCTCCTTTCTTTATGCTATTTCTCACTCTATGCATTTGATCCTATAGATTTGATCAATTTTTGCTATTTCTCCCTCTTTGACAACAATGCCAAAGACATATTGTTTCAACATCTTATCATGCAAGTGTAGCATTTGTGGGAACTCTAATTTCTCCCTCTGTCACCTTGCCTATGACTTGTTTGGAATTTTAGTATTGTAATTACTTTAGGTAAACCTAAAGTAAGGATCCCCTACATTAATTTATATCATTTTGGCAATCGACTTATTTGATGTAGGGTAGTCTTGTTGTCACTTAAACAACCTTGGATAGAGGCATCAACCCTAACTTACCTCTAAGTTACTTAAATACATCTTTAGGTAATGGTTTTGTGAGGATGTCAGCAATTTTTTCCTTTGAGTTGACATATTCCATCTTCACTTGTTTTTCTTCCACCAGTTCTCCTACATAGTGATACTTAATTGCAATGTGCTTTGTTTTGGCATGCATCACTAGATTCTTTGATATGTTGATGGCACTTATGTTATCATAATAGAGTATCATAAGTTTAGTTATCTCTTCCTTCATACCTTTCAATAGGTGCTTGATCCATACAATATTGGTGCAGTTGATGGTAGTAGCAACATACTCATCTTCAGTTGTGGACTATGAGGTACAACTTCACTTTTTTCTAGTCTAAGTGACTAATCTTTAACCTAAGAAAAGTGCTCCTCCACTAGTTTTTTTTTTTTCTGTCATCTATATTACCTCCCCAATCTACATAAGTGTAGGAATTCAACTCAAACTTTTCAATCCTCTTGTAGTATAAACCAAAGTCATATGTTCCTTTGAGGTACCTCATTATTTTTTCTACTACCATAAGATCATTTTCTCTTGGGTTTGCAAAAAATCTTGCCACTATTCTAATAGATAATGCAATGTCTAGTCTATTATGTACAACATACTGTAACTTTCCAATAATTTATCTGTACATTGTCTGATTTACTTAAGCTGATTCATCATTCTTTGATAACTTATGTCCTGTAACCATTGGTGTACTGACTAGTTTTGAATCCTCTAAGCCAAATGTATCTCCTTGATATATTTTGATTGAGTCACAAATATGCCATGTTTTAGTTGTTGTACTTGTAATCCAACAAAGAATTAGATTTCCCCAAACATTGACATCTCAAACTCAAGTTTCATTTGATCAGCAAAATCTTTGCATAGTGCATCTTTTCCTCCAAATATTATATCATCAACAAATGTTTTAGATATTAGAACATCCTTACCTTTTTCTATCTTGATATATAGGTTGTTGTTGTCATCTGTTCTCTCAAATCCTATCTTTACAAGATATTTGTAAAGTCTCTCATACCAAGATCTAGGAACTTGTTTCAAACCATAAAGTGCTTTATGCAATTTGCAAACCATATCCTTGTTGTGTTCATCAACAAATCCCTTTGTTTTTTCTATGTAGACTTCCTCTTCTAGTATACCATTTAGAAAAATACACTTTACATCCATTTGGTAGACTTTAAAACCTTTGTAAGCAACATATGCAAGTAGAGTTCTCACTCCTTCCATCCTTGTAATAGGGGTAAATGTTTCCCCATAGTCTAGTCCTTCTTGTGCATAGCCTTTACAGACTAGTTTAGCCTTATTTCTTGGTTATCTCACCATTCTCATCTAGCTTGTTCCTAAATACCCATTTGGTACCAATCACATTCTTATCAGCAAGTCTTGGAACTAAAGTCCAAGTTTTTTTCTTCTCTATCTACTAAATCTCCTCTTCCATAGCTTTACACCAATCAACATCTTGTAATGCATCTTTCACTGTTTTGGGTTCAATCTTGCTTAGCAGACATGATTTATTTCTTATTCTATTCCTTGGAATTGGTTTGGCTTCCTTGTCACCAATAATTTGTTTAGTAGGGTGATATCTTCTCACATACTTGGATATCCTTGGTTCTATCCTTGTTTCCATGTTTGGTCTTTTAGTTTCAGAGTCACTATACACATTTCTTTAAGGTAGTTCATCATCTCTTTCATGTATACTAATTTTAGAATCAGAATGTGCATTTTGTTCATTCTACAACTTGGCATTAACTGGTGTGACTCAGCTGATACTGAAACTTTTTGTTGATTCCTAACTTGATTGGAAACTTCTTCTTCAATAGGTGTTCCTTCATATAAGTATACAAAGGATTTGTACTCTTTTGGTTTCTTTATGGTTTCATCAACTTGGACTTTTGTATGCTCATCAAATTTTACATTTGCACTCTCCACAATTTTATTAGTGTTAGTATTTAAACACCTATATGCTTTACTTCTAGTGGAATATCCAAGGAATATGCCTTCATCACTCTTTGCATCAAACTTGCCATTTTTAGAATCTTTAAGAATATGCCACTTACAACTAAACACTTTGAAATGTTTTACATTGGGTGAGTGACCATACCATAATTCAAAAGGTGTTGCATTTGTACCTTTCTTGATTTGTACTCAATTTAGGTGTAGACTACTATACTTATAGCTTCTCTCTAGTACTTTAGAGAAGCATTCTTCTCCATCATTAATGTTCTAGCATAGTCCATTACTAATCTATTCCTTCTCTCTACAATTCCATTTTGTGGGGGAGTTCTAGGTGCCGATGTTTGTCTCTTAATTCCTTTATCATTACAAAATGTCTCAAATTCTTTTGATGTGAACTCTCCTCCTCTATTAGATCTTAGGCACTTCAGACTCTTCATTGTTTCTTTCTCAACTCTGGCCAAATACCACTTAAACATTTGAAATGCATTGGATTTTTTCTTTAAGAACATGATAGTCATCATTCTAGAGTAATCACCAACAAACAACATTGTATATATGCCTCCTTTGTAGCTTTGCACTTCTATTGGGCCTCATAAATCAGTACGGACTAACTTTAGTACTTATTTGGAAGTGTAGGTTTTTCTTTTGAAACTTGACTTGGTCATCTTTCCTAGCTAACACTATTTCCACATTGTATTGTTAGGCTTGTTCAGTTTAGGCAAACTTCTGACTTTCTTCATTTTTCTAATGCTAATTAGATTATCAAAGTTGACATGGAAAAGCCTTTTATGCCATAGCCACACATCATCAAATCTTACAATAAGACAAGTTGCATCCTCTATAGCTAGGTAAAATAGATTACTCCTAGTTTGGTCTCCTTTTCCTATCAAATTTCCATTAGAGTCATTGATTTTGGAAGTCTTGTTTCCAAATTCTACTTTTCATCCTACATTGCTTAGCTATGACACACTTAGTAGATTGTAGTTCAATCCTTCAACATAATATGCATTATAACATGAAATTTTCTCTATAAGCTTAGTGGAACTTGTTCCTTTGATTAGACATGGAGCATCATTTCCAAATCTAACACTATTTTCATCATACTGAGTTAAGGTAACAAAGTTACTTTTGTCTCTTGTCATGTGATGTGAGCATCCACTATCTATGATCCACCTATCATTCTTGTTTACACAAGTTACCAGTGTTGTTGCCTCATCTTCATTTGACTCATCCTTCATGGCTACATAAACTACCTCATCATCATTTTCATTAGAATTCTCTTCTTCAACAATGTAGCAATTTTTTCCTTTGTCTTTGTAATCTCTGTTATCATCTTCTCTTTTGTTCTTGTACTTGTTGCCTTCTCTATGGTTCTTCTTCTATGTACACCTTGCAGCAATATGTCCTACTTCATTGCAATTAAAACAAATGATAGGTAGCTTAACTTTGAATTTATCTTTGCCTCTATGAAATCTTTTGGCCAATAATGCTTCCAATTGTTTCACATCTTCTTCACCTATGTTGTTATCACTAGATGCATGCTTTATCTTTCTTTTCTTCTTCTTTGGTTTCACCTATTCAGTATCTTTTAATAATAGGTTGGCCTTGAAAGTAGATTCAAGATTCTTAGGTATGTAGTTATCAAAGTTGGATAACTCAAATGTAGTAAGTCTTCCTACTATACCTTCAAGAGTTAGTTAGTTTCCTAGTATGCATCTCAACTCTTAGATGGTTGATACTCTAATATCATAGATGGGAAGCAAGGTTCTTAAGAAATTGCTAATAATAGTTTCATCATCTAAATGACCAGTCAAACTTCTTATTGCACTCACTACTTCCTTTATTCTAGAGGCATATTAGGTAATGTTCTTACCTTCCTCCATTCTCATGTCATCAAACTTTCCTTTGACGCTTTCTGTTTTTGCTCCTTGGACATTCTGATCTCCTCCATAAATTTTTTTCAAGGCTTCCTACATTTTGAATACAAAGGTACGTCCCTTGATGTCATCAAATTTGGCATAGCTGAGAGTAGAGGCAATATCTAGCATTGCCTGATTGTGCTCCTTCTTTTTCTTTGTATCTTTTGTAGTAGGGACACAAGATGGATCAACATGTTCCACTTTGATTGAGGTTTGTGCATGATAACCTATTGATCCAAGGTGCAACTTCATTAAAAATTTCCATGCAGTGAAGCTATCTCTATTGAGCTTGGGAATTTCTCTCTTAGACATCTTGATCTTTTTGCTTCTAGTACCTTTAAACGAAATCAGCAGATGACTCTGATACCAATTATTAGAAATGATTTAGAATAGCTAAGAGGAGGGGTGAATTAGCTATTCAAGGCCCAAATGTCCTAATAAAACTTTTTCACTTAGTATAGTGAGCTCATTCAAATTAACCATGCATCCAAGCTAAACATTTTTCTTAGCAAGTTACTAATAAATCAACTTGTAGGAATAAAACATAAAAATCAACACATGACATAGTGATTTATGTGGAAACCCAATTTGGGAAAAACCACTAATAACATGCTACTCCTTTGTCACTCTTCTTAAGTGATGCCCTATAAAAGGCCTGCTCTATTAAAGGCTACAAAACACACTTTTAAATGTGACCTTGTTAAGGGATTTCAACCACCTTGTTAGAAGTGGGCCCAGTTAAAGGACTTTAGAACATTCACTTGGAATGTCACCCTGTTAAAGGATTTACAAAATAGTTGTTAAACCATTCCAAGTCCATAGGATTTTCCCTAATTGATACAATTGCTAGAGAGTAATAATAAGCGCTTTTGATTTGATACAACTCACAACATCACTTGTATATTTTAGATCTCAATTTAGTTCACAAATTTTCTTGGCTTTTAGTTTCTACAACTTTGACAACTTGTTCTCCTTTCAAGCTTTGTCTCCTTGAGTCTCTATCCTTTTTGTGCCAATGCAATCACCTCTATGGTCACCTATCGAAGTAGAGTCTTTGTACTCTATTCCTCCCTATCAATGCCTTCTCCTTGACACCACACTCTCTCTCCAACCACTCTTGCTTCTTGACCTATAACTCCTTAAATAGAATTTTGGAATACTTTTCCCACTCTAATATTCCCACTCTTATTTTTGGTTCAAATGGATTAGGTAACACACTATGTATCTTCCCCTAGGTAATCTTATTTCTTCTAGAAACATCATGTAGAATCCTCCTAAATTCACTCAAAAATGGTTAACCTATAATTTTGTGCCACAAACTCATCATCCTTATCTTCTATCTAGTTCACAAAATTCAAGGTAATAAACTTGTCAGCTCAGATCTTGCGAATCTTTGACTTTTCAAATAACATAGTAGCTCAATAGTATTGACTTTTTGATGCTTGGTAGATACTATGTTACTTGGCACCTACTATGTTACTTGGCACCTATTGTGGATTCACTCGACATCAACTAAGTTTTACTGATGCTTGACACCTATTGCATTTTGTCTAGCTTGACACTTGGACTTGCTCGACACCTTCTATTTCACTCAGCACACACTAGATTTTTCATTTGCTTGGTACTTACTGATAATCTGCTCGGCATGAACTAACTTGCTCGACACCCACTAATGAATTTAGACAAGCTTTGCATACAGTTTTGTTATAACTTATTCTTCCAAAGTTTCTAAGTGTAGCCAACCTTTATATCTTCAATTGTATTATAAATACATCATTTTACCATTATCTTGACTAATCCTTGTATTTCGTTAAAAACCCATAACTCAACCTTTCCCTTAGGCACTTTTGTTACATCTTATTGATTAAATCCTCTTCATCAATCAACTAAGTGATAGTACTTCGATCTTATAAGCAATTTTCATTCTATAAAATAGTAGGTTTGACATCAGTGACAAAACAATGATTGAAAATATTCTTTATCAACAATCTCCCTTCTTCAATAATGATCTTGTCAATTAGATTTCAATAGTTTCTTCCCCCACACATTATTCAACCAGTCATCAATAAATTTTCTAGGTGGCAAGAATTTTAGATCCAAACAAACAAAAAAAATCACCACATTTTTAGCCTATTTTTTTCATCCTTAACAATTTTTACCATGTCATTGTTCGACTCTAAATTGATCATCTTTCTTAGGGAAAACTAGACCTTACCTTTTTTGCCTACAACATTCTCTATTCCACCTCTGAACTCTCCATTCCATTGATCCCCATTGGCATCGGTGTGTTCTCCTTCATTAGCATATGAAACAAAAGTACAATTAAAGTATGCCAAAGCTAAGACCGTCAGAATAGATAAGTCTACAACAAAAAAACTATATAAAGGCTTTTTCACTTTCCCCAAAACATCCTTCTCATAATTACAACCTCCTTCCTCATCAATGATCTTCTCCTCTTGCTTATACCAATAGATTTCACATCAAATTTTTCCCCATCATTTTTAAATGCACCTTTTGCCTACTAGGTTTCCCATTGTAGAGTCTCATTGCCCTCAACCATTTCAAAATTAGGCCCAAGGGATGAGTAATCACACTCACAATAGCAAAACAAAGAAAATATCAAGGCACCCTCAAGAAAACCCTAGATAGAACTGAAAAAACAAAAAGAAAGTATAAACAACAAGCATAAAAGAAGAGAATAAGAGCAAACCCTAATTTCAACTTGTAGTCACTGTTAGATAGCGATTTTCTCTAAACTTAGCAATGATTCTTCTCCATAAATTCCTCTAGTAAGTAGCAGTGAAGTTCTCACTATTGGGCACGAGTTTCATTGTATTGGATATTAAGTGATACATAGAAGGGAAAATTAAAATATTCTAATTTGGCAAATTTTTTGGACGGTGAATTGTAGATGCGTACAAGGACATTAAAACATTAATATTGTTAAAAAGAAGAAGAGATAAGCTAAGAAAAGAGCAATTTTTTAGCAAAGATTTTTGTTGGCAAAGTCTTCACATAGCAATGATAGAGATTTTCATTTGCATTAGATAGAAAGCATTAGCAATTGAAAAGATTAGTGATAAAAGGATTAGCAATGACTAGAAGTAGAGATTGTAGACTCGTAGAGATCCTCAAACATGACTAACTACAATGGCTTGCCAAGAGAGACCGATGAAATATGTGAAATGTGGGAATAAATATAACCACAGTAGCAAAAACTCGCGACCATCAATGATGATGATGTCCAGACCTATAGAGACTCATCAGGAATTTAACCACCAACCTAAGTAGTAGCCAAGAACATCATTACAAAGAATAAGCAAAGAAGATAAATGTGGGATCCAATACATCAACCCTTCACATTTCACCGTCGGTAAATATTCAATTTTTGGTTAAAATGTTGAATTTGTTTGAGGCACTTAATGGATATGATGATCTCAAGAAAAATATGAAAAAATAGGCAAAGCAAAAACATCATATTAATAATAAAAATGTAGACACATCCACTCAAAAATTAATGTTAAAACCTCTAGATAAATTAGGGTTTCGACCAGTGGTGAAAGTCAACAAAAACCACAGAGATGGTACCAAAGTGGAAAAGAACCTGGTCTTTACAACCCAATCATTGGAGCATTATATGGAAAATCAAACATGGGCACCCCCACAAATAAGTATAAGAGATATCTCCAAATTAGGCAACAAAGTGACTTCGGAAGGCTGGTGCCCTAATGTCATTTTCTCCACTACTAGGTTAGACAAATAGATTTTCTTTTTTAGTCATACCAAATATGTAGCACACAATTGTTTGTCTCTGTATTCACAACAGAAAGGATTTCTTTCTGAACCTAATGTTAGGATCCATGGAGCCAATCTTTAGGAGATAGATCATTCTAAACCCAAACCATATACCAATCTTGCTTATATCCCACCACATTGTAGGAATGGACCCCCTAGTGTCCTTGCCATTACCTAGGTCAATCCCTTTCGAAATTGCAAAGACATAATTTTAAATCTGAAGAATAGATCATGATTATTAGCAATCTGGTCAGTTTAGAATGATGGCAGGAATGCTAAAATGTTGATGTATTTGCGTACTAGAATGGGCCAAAACAAGAAATGACCAATCTCATTAGCTAGTTAAAGGAATTATGAAAAGATAAGTATCTCTCACCATTCAGATAGATTGATAGATATACATTGTAGTAATGAAGATGTGAAAAAAGATTTCCTCTTTGTCTCTGATTGCTATTATAAAGGTTATGGTGTTAAATCCATTGAATGGATGCCAGATTGTAAGGAAGATCAGTTAAACTCCTCCATTCCAACCTAGATGTCCATTCAATCACTACCTCCTAAACTAATTCATTTAGAGATTCTTAGGAAAATAGGACAATCAATTGGTAATTTGATTGGAATAGAGGCTTCCTACAAATATTGCAATTCAGTTAAATTTTTGGTTAATGATAAGAATAAAAATCTGCAACACAATACAATTAAGTTAATCTCAAATAACTCTATATATAAATTGAAATATTGTAGATTTGAAGGTAAAATATCATAAATAATCAAAGTAGATAATGAGAGAAAGATTTCATTTAAAACTTTACAGCCCACATCGGATCTTATAGATATCTTCCCTATGATAAACATTAGAAATAAAAAAGAAAAATAGGGAAAGATCACAAATGAGATTCCATGTTTGAATCCTAGTAGGATTATAACAAGGAAAGAAGATATAGAAATAGAAGATGGTGAAATTAGATTAGAAAACACAATAACTACATCTTTAATGACAAGTAAAGAAAATAGATGCAGCATACCAAGTCATAAGGAAGATCACAAGAAAGAATTGGAAATACCACAAAAGACAAAAGGAGAAGATATTCAAATCTTTGAAAAGGAAAATGTTGTAACTCTAGGAAAAAATAAACAAAGCATTCAATTGATAGAAATAGAAGAGTGTAAAGGCACTAATCTATAGATGAATGTTGATCCTCTATATGAAGATCAAAACCATAAAGATATAAATAGGAATAAAGTAGAAATAATGAAAGATAACATAGCTAGAATAAAAAAGTTAAGGACAACCATTAGCAACAAGAAATTAAGCAAGGAAAAGAGGAAAACTCAAAAAATGAAGATAATTAGGCATACAAGCTGGAAAAGGAAAATATTCAAAAACGAATCAAGGTTCAAGGAAGAAAAGAGCATGGAAAATAATAAGATAATTCTTGAAGAAATAGAACAAAAATAATAATAATAATAAATCTTCTTCTTTGGAAAGTCTCCAAAAAGAAAAAAATGCAAAGTGCCCAAAAGAAATAGTGGAAACTCCTTAGCAAAAAGGGGTAGAGCAAGTCAAAGAGAACATAGACAATAAAAAAGAGACAATAAAACTATGTACCGAATTTTGGCAGACACCAAGCACAACTCAAGAATAACCATTCTATAAGATGAGTGAACACAATACAAAGGAAAAGGATCAAAGTAAGACAAAAGGTACTATAATAGAAGATTTACAAGACTTCCTGAATAAGGATGTGACAAAAAATAAAGAGATGAAAATGATATTTTTAGATGAGGCAAAGAAAGAGAAGCTGGAATGATTAACTGATGAATTGATACAAGTTTTTAATTTTGATAATATCGATAATAGCAGTGAATCACAAAAAGATGATTTATTATAGAAAGTATTAAAAATAGGTAGAGATAATTACAGATTTGAAGATTTGAGAAGAGATATGCTACTCATTGTGGATGAAGATAAGAGTCATAAAGATTCACAAAAAACTAAAACTGAAGCAATAATAGATCAAGGAGATGGTATGGAGTTAGATAGTACATGGGGCAGTCCAGCTTTAGTAGATAGTATACACATAGATAATTAGATCAAATTTGTAGAATTAATAATGAAAGAATTAGAAAATGAAGAAAAATGAGAGAAAGAGAGAAATCAATTTGAAATTGCTTTAAATTCACAAGAGAATATAGAGCAACTGGGTATTTGGATGAATTAAGAAGGGATTAATTCCCCTAATTATGGTAGAGTTAAAGAAAAAAGAGGAAGGAAGTCACTTAAAGAACCTAGAGAAGCAGATGGGCAGGCAAAAGGACAAAAAAATAATTGGTTACTTAACATAGGGAAGGGGAAGATCCTTCCCAAGGTAGTATGAAGATCATTACCTGGAATGCTAGGGGCTTAAAATCATCTAGTAAGAAACAATTGCTAAAACATAACTTAAAACAATTTGATTATGAAATTATAATGATACAAGAAACAAAATTAAATAAGGAAGAAGGAATTAAATTAGAAAAGAAACTAGGTAATCATAACATTAACTTTCACAAATCAAGAGGATCTTTAGGGGGATTAGGAATGATTTGGAACTCCAGGAAAGTAAGTCTAAATTTAATTCAATCTAATAACTCTTGGATGAGTAGCCAAGTTAAAAGCAATAAGACTAACCTACAAATAATATTAATAAACATATATGGTCCGATACAAAACATAGATAAAAAAATATTATGGGAAGAAATAAGTGGATTTATTAAAAACCATACTAATGAACGCATTCTCATAGGTGGAGATTTTAATACCATCATAAATCTAGACGAAAAATTTGGAGGCATTTAGCATAGCTCTCAAGCATCACTAGAATTTTAAAAATGGATAGATAGTAATAATGTTATTGATATTTTGATTAATAATGATAAATTCACATGGAATAATAGAAGGAAAGACTTTACATTTATAGCTAAGAAATTGGATAGATTCTTTTTTAAAGGTGAATTAGATTTAGAATTACAAGCATCAATACTTCCTATAGTAGGACTCTATCACTTTCCTATTAGAATTGAATTTAGTGAACCCACTAAACTTGTCAAAAATTCTTTTAAATGCGAAAAATGTGGTTTCTAGATAAAGATTTTATGGATCTGATAAGAAAATGGTGGAATCAAGGAAATTTTAAAGGCTCAAAAATGTATATATTTGTATCTAAAATAAAAATGATTAAAGAAAATATACTTAAGTGGAATAATGAACAATTTAACAATATATTTAAAGGAAAAATAGACATGGAAGAAAGAACAAAACAATTAAACATAGAAGCAATTAAAAAAGGTATGAATAATGAGACATTTATCTTAGAAAAATAACTATTAGTGAAGTAGGAAAATATTTTTGAAAAGGAAGAAGTATTCTAGAGGCAAAAATCTAGGGAAAGATGGCTATAAGAAGGGGATTGTAATACTAAATATTTCCATAACAGTACTTTGTACAATAGAGCTAAAAGAAAAATTATTAAAATTAAAGAAGAGTCAAGCTCCATTACTGAAAATCTAGAAAGTATAGCAAAGACATTTATAGAACATTTCTATAAACCACTAAATAATTTTGATAGTTCAAATAGGGTAGTTCAAGCAAAAATACTTGAAAACATACCAAAATTGGTCTCTCGAGAAGATAATAAAATATTAAATGCACCCATATCATTGGAAGAAGTTAGAGTTGTGCTATTCAATATGAATCCTGACAATTCTCTAGGACCAGATGGATTTTAGGCTTTCTTCTACCAAAAATGCTGAAATATTATTGGTATTGATTTATGCAAAGCTATTGAAGCATTGAGAAATGAGGGTTCATTACTATCATAAACTAATAACACCTTTCTCACCTAAATACCCAAAAAAGATGACCCTGAAACTCCAGGGGATTTTAGACCTATAGCCTTTTGCAATACCACGTACAAAATCATATCCAAAATTCTAGTACATAGAATGAAACCAATCCTACATAAGATAATATCAGAAGAACAAATAGGTTTTGTACTAGGAAGATCAATTTTAGATGGGATACTCATTATTTGAGAAACACTACACACAGCAATTAAGAATACAATGGCAAGAATGTTCATGAAATTAGATATTCAAAAAGAATATGACATATTTGATTGAAGATTTCTATGAAAAACACTAGAAGCCTTTGGATTCTCTCACCAATGGATTAATCTTATATACCAATTCATTTCAACAAGTACAATTTTAGTGCTTATTAATGGAACTCCTAAAGGCTTCTTTGATACTTCTAGAGGTATTAGACAAGTTGATCCCCTATCCCCATTTCTCTACATCATTATGGTAGAAACCTTTGGTAGAGAAATTACCAAAGCCCAATCAGATGGTAAAATTAGTGGTATTTCAATAACTAAGAATGTACCTAATATAACCCATCAACAATATGCAGATGATACCATTCTACTAGGAGAAAGTTCAATAAAAGAGGCCCAAAACTTCAAATATATTATTCAATAGTATATGAAAGCATCTAGGCAAAAGGTGAATGTAGAAAAATCAGAATTTATTTTCATGAATACTAAACCTGATAGAGAAATCTAGATTTGTAATATTTTGGGGTATAAAAAGGAACCTTCCCATGCAAATGCTTGGGAATAGAGTTAGAAAAAGGTAACAAAACAAATAAGGGATGGTACAATATACTAGATAGAATGGATAAGAAAATAGGAGGGTGGAAAGATAAATGGCTCACAAAAATGGGTAAAATTATAAAGATCAAAGCAGTTTTAGTGGCCCTTCCAACCTATACTCTTTCTTGCTTACTTTTTTCTAAAAGTCTGAATAAGAAGATTGAGGAAAAGCTTAGAAACTTCTTTTGGAATGACAATGAAGAGCATAAAAATTTGATGCTCATAAAATGGGAGAAATGATGTAAACTAAAGGAACTAGGAGGTCTTGGTCCCAAAAATTTAAGCTAGCAAAATGAAGCATTAGGGGCCAAATTGACATGGAGATTATTCACAGAAACAAACCAAAAATGGGCAAAAATTTTGTATAATAAATATCTAAATGCAACTAATCCTTATTCCTTGTTTAGAATGAGGATCCTTCCTAAAGGATCTAAGAGTTGGAATTTTATAGCTAAAAGCATATCTCTAATTAGTAAATATCTCATGTGGGATGTTGGTAATGGGGAGGAAGCTCTCTTCTGGGAGGACTCTTCAGATGGACATCCCCTGATAGACAAAATGAGTATTCCAGCTGGTCTTAAAGAATAATTAGTTAAAGTCAGGGGATGTAAAGTCAAAAATTATAAATAAAAAAAGATATGAATGGGAGTGTAAGTTGGGAATGGAAAAATTTAGATAAAATTGACTTAGAACCGATAGTTAAAAATGTTTATGAAAACATCATTAATCAAAGGAAATTAAAACAATTAGGGAGGAATGATAAACTCATATGGGCAACATCAAAAGATGGAAGGTATAATCTAAAAAATGGATATAAAGAAATTACTCAATCTCAAAGATGGGAAGAAGTGTATACTCCCCTTAAACTATGTTGGGATTCTTCCTATCTACCAAATGAAGGTTTCTTTTTGTGGACCGCCTTTTAGGATAGGATTCTAACTGCTAACAAACTAAGAAAATTAGGCATTGAGGGGCCTTCAAGATGTTTACTATGTAAGAATGACAATGAAGACACTGATCATCTATTATACAAATGTTCATATACACAAAAAAGTTGGGAATGGCTTCGACAAATGTTGGGTTGGACTGCACCATTGCATAAAACTCTGACTAATCTACTAAAGGATTGGCCCACCAATAGTAGTAGATGTATCTATGGTAATCTCTGGAATATTTTTCCATCTCTCCTTGTTTGGGAAGTATGGAAAGAAAGAAATAGAAGAATATTTCATGATCAAGAGATAACATTTAGTGATATTACTAATAAAATCAAAGCATGTATATTTGAAACATTAAACTCTCACCTCAAAAAAAATCTTGAAAGAGGAAGGAGCATTTTTAGAATGGGGTGGTATTATGAAAAAAATTTGGAAAATTCTAATTAATCCTCCACTTATATATTAAAAAATGAATAAAGAGGCAAGGAGGAAATATAGGTGGATTCCACCCCTATCAAGATGGAACAAATTAAATTTTGATGGAGCATTGAGAGGTAATCCTGGTATAGCTGGGATAGGATGCATCATTAAAAATGACTCTCGCACGTGAATAGCTATGTCAAAATCTACCTGGATCTAAGTATATCAAAACTTATTATCAAAGGAGATTCACATATTGTTCTAAATCCTATCAAAAAAAGGGAGACACCTAATTGGGTACTAAATTCCAAATTGGAAGAACTAGAAGTGCCAAATCTCATGGACCATTTTGAAGAGACTTAGGTTATGCATATTTTCTGGGAAGGAAATAAAGAAGCATAAAAATTAGCAAATAAGGGAGCTGATGGGGAAAATTTCTTAATATTTAATCATCAGTAATCTAATTGGAAATAATTAGTAGTTTGAAACAATACTAGATAATGTAACTATAATTTGTATTAGATAAAACAATATAATAATGTAACTAGTAAATATAGATGCATACATTCATATTTGAGCATATAAATAATTAAAATATAGATATTCATGTATACTACCATGAATAAATAGAGCATCGAATCCTCTTCATAGCAAAAGGGAAAGTGGGAGATAAAGTTAGAAGGTCTTTTCAAAACATAAAATGTGGAAGAAACAAATAAAGAAAAAAATCTAACAATTATAGTAAGCAAAGGAAAAGGAAAATTTTTTTTGAGGCTAAGGTATAACACCTCTAATCCATATCAATAAAGGACGGGTTTATATGTCTGGATAAACCTATCTTACAAATTTGAATATCATAAGCATGTATAAAGAGTGAAAGGACTAGAATATTAAAAAATTGATTAATCAAAACCTTATGCATATGGATAAGGAAAGGGAAATGATAAATATGTTTTAGAAATGGTCACTTCAAATTGTGTTAATTGTTTCATAAACTTTGGTTGGTCTAATATTACTAATACTTGTGGAAAGAAAGGTTTATTTGATTTGTAGGCAAGTAAAAGGAAAATAACTAAAGGTATGAGAAGTTGTGGATAACATCTTAAGTCTGCGTGTAGAAGACAAACTAAGTTTTGCAAGGAGATTATTTCTGGCAATATTTGATGTAATTATTGGAAAATCTAAGATATCATTATATAGTAAAATATTGGGGAATGCCCCTATTAAAAATGTATAATATAGGACCTTGGTCCTGAGCAAGACTGGAGGTTTTCTTACTCTGTTCTTTCTTACTAGTGCTAGTTAGAATGGAAAAGATTGATACTCTTACTAAAGCATCTAATATAGTACAAAGGCTTTGGTTGTTTATTGATCCAAAAAGCAAAAAAAAAACAAAACAAAAAACAAAAATGTAAGAAAAGGAAAAACTATTTTGATTTTTGATTTTGTGATTTATTAGTAAAATAGTTTAAAAGATTTAAAATTTTAATTTTTGTAACACTAAAATGGAAGATGAGAAAGAATTACCATATATTAGATTTATTTTTGAAATATTTTAAAATGGTAAAAATCTAATTATTTTTAAATAGTATAAAAGTATGTAAGAAAATATCACCATCTAATATTTTATTATATGAAAACTTTGTTGGGACTCAAAATTCCAGCCTTGATTTTGAGTACCATTGAAAAATCAAGCTCTATAAATGTTTTTGATGCCTATGTAGCTGGTTCTACTTGACAAACTTATGAGGTGTTTAATGTTTCTAGCACCTTTCATTCAGTGCATCTATGTGTTCCATGAAGTTAAATTGACATTCTGAGCTATCCCGTGAAGTCTTGTTTTGAGCATTTATCAATTCTGCATTTTCACCCATGTCAAATAGCGACATGAGGCTATGTTTGCATGTGAATATGTCGCACTGAGTTATGTTTCTTGACTCACCACTTTGGGAGGTTCTAGTGTCCTTACAAAAGAACCTATGTTTCAAATTTTGAGTCATTTCAATTTTGTTTGACTAGGTTTTGAATCCCTCAAAGTTGGTCACTTAAAGTTGTCATGCTGATGCAATTAATTCTAAATTTTGGGAAGCCTTGTTTGACTTGTTATAACTTTTGACTAGTTGACCCAAATGAGAAAATATCTTTTGTGTTTCATTTTAGAGGTTAGAGACATATTATGTTTCCATTTTGAGCGCATGAAGAATCCATTTGATCATTTTTCAAATGTGATTCCAAATGCAATTTCTAACTTTTTACTGGTGTCAAAAAGTGCAAATATTTTAGTATCCCTGTTTGTGATGTTATATCTTGAAATCTATAATAGGTGAGACCAAATAGATTACACCTTTGTGTTGCACTCTAAAAATACTTTAAGTGTACCAATTTTCACATCTTGATAAATCTGTCTACACATTTTCCCAGGTCAATTCCATTTGCAAAAATTGCTTTTCTGCTAGTATTTCCAGTCTACAAATTCTAAGTAGCCCACTTTGACCGCTTGCTATTTATGCCCAATTATTTTTCATGAGCCCAAATTGCAATTTTATACTCTCCTCATGACATTGAACTAATGCCCCAAGTTTTGTTTCCCCAAGTGTTAGTTTACCCAATTTTCAAAGCTAAATTCGAACACGATTTATGTTTTTTTGCAGGCAGTTCTGGGAGGGAAACTTTAGTAGTTAATATCTTTTGATCCTGAATTTGTCATGAGACAGATTCAATGGGGTGAAAGTGTGTGGAACAAAGAATCAATGTGTCAGATTCCAGAGCCTGATCAGGTGATTTGATTACTTTTTAAGGCCAGTCAAAGAACCATCTAGGACTAAAATGATAGTGGGTAGTAAAAGGTAAAAATGAGTTTTAATGATCAATTAGCACTCAAAATTTTGAATCCAGTCAGTATCAGATAATGAATAGATCAATTTGAGATGTTATTGTTTGGAAACAATTTTTTTTTTAGCCAGACCCACTTCAAGGCTTGGCTAAATTCATCAGATTTTCATTATATGGATATTATTTCACGAGATCAAATGGATCCATCAAAGCATACACTTGGTGAATTTAATTGGATATGCACAGTAATATTAGCAATGAATTATTTGAAAGGGATTCCATGAAAGTCTACATTCTAGAAGTTATGTTAGGTGGCAACATTCTCAAGCTCAAGCAATGTTTGAATTGGATCTATGTGTTGCATTTAAATAGGAAAGTGCTCCATGGAAGCTAGAAGGATGTAAGATACCAAAGAGGGATGATGCTAACTTGTAGATTTTAGTGCACACATGATAGGTTATCATAATTTGGAAACTCAAATTCATGGAGAGCTTGCTGACTATGACAACAAGATTGCAATCCAAAAGGGTAGCCTAGTCCATCAAGGAATATTTCATGAACTCATCATGAAATATGACAATATCAAAGGGACAAAAAGTGGTGTGGTGAACAAAGTTAGTAAAGTAACTTTTCCAACTAAAGGTTTGTTGTCTTTGATGTTATCAAGGTACTTTCTTAAAGCAATGGTTTGACTAAAGTGTTTACATGCCATTCATTTGGTGTGTGTGTGTGTGTGTGTGTGTGTGTGTAAGTTGGGGAGGTAGACTATATTGGAAGCTTCAAGAGGAAGATTCACCATTCTCAATTAATTATCCGAGTTATAGAATTTGGTCACTCTAAGCATGTCATCCATTCTAAAACTATAGTAAAGACCAAAAGTGTGGAGTGCATGTCCTTTTGCTTCTCAATGTTCGCTTTCTTGGGAAATGTATTATGGTTGGTGTATGGTGCATTGGGCAAAGATATTCTTATCATGGCTTCTATATAATTTCCTTTGGATACGATGGCTTCAACCCAACTAATTATATACTACATTTATAGACAAAAGATCCAAGGACGAGTTAAAGATATAAGATTGGAAACATTGCATATTCTCTTAGATGAGATACTTGAAGAAAGATGCATCAAACTTCCTCCATCTCAAACTAAAATAGAAAAGCAGTAGGACCATATCAATGAAACTATGAACTAGCTTCAAAATTAATACTTAACCCATTAAAATCACCATTTATATTGTTTGTTTTTAGAGTATAATATCTACACTATGAACATTTTTGGAAGCTAAAAGCAGAGAGAAAATGCATGACATAAATAGGGGAGCCACTGTCAGAGAAGGCAAGTGCTAAGAATGATGCAATTTCTCTAGAATTGCATCTTGCCAACCGGTTTGTTCAAGATATAAGTGGAGAAATGGTCATTACTAAGTAGTAGTTGGAGAGTAGGGGGTGGATAAAAAGGGAGAATGAAGCCTTTGTTATGCAGCCAATGAAGAGGAGGATGCTGCCTTATTAGAAGAAGAAGTCATATGCAGTTAGAAGCTAGTTAGAGACAACATACTTCCTGAACTAAAGTAGTATCAATGCATGTTGTAGTGCATCTTTAGTCAAAAGAAAACCTTGCAAACATACTACGCAAACTAGATGTGAAGAAGCCATGCAATGTAGAGATAGAGGTTCCACGTTATGCAAGGAAGCTGCCAAGGCAAAGAAATGCTTACATAGTTGAAAGGGAGATCCACACATAAAGCAAGGAAACCCATAGCTAAGGGAAAATGAAAGAAAATATGGCATTCGAGCTACATTTACAAAGATATTTCTAGATTTCTTGCTTCTTGAGGAGAAATTATGGGTGAATTGGGAAAGGTGCACTGAAAAGAAGATACTCATGCCAAAGACCAAAACCAATCATGAAAAAGCCCATGCATAAAAGGAGCAGGGGCTGACAGAGTAGATGCCTTTGAAGATATAAAAATACCAAGCCACCAAGAAAGAATGATGAGATGGTTGGAACTAAGCAGATCATGCAAGGAGAAAACTTGAGCAGGGAAGATTCAGGTGGTCCACATTAGTGAGGGAAGGTACCTTATTGAGAAGCTTGGCCCATAAAAGGAAACCTGTGCAAGGAATGGAGCTGGGTTTAAAAGGACAAAGCCATGAGTTTTAATGAGAGGAAGCTACCAAGTTAGAGGAAACTCATAGGAGAAAGGGAAAAGCATGAGGTTGAGACGATGTCGCCATGGAAGTGGAGGGAGAAATAATTTGCAATAAATATCCCACATTGTTGGTATGGTAGGCTTCTATTGCCTTTAAATAAAAAAATGCACAAATGGTCTTGTGTCTTAAGGCACGGCCTTTTAATAGAGGCAAGGTGTGTGTGTAGGTCTGACCTTACTGGATAGCTAGAGGTGATGAAGTCATTAATTTTGAATGAATATGCATGCAAAAAACTAGTGACATTAGCATGGAATCTTGCCAGGAAAGTTAGAAAATCTGACAAGGCACTATGTCACCAACAAAAAATGGGAAGGTTTTTTGGTAGCAACATAGCGACCTTTCAAAAAACCTTGAAATTTGGTGAGATGGTTGTGGGTCTCGCCTGTCGATCCAATGACAAACCAAAATCTGACATGTGGTAATCAAAGGTGATGTGGCAGTTTGATGGTGAATCACAGAAGGACAAGTGGCATTGTAGTGAGCAAATCTAGTAGACGCACCAGATCATGCCACGTGGTAGATCTAACAGATGTCACTATGTCACTAAGGTGAAGTTGCACGCCAATTAACATAGAGACATAGCAAACATGACATGGCATGATGAGGTGGCATGCTAATGTGGTAGTGAGTAGGATGAATCAAGTGATGCCATGTGGCACCAAGTTGGAAGGGTCAATTGACTGTGTAAAAAGGGAACCAATTAGAACACAACACGTGTCAAAGATGGTCAAACCAAGTTTGAACTAGGTGAAAAAGTGGAGGAAAAATCAAAAGTTTTCAAAAGAATTAAAATTAAAATGTTTTTTCCTCAAGAATATGTGCAGGTTTCCTTTTAAAATAAATTTTGCATTATTATATAGTTTAACATTTGAATAGTTAAAATTTATGCAATATTGCTTTGAAAGCCATGAGATGGAAGCTTGGACTTTAAAAAAGCAGAATGGGGGAACTTTTTCACCGAAATGGGTACTCCAATATACCATCAGAATTGGGAAGAGAACTTTCCAAATCTGGAGTCAATTTTTGCACAACTATTCACCAATTTAAGTTATAAGTAAATTTGTGATTCCTGGGGCATTCTCAATAGAATGAGCAATTTTCACCATTGAGCATCAAAATTGGTTAGAGGGTAGATTTGAAGACTTGTTGAAGCATGAACATGGAGAAAAATGATTTTGAAAGGTTTATTTTGCCTTTTGAGGTCATTTAACTAATTTTTGCCTTGGCTTTAAGTTTCAAATTGGGCATCAAAATCAGTTATCTTTTCAACCAAATATCTTAGATATTTTGTACTTTTTGGAGGCCAAATGATGATGATTTGATTTATTAGTTATAGAGAAAGGGTAGAGAGAGGTTTTTTAGGTTCTTGGGAAAGAATTTTGAGGGGACACTTGTCAATTTTTGATCAAATCTGGGAATTCATTTCTCCTATATGATTCTCTTTCTTTCTCATTGTATAGGTTCTAGTTTTTGGGAAGAAAAAGTTATTTGTTGTGATACCATTAGGGGTTCCAATTTTTTACTGTGAGACCATTGGTTCCAATTTTTTTGACATGTTTCCTTGAATGTGACACCATTCTTTTAGCATAATTCTCTTATATGAACAATAGAAGTGCAGATTATAGAATAAGTTTAGATCTATTAGGTGTTTTTATGTTTTGATTTCATGCATATGAATGTATTGTTTTAAGGAAATAAATACGAAGAACAAAGATGATTGAGTTTCATTTTAAATCTTGTCTCCTTTCTCAGTGAGTTGTAATGTTTTATGGTCTTTGATCAAAGAGCCTAGTTCATAGTTGCAATCCTTTAAGGTTGTATGTTGTTTCATTCTTGCTTATAACTCAAGGAGTTATGTAAATGCTTTAGGGAAATCAACAGAGTTGCAAGTTTACTGATGAGGATATCAAGTAAGAATGAGGTTTAGATTGAGCGTAGATGTCTATTTACAAGGTGAATGGATAGATCAGATATCTAAATATATGAATAAGTATAAGATATCTGTATGTATGTATTTGATTCATGGAATTGCCCAATAGATAAGACACTGATCAGTTACATGATCACTTGTTCATGCTGCTACATATTAGGGGTTTTTTTGAATTCAACATCATTAATCAAATGTTTTCCCTTTCATGTTGAAGAGCTAAAAAGTCTAACCCTCACTTAGCTTATGAATTTCCTAGATTTGCAATTTTCTATTGTAGAAATATGTCATTACATGAGTTATTAGGAGATATAAGGGTTAAGTCTACTATAATAGATTCAGGAATATGTTTTTTTGCACTGGTACCATATTGATTGAATCTAAGGTCCACCTACCTAGATTTTGTAGAGCTTGAAGTAGAAGAAGGGTCTAGCCTTATAGTTGGCCCAGTGTCTAAAATAGTATGTTGAAGATGGGAGTTAGCTACCCCTAGATGTACCATATTCACATTGGGGTAATTTAAACCTATAACATTTTAAAACACAAACAAATTTCATATTACATTTTTTTTTTAATATTATCTTTCAATTGTATACATCATCTTCAATGCACTCTTTGTTTTCTTATTATAGTTTTTATTCATTTTTATTAAATATAGAATGTTTTATCCATAATTTTTTTTGGAAATGTCACTAATTAACTTATTTTGGAGAAGTGGCTACTCAACCTTTTGTGGAGCTAGTGGCTCCATGAATAGTAAAAGTTATAATAAAAACAAATAACTTGAAAGGAATTTGAAGTTTCTTTGTTAAGTAAATTTTAATTTTTTTAAATATCTTGAATATTTAACCATTTTAATAATTGTGTTTCGATATTGAATAATTTATGAAGATGTTGCTTGTGACAAATTGTCACTTGTAGGGTGAAATATCCATAATTCTACATGTACATCCAAAATCCGGCACATGAAGAGGAGGAAATGAAGATCATGTAGAAAATCCTATAGTTGTTATATTATGTTTTTTTAACACATGTTTCTTTGTATTTTCATTTTTTAATCAACACTAAACATATATTTTCCTTCTCCTATTTTTGGATGTATTCTTTCTAGTTTGACATCTAGTAATGAACACCCTTTCCACTTTTATTTTCATAGTTGCATTTTATTCAATTCTCTTAGAGATCATTTTATTTATTATACTTTCCATTTAAATTGTGACTATTTTTGTGACTAATAAAGTACATTATACACATAAGATTTACATATTTAAATTTAGAAAAATAATTTCTTAAATAAAACAAGTAAGTTCATTTATTGATGAATATACTGAGAGGGGGCGAATCAATATATTGAAATAACTTTCAAATAATTTCATATCTTATCTTCACACTAGTCTATAGTAATTGATGAATGTAACTTAATCATTTAAGATTAAGAAAATAAAAATTAAGATCAAATAATATCACACAACATATAGATTTGTCTCATGGAAACATGCCTAGGGTAAAAACCACAGTGTGTGAGATGATCCTCACAGAGCTTGCACTCTCCTAAAGTGCACCTAGTTAAGAGCTTATCTCTATTAAAAGATTGCAAAGACAATGTCAAGTGTTAGCCACTCAGGGGATTTAGTATAAACCTATGAGAGTCTTTATTGGTTAAGAGAGGCCTAGTTGTGGTGCTTGGAACACAAAATAATGTCTCACCATGTTAGGGGATTTCATATAAAGAACTTGTCAAAGCCCACCTCAATGGGATTTGTTGGTGTAGTGACTGGAGAACAACAAAAATATTGACCTAAACAAAATCGCTACTTCACTTATCTTGATATAGATCAATTTTATACACTTGGACCTATTTGTAACTTTCTCTTCTCTATCTCATCTCTATGACCTAGGCATAATTACTCATGTGCTCCTCTCTACTAACTGTAGCATATTTCATCACTATGTTGATCAACACACCAATTCTTTTCAACATATCTCACTTTCACACCCTAATCTTGTCTCTTCTATTCAAAAAATTTCTAGGTTAGAAAATATGATGTTGTCATTTATGGAAACATATATTCAGTATGAAGTATATAAGAAAGATGCAAGGATACAATTTTGATAATCAATTTTCCTTTCAGCAAAGGTAAATATTTAGTTGGTGAGCTTCACAGAGAAGGAATGGTCATGCGAGCAGTTAAAAATTGATAGTATAGAATCTAAGGATCTTTCATGTCAGTGTGTTGGTCTATACGGACAACACAAAATAAGTTACAACAATTTTCCTAGCTGTAGTAATGAATTGACACAATGGGTTAAATATAAGGAATTGAGTTTATTTGTTAAGGATTTTTTTGTTTACATAAAAAATTACTTGACTAAGTAGGGATTGCATCCTATATGTTAACCCTAAGTGGTAAAATTATAATGTTACATTTTGGGACATGTGTGAAAGGTAGAAGATCAATAGGATAGACAATTTGGTATATAAGAAAGACATTTTGAGAAAGTTAAAGTGTGTGTTGTTTAATATTGTAATATAAAGTTATGATGTTATGATAAGAACAATATGATTTGAATTTAGATGATAGAGAAGAGCTATACAGATTTTATGAGAGAATGTGTAAAGAAAAATACAATAAAGAAGATCTAATATTCTAGATATCAAAATTGAGGAAGAGGTTTTTGTATCTACTCTTTTGTATTCTTAACATCAATGCATAACTGCATGTTTTGGTAGTGGGTTTAGCTTGCATACATTCTGTAATTGCAATATCAACTCCTAACAAGGTTGAGGCTTCTAACAAGACCTAGTCCTCTAACAAGAACAGAGATACTATACAAATGTAATAGACTCCTAATAAGGTCAATATATTTCACAAGGTACTTTTGATTGGTGGATCATTTTGTGGGTACCATCCCTGCCAAGGTTTTCCCTTGGCTAGGGTTTGCCTAGTTAACAAAACATGGTATTATGTGTTACAATACTTTATGGTTGTGTTTACTATTCAACATAATCAATTTGCTTTCATATGCAAGTTATAAGATTGTTAATGACATCCATAATTGGGAAAAAGTTAATGAAGTACTGATTCACCCTCTCACCCCTTCTCAATATTTCTTATTTATAACAATTGGTATTAGTGAAAATTTATTTAGAGAAATCCTAACAACTTGAGTAAGATGTTTATTGATATGGATTAGTTATAGAAGAATCTAGAAGAATCTCTTGAATAACTTGATGTACTTTCGAAAGAAAGAAATACTTTGAAAGAAAAGTATGAAGATGCTAAAGGCCATACTGAGAAGCTAAAGGATAGGATTGAACATATTAGATCTAAGAAAGAGTCTATAGATCATAACAAGGATTGCAATTAAGTTTTAAGGTTTAAGAAAGAAACTAAGATCCTGAAGCATGAGTTAGAGATTATAAATCTAAAGGTGAGCTTGAAGGATGATGATAAGAACATTGAGTCAAATTTAAAATCAAAGAATGTAGATCTAAGATCTAACCTTACCAAACTTATATCTAAGCTTGAGACTACATAGTTATAGTATGTAGAACTTGATAACTATAATACAATTGTGAAACGATAATTAATTTAGTCTAAGCTACATCTTGAGTTGTATTTTAATAGTGAACATCTTGATACAGAGACCTTATTATGATAAGACTAGTCTTGGATATTTTGAAAGAGAATCATCTAAGAAAAATGAGGTTACAAATAAACCAAATACTGTGATCCAACAACCTAAGAAAGAAAAATAAGATCTAGAAAAGGTTGAGTTAAATCAATATGAAGATGTACCTAAGCAATCTAAACAAGCTAAATCGTCTAAAGAATTAAGGAACCAATTCAAAGGAAGATGCTATGTATGTAATTAATTTGTTCACATGAAGAGGGATTTTACAGGTAAGTCATTTAAACCACTTTTTGGTTATTGTTAAAATTGTCATGGTTTTGGTCATAGAGATATGGAATGTAAGAAACCTAAATTCAATAATGATAATAGTAGAATGTTTAAAGGTACTAACCATACCACTAATAAACCAATTGGAGGAATCAATGTTATAAGGAATAATGTTATGTGTTATAAGTGCAATAACTTTGGTGATATAGCTAGAGTTTACAGAGCATAGATCAATTAGTCAAGACCTAGATATGGAAACAATATTATAGTTTGTCATAATTTTAACAACATTGGACACAAAACAAGAAATTTTAGTATGAAAAATATGAGAATTCTTAACAACATGTGGAATAACATGGTGAACCTAAATTCTAGAAGAAACATGAACAATAATAGAAGGAATGAGAAAAGTAGTAATAGTCTAAGTGAAAATAGAAAGATCTTGTAGAAAACATTGATGAATCATTTGTTAAAGCTACGGTACCAAAATTTTCATATGTTGTATTGGAAATTTAGTCAAGTGAAGCATCTAAGAACATATTGAAGTTAGTTATAGTCTATAATGAAACACGGTCTGATTGAGTAGATTATTTCATCAATTAATATGACTGAATTAGCATCATATTCATATCTAAAATCTTAGAGTAGGAATTGAGACTTGCAAAGTTAGTTTGAGGTAGAAAAGGATGTAAATAATCTATGGTTAAGAGAGAATAAGATTTGGAGCTTATATGTGAGTGTGTGAAGTAAAAGAAGTTCTCTGATAGGTAGAAACAATTTTTTGTTGATTCCATACTTGCACAATTAATGTAGTAAGTAAAAGGAAAGGATTTAAGGATCTAAATTGGATTTGAGAGTACCATTTGAATGTTTGAGTTATAAAGAAGAAAATTGAGAGAAATTGAAGGCTATTAAGGCAAAATTGAACTAAATTCATAAGCAAAACCCATTTCCAAAAAATTGAGGTATTTAAAGAGTTTCAAAGGTGGAATTTGTAAAATTGAGTTTAGTATTTACTATAGAGATGGATAAATCTTTAATTCACAATGTTGAGGATCAAACTAAACCTAAGATGGAGATAAACCCTATCAAACCCTTGGAAGATGATCCCTCAATCACATTTTTTGTAATTCCAGGTAGAACTATGTATTTAAAAGATATTGGAAGCTATATTAAGAGTAAGTATGAGTTTGTAGGAGGAGACATAGCTAAAGAATTCGACTTCATAAACAAATAGGACATGAGTTTCAAAGATATATATCAATGCTGAAAATAGATTGATACAAGTATGATAATGTGTTTCAATCATTTTTTTTTCACTGATATCAAACTTGCTACTTGTTGGTAAGACAATTGTTTAGATGATTTAAGTACTATCATTTGTTTGATTGATGAAGAGGATTTGATCAAATAAGGTAACAATAGCAACTAGAGGAAAGGTTAAGTTATGATATGGAAAATGAGTACAAGGATCAATTAAGATAGTGATATTATAGTGCATTGATAATATACATAAGGTTCCAAAGGATGGATACACAAATTAAGTTCAAAAGAACAAGCTAAACAAATTGTGTCTACCAAGCTTAACAATTTGGACAGTAGGTGTCAAGGAAAGCTAGTGTAAGCCAAGCATAAAATTAGTTGGAGCTGAGAAAAGTCAAATTTCAGTGTAAGCTGAGTGATAAAATGTAAGCTAAGTAAAGTTTAGTTGATGCCGAGCACAAATAAACTTTAGTTTATATTGAGTATTTTGATAGTGTGAAATGTCCCTTTTTTGATTTTTTTGATATTTCAAGCCTCTAATCAGATTTTCAAAATCAAACAACCGATATTACAAAGATCTACCAATTTCTCAATAGACCCCAAATCGGGTATGTCTGAAATAGTGCCAAAAAACTTCACAACTTCACATATCATTAATAAATCTGAAAATGGACATTTTTACAGAAATTTCAGCAGCATAACAGCCTACAAAATGACATTTCTATATCTATATAGAATTTACACAATAGCTCCCAAATGTAGGACAAAAACCATGCTCATCGGGCTCCCAAAATTAGCACAAAAATGCCCGAAAACACAACAAAAAAACTAATAATCTATCTTACAAGTTTAACCACATTTCAATACATATATTAAGCTTTATTTTAACATCCTAAAGTCTGAAATATAGCAGCAACCCAAACTGATATGAAATACTCAACCTAAATCACCAAACTCTTACAAAAAAACACACCCGAAAACCCACAAATCTGCATTGTTCAGCACAAAGGCAAACTCTGCATGAGCATGCACATGGAATGGCTTCAAAATACCATCCTTAGCCTTCTTGAAAACCTAGAAACTCCCATTCTTAGGTCTCCTTCTCCACAGGTTTGGCAGCCTCTGAAGAACAACAAAGAAATGAGCAAAAATCAAGTTCTGGAATGAGCCCAAAATGCCTCCAAACCCCTTAAAAGAGGGCATAACCATAACTCACGTCCAAGAGGGGTTAATAAAACATATTTTAATAATAATTTTCATTTATTAGTCCATTAGCTTCCAAATATTATCCCCTTTTTCTGAAACTTCACCTTTTCGGGCTTGTCTGCCTTAGCAAAGATTATTATTTTTAATTATTTGAAAAGGGGACATGACATAGTGGATGTCAAGCAATGTAGTATGTGTTGAGCATTGCAAGCAAGTTAATGCAAAGTGTTGGCATTATGAGAAAGATTGTGAATTCAATGAATCTAAGATGACAAGTTTGATTTCTTGGATATTGTGAATTGTGTGGAAGATAAGTTTGATGAGCTGGTGGCACAAAATTCAAGATGAACCATTTTGAGGTGAATTCAAAGAGGATAAAAGGAGAATTTTTTAGAAGGGAATAAAATAAAATGATAGGTATATTCATTTAATCCTACCTAATCCAATGTAACCCTAAAATGGATGATGGAGGTTAAATAGAAAAAGATCTTAATTTTCTATTTATAGATATGGTTGGTTAGAAGAAAAGGTTGTCATGTGCAAGAACCTAAGGAAGACAAGGAGTCTAGGGTATTGCTTGATTTAGTGACCTAAGAGAAGAGACTACATTAGCAAGAAAAGCAAGAAGGCTTAAGGGTATGGATTCTTGAAGGGTGAACAAGCTATCAAAGCTGAAGTGTGTGAAAGCCAAGTAGAATGGAGGACTAAAATAGAGATCTATAATTTGCAAGTGTGTTGTAAGTTGTTATTAGATCAAGCCTTATTATTACTTTCTAATCATTGTACTAGTCTAGGGTAAATCTTTTGGATTAAAGTTGATCTAACAATCATTTATAAATCCTTTAACTAGGTGAAATTCCAAGTGAATGATCTAGAGTCCTCTAACAAGGCTCACTCTTAACAAGGTGATTGAAATCTTTTAACCTAGTCACATTTAATAGTGTGCATTGTAAATTTTAATAGGGTTGGCATTTCACAGGGCATCACTTCAGAAGAGTTAGAATGAGTAGCATGTTATTGGTGGTTTTTCCCTAATTGGGTTTCTACATTAAATCATTGTGTCAAATGTGTTACTGAATCTATTATGTTTCCTGCTTACATTTCTACAAAGTTGTTTTGACAGTAACCTACAAGTTTAAATAATTGTATGATCTAATGGATGTGTGCATGACGAAAATGATTTATGGATATGGGTTCACTAAGTTGTGAAAAGTTTTATTTTTATATCTAGACCTTGGATAATTGATTCACCCCCCTCCTCTCAGTTGTTCTAAAGAATTTTAACAATTAGTATTAGAGCCATCTCTTAAGAGGACTAGTTTGAAGGTACTAGAAGAAAAAAGATCAAGATGTGAAAAAAAAAGGTATCAAAGCTTAATAGAGATAAATTTCCTACATGGTGAAGTCTAATGAAGCTACAATCTTACTATAGTCCTAATTGCTAAAGATATGAAAAAGAAGAAAGAACACAACTAGACAATGTTGTGTTAGGATTAAACCATGGACAGAAATAACAATTACATTCAAATATAACCAATATAAAATAATAATAGATCACATAGAAAACAACACAAGACACCAAGATTTAATGTGGTTCACCCAATCTCGAGGCTACATCCACTAAATAGAAAGCCTAATATTATTACAATCCAGTAATTACAAACTAATTACAATCTATAATCCCTTATAGCTCAATACCACCATAAGAACCAATTTTGCATCACAACTATGAAACAATCCCTAACCCTAAGCTCTTTTTATAGAAGTATTTTTACCATTTAAGGGTTATAATTAATAATTACATGTTGGCCCACAATCCTAATAAAATAGGGCCCAATTTTTTTTTCGATGAGCCCCAAAGATTTTATGAAGTATGTACAATACTTTCCTAATTAGTCATCACAATCTAACATGTTGGAGATTGCCTTTTCCCTAATTTATGTTGAGCTTGATGATATCAAGGGTTATGACACTGCAAAGAAAATGTTAGATGCTCTACACTATTGGCCCCATATTAGTTTTCACAATTGACGGTCACTACACTTAAACAATTCTCAAGATGATGTTGATTATAATATAGATGTTGAGATATAGTATGTACTGAGTTAGAGATTCAATAGGTGCTGAGTGAACTTTAGGTGCCAAGCAAGATTCAAGTTGTAAGTGATGCTGAGTAACTATAGATGCCGAGCAAAGTATAGATGTTGTGCTAAATAGAATTATTATACAAGTTGAGTTAGACAAATTCCTATATATGCCAAGCATCAGAAAGTAGTAAGTAAAAAGTAACACAGAATCAACATATGAGTTTGTATCTTCACAAACTTAGATGTAAACCATTTTTGAAGCCAACTCAGGATGAATCTCGAAGGATCTTGAAGATAAGATTGAATCTTTTGTATTTCCTATGTAATCAACATGTAACCAATCAAAAAAATGAAATAGGCATGCAACCAATAAGAAAAGTGAAAGAATTGAGTGGGAAACAAATAATGAATATGGATTGTAGATTCCTACCTAACCCTAAGTATTTGAATCCTTTAAAAGGACAAAACCCCATTATGCATATGAGTGTGAGAAGTGTATGGGTGAATTATAGTGAAGTGTAGATGGGTGCAAAGACTTAGAAAGAACAGAGCAGCATTACAAAATTTAGTTGATCAAGAATAGAGTATCAAAATTTTGAGGAGAGACAAATCAGATCAAGCAAGGATTAGAGCAGACATAGTAGAATGAGAATCTGGAATCAACAGTTGAAGATTGCAAGTCATCAGGCCAAGACTTTCTACTATACTTTCTAACCATTGTATTGTGAGAATGAAAATCCTATGATGATAGGTTGTCTTAACTACTATATACGTTTAATATCCATATTGTAGATCCTTGATAGGATTGTAGATCCTTTAACAGGGTAACATTCCAGGTGAATGTTTATAAATCCTTTAAATAGGTCACTTTTAATAGGGTGTAAAGTCTTTAAAAGGACAAGCCTTTCATAGGGCAGACCATTGGAAGTGGTCAAACTTTGTAACCTTAAACAATTACATATTGCTGCAATGATACTTTGTGGGTGTCATTCCCACCCCAGTTTTACCTTCTCATTTTGGAGGGTTTCTGGGTTACCAAATTCTTGTGTCATCTATTTTCATGCATGTATTTATTTTCATGTTAACTAGATATGTTAGATGCATGTGAATGATCTTAGCTAAAAAAATTTAAAGGATAAAGTTAGTTATAGTTAGTTGCTTCTTATTCACCCCCCCTCTTAGAAGTATATCTTTCCATTTGTAAATTCCAACAATTGGCATCAAAGCTCAAGTTCTCTCAAGGAGGAGCCTTACAGGTTGGAGAAAAGATCTAAAAATGGAAGTCTGCAAACTTGGGAAGATCATAGAGAATCAGGCAATTGATATACAACTTGCTCTACACACTTTGGAAGAAGCTAGAGAAGAACTAAGAAAATTTCTAAAGAGAAGAAGAGACATCACCATAGCTTAGAATGATACACAATACAAGGAGATTAAAACTACAAAATTGTTTGCAAATGGAGATTCCAAAGAGTTTGATGCAATAGTAGCAAACCTAATGGAGACAAATAGAGCTGAAGTAGAAGAAATCAGAACACTTAAGCTTGAACAAGAATCACAAGCCATGATGCTCTATGAAGTAATTGAACAAAAGAAAAAGATCCATTGAAGATAAGGTTGTGCTAGAAGAAGACAAGAGAAGTCTTGCCAATAGAATGGAAGAGAAGTCAATTGAGCTTGCAAGAATTTCAAACATGTAGTTAGACACCCTAAGTCAAATGGTGAATGCACATCATGAACTGAATATCAAGGATATTGAGATCTCTACACTAAAGATTCAAAATGAACAACTACACCATGACCTAGAAAGAGAGAAGAAAATTGCAGAGAGCTTCAATAAACCAAATTAGGCCATCAAGTACTTTGAGTAGCTACTAAAATCACCAAGGGCTAGCAATGCTACTTTAGGACTAGGATACACCAGCACTAAAATAGGAGAGTCATCGAAGAGTGTAGAAGAAAGAAGTAACAAAGGTAAGAAAACTAAACCTACTTGTCATTTCTATGGTAAAAAGGGACATACCTCTCATGTATGCAAGAGAAAGAATGCCTATTAGAATGACAAACCTAAGAATGTGAGTTACTATCATAAGTACAAAAAACAAGGACATCAAGCACATAATTGTAGGACTAGGACTATAAGAACACAAAGATTTGAAGGTTACTATTATAATTACAAGAAGTATGGACATAGATCTTTTGTGTGTAGATCAAAGCCTATGTCGATACCTAATCAACTAGCAAGGGGAAATAACCATGGACAAGACTACAATTGGGATTACAACACTAGGTATAGCTGTTATTACTATGAGGAATATGGACACATTCCTAAAAATTGCATAAGAAAACATTTTAGAGGAAACTACAGTAGATGGCTCAGTCAAACTACATGCTTCAGTTGTTTGAAGACCGGTCATATCAGCAGGAATTTTCCAACAAGGTCAAAGACACCCAAACTAGAGATCAACAAAGGAAAAGAAAAGGTAGATGTTAAACACATCAAAGGAGTGATGAATAAGACTTAGAGGAAGAAAGATGAGTGCAACACATCAAATGAAGGGATCACTTCACCTAAAAGGTCAAGTGGTCACAGTTCATAAAACTAAGCACAAGAAAGCATGAGGAACTGATATATAAAGCTATATCACACATCAGTTCCTAAAATAAGCAATTACTAAAAAGAAGAGATCAGCATGAATAGAGATGCAAAACTAAAATTTCAAGATTTTGATAAGTGTTACCAAGTTGCCCTCAGATTCTGAGTAAAATCTCAACACATGTCAAGTTGATTGCCAAATACAGTAGAAGTCGAATGACTAGTTGCAGCTGAGTTGGTAGTGGAAGCTGAGTAAACAAAAATTTTAGTTGAAGCTGAGTGAAGGATACTTTTATGGATGTTGAGTGGTGGAAAGACAATGGAAGCCGAGTAATGTAGAAATGCTTAAGAAGTCGAGTGGACAACTATAAACATACTAAGCATTAAAAGCAATGAAAATAGGGTATATTATCACATTTTGAATCATTTTTCTTCATCATGAACAAAGAGAAAAGATGAAGAAGAGTGCAAAATGACCTCAAAGAAAAGAATCTAGAATTTGAGCCTGATCCAATATCAATTCAGCACAATTTCATCGAATTCAAGGTATTTACATTTGTGTTAAACTATGTAGTTTCACGTTTTCTTTGTGTTTGAACCCTAGATCACACAAATGGCTTCTAGCTCTAGGAAAACATAGGAGAAAGATCCATTTGAGGTTTAACTAGTGTCAAACAAAGTGAAATAACTAGATTTTTGGCCAATACCAAAAGTGGCATATAAAAATGACCCAGCTAGAGCCCTATCTCTCATACCTCCTATGGTAGTTATGGTCCAAGATGTTAGAAGATGTTATAACTATAAAATTGGAGCTATAGGAGCTATGGAAATGGGGGAGGCATATGAGAAATTGTGTGAAAATGGAGTTTTGAAAGATGAGTATCAAGTTGTTGAGAGAAAGGGATTGACGCGTGCCCTAGAATTTCTTACAATTTTCAAAACTAAATAGATCAGGATAGTATTGAGCGGGATACATGATGGAAGCTTATGGTTGGAAGATGGTCTAGTAAAAATTACCAAAAGGGTTGTACATAAAGTGACAGGGTACCCAACCCTAGATCGGCCAAAGACACTTAGAAGTGATTCGATGGAAGCAATTGAGAAAAACACTGGTGCCAAGTGGAACAAGAGAGGAATGACAATAGACACTATTCAAGACCATCTTGTTGACTTTGCTATTAGAGTCATTGTACATAAATTCTACCAATCTAGCAGACTTAATAGTGTACCATGCATTGTAGTGGATGTGGATTACAAATTAGTGAAGAAGGATCATACCTATGATCTTTTAGAACTACAATTGCAACAAATCAATGAGAACTTAGTAGCAATAAGGAGAACCAAGGGAGCACAATGAAAATTTGGTGCAATTTTGATTTGCATATTTTTCTATGTGTAGAGTGAATTTCCATCCTTTGGAAAAGTAAGCTAGAAGACTAATAGGTCTATATTAGCTTAAGTCAATGAATACATTGAATAGATGCGAGCTAATTTTGAAACCCTTATGACTAGCTATTTTGAAGACTTCAAGAAGACCATGAAGAAGAGGCTAAGGGTACTAGTTTCATTGGTAGAAAAACATGTAATGATGTATGCTTTCTTGCAGATATTGACTACACCTACATATAAGAAGCTACACCAAAAGTTAGAGGGTTAAGTGCTCTAGACTATGAAATAAACATAGATGAAGCATTAGTAGCTCTAGCTGCACTATTAGTAGAGGAAGTAGAAAAACATGGACCACATTTTGGAACTTTTGATGTGGTCAATCAAAGATGGATATTGAGTTGAAGACTTCCTCCACACTAAAGAAGAAGGATAAACTTGTAAAGAAACTCAAAGTCAAATTTGGTGAGGGTAGTGCAAAAGGAGAAGACGATGATGAAGAAGTTGATGATGATGAAGAAGAACAAGGACAAGAGACACTTTCTTTGACCTAAGGCATGGGTGAGGATGCAAAAGAAGAAAAAGGTGTCAAGCAAGAAGCACCCAAGGCTGAACCTAAGAAGAGGAAAGTACAAAAACAACCTATTGCATAGCCCAAGGGGAAGAAGAAAGCAACAAAGCTAAGCCCAATCAAGTTAACTACAAGGGAAAACACCAAGGAAACAACACAAGTGGCTAAGAAATAAAGGAAGCCAAGAGCCACAGAGAAAGGAGAGCCTGCAAAATAGAAGAAAAGAAGAAAATATGTTGCACCCCTAGAGTCAGATGGAGAGACAGAATCTGACAATGATCAATACAGATTGGCAAGACATTCTACCAAGTCTAAATTGGAAAATGTTTCCAATAACATTAGAGATAATGCAGATCTAACTATTTTAAAGACCATTGATTTTAATAAATTATCAAGAGAAGAACATAACATAGTACACTATGATAGCTAAGTTCAAGACTACCCCACTTGAACTAGACAATTTAATGCCTAAGGAGCTAAGCTCATTAGTTGAGAATAAGTGGCATTACTCCCTAAATATGGAAAAGGAAATAAGGGAGTCAACATTGGCTCATTTAATTCTTGACCTTAAAAAAGGTCAAATAAGCAAGGCTAACAAAAAACATGGGAGCAAATTTGCACCTAAATACAGAGCCTTTAGAATTTTGCAAAATCAAATTGAAGATGTTGTGCAAAAGTCCACTGCATAAATGTGGAAATAAATTTATGGCTTGACTACTATCAAGGAAGGGTAGGAAGATCCCTTTGAGGGAAGAAATGATGAAGAGGAAGAAGAAAATGAAAAAGAGAAGGAAGGAGAGAAAGAGAAAGAAGATGAAATAGTGGAGAAGACATAGCAAGATGAAAAGGCAACAACAACAAGAATAGAGTTTCCCAGACACTCAATTGCCACCACCAAGTCCTCTACATACAACACCTATAGAAACTATAATTTTCAAGGATATTCTTGACATGTCAGGTTAGAATATCAATCCACTAACTATAGAGGATCTCAAGATCCTTCACCAAACCACATTGCAATCACAATTATGCACAAATCCTATTTTGTTGAGTGTGGAAGAGTTGCAGAAAGCTATATCAAAAATTACCAAGGAGAAGGTGAATACACAAGAAACACATTCAAAATCTCCCACAACTATAGATGATCAACCAAAAGATCAAGTAGCACAAGCCACAACTACTAGGGTTTATTCTATAATAAAAGTGACAACTATCAATGAGTCAACAAAGGAGAAGACAGGACAAGATGTTCCTACTACACAAAGCCAAGGTGCACCTCCTTAGATCATTGTAATTGATCAAGGAAAAAGTGGAGAAGATAAGGAAGAGGAGAAAAACCCTAAGGAAAGAGAGAAAGAGTCAATACAAACATTGGTCAATCTGCCTACCTCAAGAATTCCTACCAAGTAGTCAAGCACTAATGTAGTACCATTAAAAATCTCAGCACAAGGCTTGAGCTCCACCAAGGTAGCAAAGGTACTTCACTATTGAGACCCTGCACTTGATGAGGAAATAGTCATGCCAAGCTATGACTCCAAGACAATGAACCTAGCATAGACAAATGAAGTGTAAGAGGCACTGGAGAGAAAGAAGAAGTAGGAGATACTCAAAAATGAGTATAGATAGAGGCAAGCACTAATTGAGATCAAAGACATATTCCTTGATGCATTCAGCTTGCTTGTACCTAATGAAACAAACCCTATCATGGAGCAATGAAATGAAGACCTTGATACTAGTGTCAAATTATTAAAATGGTCTGGAAGGAAGTTTCAAATGAAAGTCAATGAGAAGATATCTAGTGAGATAGCACTATCACAAGTTGAAAAATGAAGACCTTGATATTAATGTCAAATTATTAAAATGGTCTAAAAGGAAGTTTCAAATGAAAGTTAATGAGAAGATATCTAGTGGGATAGCACTATTACAAGTTGAACTGGCCAACAAGATAGAAAAGGTAAAAACAATACTTGGGAACATATTCTCATTGTACTCCAAATTGTGTAACTCATCATATTTCACACAAGAGACTAGCCAAAGAATTCTGAGCTTGGAGAGAAATTTTAAGATATCTAGCACACAACTACATAAAGATCCAAGTCAAAGTGAGAAACATTTTGCCACAATGCTTCACACTAAGAAGGAGTTAGCTATATTGATAGTAGAAGGGGTCAATATTAAAGCCAAATTTATACATATTCAATTTGCTATTACCCCACACCTAGAAGTACTACATAAGGAAGTGGCCTATGCAGAAAATATTTTAAAGAAAGACCCTAATCTTTCTACTTTAGAAGGCCTAGTTCATCTTGCAGCAGAGATAGCCATCCAGCTCAAAGCACTGCAAATAGCATTGGCCAATTGGGATGCTTCTCTGAAGATGATAATGGAAGTAAACAAAATTTTTTTGGCTAAATATTCCATTCATTCTTAGGACCCTTTGACATAAGTGTCAAAAAGGGGGAGATATAATATTTTGGGGGAGTAATTCATGTTATGCATATAATAAGAATGGGGGAGAAATTCATTTCTGAGGAGAAATAAGGAGATATAGCCAAAAGGATACATTGCAAGGAGATGTATGAAAGGGAGAGCATAAACAAATGGAGAGTACAAACATATAGATGCAGAGCATAGACAAGGAAATGAGTATAAGATGCATCAGCATGAGACAAATATAGTACAAGAGATTTTGGATACAGAAATGGGACATCAACTCAGGGGGAGTTACAAAATTTTTGAGGTATATATAATCGTCCACAAAATTTTTGAACAAGATTTTTGAAGTCTTGTACATATGTCAAATAGAATGTGTATTATACTCATAGAGATACTATCCATAATGTTTAGTTAAGTGTTTTTGCTACTCATATCAAAGGGGGAGATTGTTGGTCTCAAATTAGTTTTGACAATTGAGTGTCAACACACTTAACCAATTCTCAAGATGAAGCCAAGTATAATACAGATGTTGAGATATAGTATGTGTTGAGCTAGAGATTCAATAGGTGTCAAGTGAACTTTAGGTGCCGAGAAAGATTCAAGTGCCAAGTGTTAAATGATGTTGAGTCACTATAGATGTCTAGAAAATAATAGATGTCGAGCTAAACAGAATTACTATAGGAGCTGAGTGAGACAAAATTCCTATATATGTTGAGCATCTAAAAGTAGTAAGTGCTGAGTAATATAGAATTAGCATATGAGTTTGTATCTTCACAAACTCATATGTAAGCCATTTTTCAAGTTGACTCAGGATGAATCTCGAAGGATCTTCAAGATAAGATTGAATCTTTTGTATTTCCTATGTAATCATCATGCAACCAATCAGAAAAATAGAATAGGCATGCAACCAATAAGAAAAGTGAAAGAATTGAGCAAGAAATGAAGAATGAGTATGGATCATAGATTCATACCTAACCCTACGTCTTCAAAGCCTTTAAAAGGAGGATGAAACCCCATTATGTGTATGAATGTGAGAAATGTATGGGTGAACTATAGTGAAGTGCAGATGGGTGTAAAGACTTAGAAAGAATAGAGTAGCATTGTAGAATTCAATTGATCAAGAATAGAGTATCAAAATTTTAAGGAGAGACAAATCAGATCAAAAGGATCAAAGCAGACAGAGCAGACTGAGGATCTGGAATCAAAAATTGAAGATTGCAAGTCATTAGGTCAAGACATTCTACTATACTTTCTAATCATTGTATTGTGAGAATGAAAATCCTATGATGATAGGTTGGCTTAATAGCTATATAGGTTTAATAACCATATTGTAGATCCTTGACAGGATTGTAAATCCTTTAATAGGGTAAAATTCCAAGTGAATGTTTGTAAATCCTTTAAATAGGTCACTTTTAATAGGGTGTAGAGTCTTTAACAAGACATGCCTTTTATAGGGCAAACCGTTGGAAGTGGTCAAACCTTGTAACCTTAATAGTTACATATTGTTGTAGTGATACTTTGTGGGTGTCATCCCCACCCTAGTTTTACCTTCTCATTTTGGAGGGTTTCTGGGTTGTCAAATTCTTGTGTCATCCATTTTTATCCATGTCTTTATTTTCATGTTAAGTAGATATGTTAGATGCACGTGAATGATTTCAGCTAAAATGTTTAAAATGATAAAGTTAGTTAGAATTGGCTACTTCTGATTCACCCCCCCTCTTAGAAGTATATCTTTCAACTTGTAAATTCCAACACTACACACCATCTATGGAGGTGATACAAATTTTCTAAGAGCCAAATATGAAAGTATTAGAGGTAAGTTTGATGATATGAAAATACATGAAGGTGAGAATATTGGTTAGTATTGCTCTAGGATAAAGGATGTTGTTAATGCAATAAGGGGATCTACTGGTACAATAGATGATGAGATTGTACTAAGAATAGTTTGGAGAACATTGTTTCCTATTTATGCTACTAGAGTTTTAGCAATACAAGAATTGAGATGTGTACTAGGTTTTAATCTAACTCTTCAAGGTTTGGTAGGTAGGATCAATACTTTTGAGCTATCTAATTTTGAAAATTTCAATCCTAACAATGTTGAATTTGCTTTCAAAGCCTAGTTGTCATTGAAGGAACCTAATGAGAAGAAGAAGAAGAAAAAGGTAAAATATGTGTCTAGTGACAGTGATACAAATGAAGGGGATATAGAAAAATTTGAAGCACTACTAGCAAGGAGATTTCATAGAGGGAAAGAAAAGTTCAAAGGAAAGTTACTTATCATGTGTTTCAATTGCAATGAGGTTGGTCATATTGTTGCTAGATGTATAGAAAAGAAGAATTAAATAGGTGGAGAAAAGTACAAAAGTAGAAGAGATGAAGACAACAAAGATTACAGAAAAAAAGGTAAGAAGTCTTACTGCATTTCTAAAGAGGAAACAAAGATGGATCTAATGATCATGATTTAGAAGTGGTGTATGCTACAATGAAGGATGAGGTAATTGCACTAGTTTTTTATGTGAACAAGAATGATAGATGGATCATTGACATTGGGTGTTCACATCACATGACTGGAGATAAAAGTAAGTTCATTACCTTAAATTATTATTATGAAAATAGTGTAAGGTTTGGTAATGATGCACCCTATCTGATAAAAGGAAAAGATTCTATCAAACCCATAGAAAAGATTTTATATGACAATGCTTATTATGTTGAAGAAATTAACTATAATTTGTTGAGTTTTTCACAACTAAATAATTTAGGTTGTAAGGTTGAGTTTGAAAACAAGATTTCTAAGATATATGATACTAATTGAAAACTAATTGGAAAAGGTGATCAAACTAGAGGTAATCTATTCTACCTTGATATAGAGGATGCTACTTGTTTGATTGTAGAATTTGATGATGTGTGCTTGTGGCACAAGAGGTTATGTCATGTTAATTTTTATAACTTGGTTAGTATCAGTTACATGAGAAGAGTCAGAGATTTGCCTAAGTTAAAGAAACCTGACAATATAATTTGTAAACAATGTTAGTTAGGCAAAAGACAAAGTCAAGTTTCAAGAGTAAGACTCATACCTCTAAAGGAATGTTAGAGATTGTTGAAACTAACTTGCTTGGAAAAATTGATGCACAAAACTACAAAGGAGATAAGTATATTATGTTATTTTTTGATGATTATTCTAGAATGATGATAGTTATGTTTCTAAAAAAAAAAATTGATGCTTTCTATTTAAGTGGTACTTAGCAAGAGTTGAGAAGGAAATAGGTAAAAGTCTAAATGCTTGAGATATGATAGAGGAGGAGAATTTACATAAAATGAGTATGAGATGTTTTGTAATGACAAAGGAATCAAAAGACAAACATATGCTCTTGGGACCGCTCCACAAAATGGAATTGCTGAAAGGAGGAATAGATTTGTAATGGACTATGCTAGGACACTTATGATGGAGAAAAATGTTGCTTTGAAATACAAGAGAGAAGCTGTAAGTAAAAATGTTTATACCTTGAACCAAATAAAATTCAAGAAAGGTACTCATTCAACACCTTTTGAACTATGGTATGGATACTCACCCAATCTAAAATATTTTAAGGTATTAGGAAGCAAGTTTTATATTCTCAAGGATGTTAGGAATGGTAAATTAGATGCAAAAGTTAAGAAAGTATATTCCTTGGTTATTTCATAAGAAGTAAAGCTCATAAGTGTTTAAATACTAACACTAATAAAGTTGTGATGAATATATAGAAGTACATGAGGTTGAACCTATGAAGGAACCAAAAGAATACAAATCATTTGTATAATTTTAGTAACCTATCAAGTTATAAATCAACAAAAAGTTTTAGACTGCTGAGTCACATACTATGAATGTCGAGTTGTATTTAGGAACCAAGCAACATTTAAGTGTCGAGTTATAGAATGAAGTTGAGGCACATTCTAATTCTAAGATTAGTGTAGATGAAAGAGATGTTGAACTACCTGATAGAGGTGTACATAGTGATTCAGAAGTTGAGAGACCAAATGATGAAAACATAGAAGAACCAAGATTGTCTATGTATGTCAAGAGACATCACCCTACTATGCAAATCATTGGAGATAAAGATGCTAGACCAATGAAAAGGAAAAATTTGAAAAATGATACATGTTTTTTTAGCATGCATGAACCTAAAATAGTGAAATATGCCTTAGAAGATGTAGATTAGAGAAAAACCATGAAAGAAGAGATTGAACAAATTGAGAAAAATAAGACATGGACTCTAGTTCCTAGACCAGAAGATAAAAGTGTAATTGGCACCAAGTGTGTATATAAAAACAAGTTAGATGAAAATGGTGAAGTCACAAGGAATAAGGGAAGATTAGTTTGTAAAGGATATGCACAAGAAGAAGGGATAGGCTATGGAGAAACATTCAGTCATGTTGCAAGATTGGAAGGAGTAAGAACTCTGCTTTCTTACTCTACATACAAAGGTTTCAAAGTTTATCAAATGGATCTTAAGTCTACATTTCTGAATCGTATATTGGAGGAAGAGGTTTACATAGAACAGCCAAAAGTATTTTTTGATGCTAACAACAAAAACATGGTATGTAGACTACCCAAATCTTTATATGGTTTGAAATAAGCACCAAGAGCATGGTATGAAAGGCTTCATAATTATCTTGTGAAGATTGGATTCAAGAGGATTGATGATAACAGTAATATGTACTTAAAGAAAGAGAAAGAAAAAGGTATTTTACTCTCTAAATTTTTGTTGATGATATCACATTTGGAGGTTAAGATACTTTATGTAAGGCTTTTGCAAATGAAATGAAGAAATAATTTGAGATGACTATGTTTGGAGAGATCAAGTTCTTTGTGGGTTTGTAAGTACATCAGATGAAATATGGTATATACATGACTTAGTCAAAATATGTAAAGGAGATATTAACAAATTTTGAATTGGAAGATTCAAAGAGAGTAAGTACACCTATGGTGATAGGACATAAATTGTCAAAGAATGATGATTCAGCTGAGGTAAATCAAACATTGTATAGGTCCATGATTGGCAAATTAAAATATGCAGTACACAACATACTTGATATTGCATTATCTATTGGGATAGTTGCAAGATTCTTTGCTAATCCTAGGGAGAATCATTTGATGGTTGTTAAGAAAATAATGAGATGTCTGAAAGGAACAGAAGGTTATGGTCTATACTAAAAAGAAAATGAGAAATTTGAATCAAGAGCCTATAATAATGCTGATTGGCTAGAAATAATGATGACATAAAGAGCACTACTGGAGGAGCATTTTTCTTAGGCAAAAGGATAGTTACATGGACTAGAAAGAAATAAAACTAGATCTCTCAATCTACTACTAAAGTTGAATATATTGTTGCTACAATAAATTGTACAAACATTGTATAGATCAAATAGCTACTCAAAGGTATGAGGGAGGAAATCATTAAACTTGTGATACTTTAATGTGGTAATAGAAGTGTTGTAAATATATCAAAGAATCATGTGATCCATAAAAAGACTAAGCACATTGCAATCAAGTATCATTAATTGAGAGAGTTAGTTCAAGATAAAGAGGTGAAGATGGAATATGTTAACACAAAAGAAAAAATAGCCAATATCTTCACAAAAGCATTACCTAAGGATACCCATGAGTATCTAAGAGTAAGCTAGGGGTGATACCCCTATAAAAGGCTATCTAATAAGCATGAGAAGTGCCCTACATCAAAAAATTGATTGAAATATGTTACACATTGATGCAGTGAATCTGACTTTAGGAGCTACCTAAAGTAATCAAAGAGTTGGAGTTACAAATCCATCACAAACTAGGTGACAAAGGGAGAAACAAAAAATTTTCATATCTTTATATTAAGATGACAAGTCTTTGGCATTTTTGTCAAAGAGGGAAAATCTTGTTGAGGGAGAAATCCTAACTATAGAGGGAGATTAAAGAGAACATAGAGGAAACATGGAACATGGAATACCTAGTAAGAGGGAGTTAATGCCAAATGAGATATAAGAAGTGATCTAGAGGGAGTCATAAGGATGAGTTGATTGGTTATCTATTGATTAGAACATAATTTTGTAACCTATTTAGAAGATGAAAGTTGTTGATAGAGGGAGAGATTTAAATACAAAAAATCATTTTCTTTTTGGTATTTTGTTGGTTATATCAAAGTTTTTATGGAATTTGATTGTGTCTATATTTTTTAGCATCAACATTTTGGATCACACACAGTGATCCATCATCAGGATGAAGAGAAAGAGAATAGAAAATAAGTAGATCATTTATTTTCTATTCTCTTGCTCTTCATCCTGATGATGGATCATTGTGTGTGATTTGAAACGTTGATGCAAAAAATATAGACACAATCAAATTCCAAAAAAACTTTGATATTGCTAATAGATTGTGGAAATCAAATGACACTAATTTTTTTGGTTGTATTGATTAAGTTTGGTTTGCCATCAATGCCAAAGGGGGAGATTGTTGGAAATAGATTGATACAAGTAAGGTAATGTATTTCAATCATTGTTTTCTCACTGACGTGAAACCTGCTACTAATTGGTAAGATAATTGCTTAGATGATTTGAGTACTATCATTTTTTTGATTAATGAAGAGGATCTGATTAGATGACGTAACAATAATACCTAGAGGAAAGGTTGAGCTATGATATGGAAAAGGAGTACAAAGATTAGTTAAGACAATGATATTATAGTGCATTGATAATCTACTTAAGGTTGCAAAGGATGGATACATTGATTAAGTCTAGAAGAACAACTTAAATGAATTGTGTTTTCCAAATTAACAATCTACAAAGTAGGTGCCAAGAAAAGTTAGTTAAAGCTGAGTATAAAATCAATTGGAGCCGAGAAAATTTAAATTTCAGGGTAAGCCAAGTGATACAGTGTAGGCCGAGTAAAGTTTAGTTGATGCTCAGTGCCAGCAAACTTTAGTTCATGTCAAATATTTTGATAGTGGATGTAGAGCAATGTAGTATGTGTCAAGCATCAAAAGAAAGTTAATATCAAGTGTTAGCATTATGAGAAAGATCATGAATTCAATGAATCTGAGCCAACAAGTTTGATTTCTTAGATTGTTTGAATTGTGTGGAAGATAAGCTTGATGAACTCGTGGCATAGAATTCAAGATGAACCACTTTGAGGCAAATTCAAAGAGGATTGAAGGAGAATTTTCTAGGAGGGTATACAATAAAATGATGGGTAGATTCATTGAATCCTACCTAATCCAACCTAACCCTAAAATGGATGATGGAGATTAAATAGAAAAAGATCTATGTTTTCTATTTATAGGAATGGCCGGTTAGAAGTAAAGGTTGTCATGTCCAAGAACCTAAGGAAGACAAGGAGTCTAGGGTATTGCTTCATTCAAGGACCTAAGAGAATAGACTACATTGGCAAGAAAAGAAAGAAGGCTTAAGGGTATGGATGGTTGAAGGATAAACAAGCTATCAAAGCTGACATGTATGAAAGTCAAGCATAATGGAGGACTAAAATAGAGATCTATAATATGCAAGTGTGTTGTAAGTTGTTATTTGATCAAACCTTACTATTACTTTCTAATTATTGTACCACTTTAGGGTAAATCCTTTGGATTGAGGTTGACCTAAGAGTCATTTGTAAACCTTTAAATGGGTGAAATTCTAGGTGAATGATCTAAAGTCCCTTAATAAGGCTCACTCCTAATAGGGTGATTTAAATTCTTTAACTAGGTCACATTCAACTGTGTGCATTGTAACCTTTAATAGGGTTGGCCTTTCATAGGGTATCACTTTAAAAGAGTGAGAATGAGTAGCATGTTACTAGTGGTTTTTACCAAATTAGGTTTCCATGTTAAATCATTGTGTCAAATGTGTTATTGAATCTATTATGCTTCATGCTTACATTTCTGTAAAGTTGTTTTGATAGTAACCTACAAGTTTAAATGATTGCATGATCTAATGGATGCATGCATTATGAAATTATTTTATGGATATGGGTTCACTAAGTTGTGAAAAATTGTATTTGTATATCTAGACCTTGGGTAACTGATTCAAACCCCTCCCACTAGTTGTTATAAAGAATTCCAAAAATGAATACCTAAAACATAATGGCCTAGTCAACTACTTATTTTCCCATGAGTTTGATAATTAAGAATGGACCAAGATCATATTGAATAGGATTCATGATGGGAATTTTTGGTTAGGTGACAATGTGAAAAAAACCTTAGCTAACCTCATCCATGAAGTCATTAGTCTAATAAATGAAGGTTTTATACTTGTTAACAAGAATAACAATGTAAAGAAAGTTGTATTAGAAAACACCAAGTTTGAATATAATGTAAGAGAATTTGTGATAAGAAAAATCAAACAACATGTTGTAAGGTTTTTCAGTAATATCAAGGCATCAAAGATATGTTCAATTCTAGAGAAAATGGTATGGCAGTAGGTTTCATTCATGCAATCTATTTGATGTGTGTTGAGAAAGCTAAGGTGAACTTGTGTGAAATATTGAGAGCACACTTTGTTGAAAACCTAGAGAGGATAAAGAAAGTAATAAATATTCAATTCAAATTCCAATCATTAATAACATGTATTTTTTTTCCACCTGATGAAGAGATTTCCATTCATTCCTTTATCTAAGTTGATGAATAGTGAGAAGTATAGTATGGAAAAGATAGAATATTTGTATAAGAGGCATCCTATTGAGAAGATTGAGAGCATCACACAATTCATAAAAAAGAAATTTCAAATTGAGATAAAGAAGAAATATAGAATTCCACCATCTAAAATCAACATATATAAAAATGAAATTTGTTTTATGGTTGACACAAATTTCACTTACATAGAAGTAGTTGAACCTAAAATGATGTATGTTGACCCTGTTGGGTATGAAATTAAAGAAGAAGAGATTGAATGATATGTTAAATTTATTCTTAAGTTTGACAGAGATGAAAAATTTGATATATTTGTTACCTATGATTGGTTAATGCAGGTAAATTATCGAGAAAATCTTGATAAGTCCACCAAGAAGAAGGTAGATGCAACTATGAAGAAGATCATGGAGGATGCACAAATAACTCCCAAGGAGTCATTAGTAGTCAGAAAAATAGTAGTAGGTATGAGAAAGATTGGATAGAAGGTATAATATTTGTGATTACACTAGTAGTATTAGGACCCTCACCTACAGATCCATTGGCAGAAGTTATAACTATAGCACAATCACTAGCTAAAGCATCAAATATTCCTTGTGCAACAATTTCATAGGTAAAACCATAACCCATACCAATTATTCCATATATTATCCACCTATACAACAAGGAAGTGAAGAAGAAGAATGTCATGTCCCCTTTTCAAATAATTAAAAAATAATAATCTTTGCTAAGGCAGGCAGGCCCAAGAAAGTGAAGTTTCAGAAAAAGGGGGTTAATCTTTGGAAATCGTTGGACTAATAAATGAAAATTATTATTAAAATATGTTTCATTAACCTCTCTTGGACATGAGTTATGGTTATGCCCTCTTTTAAGGGGTTTGGAGGCATTTTGGGCTGATTGGAGAACTTGATTTTTGCTCATTCTTTGTTATTCTTCAAAGGCTGCCAAACCTGTGGAGAAGGAGACCCAAGAATGGGAGTTTGCAGGTTTCCAGAGAGACCCAAGAATGGGAGTTTGCAGGTTTCTAGGAAGGATAAGGATGGGAATTTGAAGCCATTCCATGTGCATGCTCATACAGAGTTTGCCTTTGTGCCGAACAGTGCATATTTGTGGGTTTTTGGGTGTGTTTTTTGCATGAGTTTGGTGTTTTCAGTTGAGCATTTCATATCAGTTTTTTTTGCTGATGTATTTCAGACTTTAAGCTGTTAAAATAGAGCTGAATATATGCATTGGGATGTGATTAAACTTCTGAGATAGTTTATTAGTGCTTTTGTGGTGTTTTCGGGCATTTTTGTGTTAATTTTGGGAACCCGATGAGCATAGTTTTTGTCCTACATTTGTGAGCTGTTGTGTAAAGGCTATATAGATCTGGAAATTTCATTTTTTAGGCTGTTATGCTACTAAAATTTCTGTAAAAATGTCCATTTTCAGATTTATTAATAATAGGTGAAGCTGTGAAGCTTTTGGCACCATTTCTGGCATACCCGATTTGGGGTTTCTTGAGAAATTTGGAGGATCTTTGTGATATTAGTTGTTTGATCTTAAAGATTTGATTAAAGGTTGGAAATATCATACAAAATCAGAAAAGGGGACATTTCAATGGTATCAGAGCCATGATCTTGCCAGCCTGAGGGTTTGTAGAAGTTTGCAGGTCAGTTTTGACAACTACCCAGATCTTGCATTTCAGTTTTGAGAACTACACAAATCTTGCATGTCATAATTTATGGTTGCATGTTGCTTGTAATCAGCTACATGTCAAAATTTATGGTTGCATGCTACTTCTAATCATTTTCATGTTAGTTTTTAGTGAATTTGGTGGTTGTAGAAGTTTGCATGTCAATTTTGACAACTACCCAGATCTTGCATGTCAGTTTTGACAACTACCCAGATCTTGCATGTCATAATTTATGATTGCATGTTGCTTCTAATCAGCTACATGTCAAAATTTATGGTTTCATGCTACTTCTAATCATTTGCATGTTAGTTCTTGGTGAATTTGGTGGTTGCATGTTGCTTCTAATCAGTTGCATGTCAAAATCTATCGTTGCATGCTACTTCTAATCATTTGCATGTTAGTTCTTGGTATTTGAAGAAGTTATATCCTATTGGGGTTACACTCTAATTTATCCAAAATGGATAGGTATAGTACAGAGTCTTAGAGGACACAATCTTAGACAATTGATAACCAGAGTCAAAACAGTAGAAAGGATGGTTATTTAGACATTCGAGATAAACTTATGAAAATAAGCCATGACATGTCTGAACAGTTGATTGAACACCATCATATAATGAATGACATGTTGTCTGACCCAACTAAGCTGGATAAGTTGACTGGATTTCTATTTGGCAAATTTTCTCATAAGATAGATAACACAATTCCCAAGAACTTACATGAGGAGTTTGAGAAACTAGCTGATAGCCAGGTAGAGGTCTCAGATTCTACTTTGCCATAGGAGGTGGTGGGAAAGGATATTACATAGATTGATAGTAACAATCAACTTGATACTCAAATTGAGATAATTGTTTACAGGTCGTCAAAGGGTGATGCCATAGGTATTCAGGATGGTATAGTTACAACAGGTAGTGACTACAGTGTAGTGGGTTCAGATGATGATTATGAGGATGTTGTTGTGCAGAATGGTGAGATACCTGGTAGAGATGAGCAGACATTGAGCATTCATGACTTTGCTGAGAAAGAGTACCAGGCACAGTTAGATGGTTCATCACATGAGGTTGAGGCTAGTAGTACTTCACATGATTTGTCCAGCCAGCTGAAGGTGAACAAAGATAGTATTGTGACTTCATTATCTAATCATGAAAAGTATGTGGAGTTAGTTGGTATTGGTCATATTACTCAAGTGAGGAGTTTTCTTGAGTTACCAATTGATTCTAGTTTACGGATATGGACTCGATATTGTTATATTGGCGTTTGGGATTCAGTTGACTGGAGACCTTTAACACTTTTTGGTAGCAGTGTTTGTTTGGGTGCTATCATGGATTTGATTAGTAGATTACACGGTGTTGTCTTTTCTTGTGCCAGTATCTTGTTCGATGTTGGTATTAGTTTTTATACACCGATGTTGGGCTTTGCTCATATATCCAGTCGACCATACTTGCTAGAATGTGTTGATGATATTTCATATTTGGCAGTGTGTATAGATGAGTCCCAGGATCATATTGGCATTGATGACATCCAGGAGGATGCAGTGGGCAGTTTTGAAGACTTAGTTTCCTTGGGTATAGAGGAGTTGGACAGCAATACTAATGTTTTTGATACTCCGTATGTTGATATGAGCTTTAGATTTGATTCACAGGATATGGATGGTAATACTCTAGAGACTAGTAACTTTGAGGATAATCCTTTAGACAGTGCATCAAAGGAGGTTTGTAGGAGACAGTCAAGCCAGTGCCATCATGTGTCTAATCAGTTGAGAGTTAGTGACCGAGACATTGCTATCACTTGCTAGCATTTTGATGCTGCTCATCAGTTGTTAGCAGTTTATGGATGGGGTTCTCCTACTAGTGATGAGCAGGAAGGTAGTTATCTTTCCTTGACTGAGATCCACTCTTTATGGGAGGCTATTCAAATTTTGAGACAGAATTATATGTAGTTGGTAGCCGACAGAGATTATCTTATGGAGTGGGGCAGTACAACATATGATGCATTGTTGGCCAAGGAAGATGAGGTGAGTGAGCTTACTGAGCAACTTGAGGTGACTTCTAAGATTCTTGAGAGTACACAGTTGGCTTTCAAGGAGTCACAGTTTCATTCAGCTAAGGTGACCATGGAGTTAGAGCGACTACAGTCTTTACCTGATTCTATACAGTCACAAGCTGTGGTGTTTGGTGATCTGAGGATGACCATGGCCAAGATTGTCAGAGACAGTGGAGATGGGGATGCATCCATCCTTGATACTAACATTGGCATATCAGGTTCATTCCCACTAGAGTAAGGTTCAATTGAGTTGGGTGTTGTAGCAGACTTTTGTGGTGACCTCTAGTACTAATGGCACAAAGACTAGAGATGTTGTATCAAAGACCATGTGTGATGTTGGTGAGCTGATAGTTGGCATGGTTCCTGCTAGTAATACTACTCCCTTCGCAATGTCTTCAGAGGTAGTAGTTAGTTCCAACTTGGTTAATGATCAATTGCAGTTAGTTACATCTGGATTGCAGTCTGAGCCACTAACTGAGATTGGTGCATTCTATCGACATTACACTGTGAGGTATGCTCATCAATCTACCTTTTATGACCATGTTGATGAGATGATGATTCAAAGATGTACTTTGGTTCCTAGTGCTTATCATCAGTTATGGGATAGTTTGATGCGTCAGGATGAGAGTTGTGATGGGCATAACATGGTGATAGGTCCTGCAGTTGATAGGTTGATAATACATGACTTAGAGCAGGAGTTTTAGAGTGATGCTTCAGCAGGTGTTGTTATTGATTCTACTCCTTTGGCTATGACATCTCCTGACTTAGCTGGTGATCAGTCACAATGGGTTGTATCACTTCTTCATGGTGAGCTGTTGACTGAGGTTGGTTTTTTTTATCAACATTATATTGCAGGGTATGTACATCAGTTAGCGTTTGATCCTTGTGCTGAGGAGTTGATGGCAGACAAATTTGGTTTGGATTCCATTTCTTACTCTTTATCTTGTAATGTCTTTTCACCATCAGCAGTGCATGGGAGTTATGGCTATGAGATAGTGGCCGGTGATTTGCAAAGTTGTGTTGACTACAAGAGTTGTACAGTGTGTGGATTCTCCATACTTGGTACAGTTTCATTCGAGAGCATTCACCATTGTTGCAGAGTTGGATTGTATATTCCGTATAGGCCAGTGGGATGCGTTGATGGTATTTACTGTGTTGGTAGTTTGATTTGTCCACTTTACCTGGGTTCTGATGTTCTAAGATTTTGTGCCTCATGGGTTTTTGATTGTGGTAGTGGTGATTTCAGAGTTTGGTTGAGCTATAGTTGTCAGTTTGATTATGGATTCCTCTTGGTCATATTGCAGAGGATATTGTAGGAGCCTGTGTTAATTGGTAGTAGTATAGTTCATGACTACATTTGGGATCTAGGTGGATTGATTGGTTTATTGTTCAGCCATTGCTTGAGGACAAGAAATGTTTGGGAGGGGAGGACTTGTCATGTCCCCTTTTCAAATAATTAAAAAATAATAATCTTTGCTAAGGCAGGCAGGCCCAAGAAAGTGAAGTTTCGAAAAAAGGGGGTTAATCTTTGGAAACCGTTGGACTAATAAATGAAAATTATTATTAAAATATGTTTCATTAACCTCTCTTGGACGTGAGTTATGGTTATGCCCTCTTTTAAGGGGTTTGGAGGCATTTTGGGCTGATTGGAGAACTTGATTTTTGCTCATTCTTTGTTATTCTTCAAAGGCTGCCAAACCTGTGGAGAAGGAGACCCAAGAATGAGAGTTTGCAGGTTTCCAGGGAGACCCAAGGATGGGAGTTTGTAGGTTTCTAGGAAGTCTAAGGATGGGAGTTTGAAGCCATTCCATGTGCATGCTCATACAGAGTTTTCCTTTGTGCTGAACAGTGCAGATTTGTGGGTTTTTGGGTGTGTTTTTTGCATGAGTTTGGTGTTTTCAGTTGAGCATTTCATATCAGTTTTGGTTTCTGCTGTATTTCAGACTTTAAGCTGTTAAAATAGAGCTAAATATATGTATTGGGATGTGATTAAACTTCTAAGATAGTTTATTAATGTTTTTGTGGTGTTTCTGGGCATTTTTGTGTTAATTTCGGGAGCCCGATGAGCATAGTTTTTGTCCTACATTTGTGAGTTGCTGTGTAAAGGCTATATAGATCTGGAAATGTCATTTTTTAGGCTTTTATGCTGCTGAAATTTCTGTAAAAATGTCCATTTTCAGATTTATTAATAATAGGTGAAGCTGTGAAGCTTTTGGCACCATTTCTGTCATACCCGATTTGGGGTTTCTTGAGAAATTTGGAGGATCTTTGTGATATTAGTTGTTTGATCTTAAAGATCTGATTAAAGGTTGGAAATATCATACAAAATCAAAAAAGGGACATTTCAAAGAAGAGGTGAGTGTTTTTGAGTTTAAGAGGAAGTATGCTATATTGGAAAAAATGAAGCAAGAGCCAATGGTAACTCCAAAATAGAAGAGAATGAAAGAGATGGAAGTTGTTCCTAGTAAAAGGTAGAAAGTATTGATAAATTTTGAAGAGAATAATAAAATGAGAGGATAAATTGATGTCCCTAAAGATACTAAGAAAGAAGAGCAAGAGAAAAACCAACTTGAATGTGCGAGCAAAGGAATAAAGGCGTAGAAACCTAAGATAGAAAAATTGAATAGTGCAATCATTAATGATAGTAATTTTGCCCAATTGAACAAATTTTATGAATTGCATAGTAATTTTGAAAAATTTGAGTTAGAAAATGTAGTAATAAGGCACATAATATTGAGTGGCAAGAATTTTTTAGATATACGAAGTCTTAATCCTAAGGACTTGTACTTGTTAATAGAAGAATGAGAGTACAAGAAGAGGATAAGAAAATAAGAGAAAATATGATAAGAAATTTTTGTAAAGTAGAAGATGATGAGCACCTTGAAATATTATTTAGAGGTCTTGAGCTATATCTAAGAAATAAGACAAGATAAATATTGATCTTGGGAGGAAACTATCAAGAAGTTAATGATGAGACTAAGGAAGCTATTATGCACATGATGAAGGATCTTAAGCCTTCTAACCCTCATATTACAAAAACTACAGCATTGGGACCAACAACATCAACACCATTGTCAACACCTCAACATGTAACTATAGATGTGGACTCCATGTAGATAGATAACACTGATATCAGAATTGATACTTTAGAAGATCCCTTTAAGGATTATGGCCCTACTATTTTTGACAATTTGGTATGGTATATGAGCTCTAATGTAGAGAAAGTGGTAGAGGAGAAAAGAAAGAGAAAATGGATGAATAAAAAGGAAAAAGAAGGAATAAAGGTAGAAAAAGAGAAGAGAAATGAAGAGGAAAGAAGGAAGATGGAAGAAGAAAAAAGAAGAAGAATAAAGAAGGAAGGAAGAAGAGAGAAGAGAAAGAAGTAAGAGGAAGGTAAGAAAAAGAAAGAAGAAGAAGAAGAAGAAGAAGAAAGAAAGGAAATAAAGGAAAGCGAATCTAGTTTTTCAAGGTCACCAGCTAAATTTTTGTTGGCCTCTTTGTTAGGAAATAAGTTAGATGATGATGATAAAGTTAGATTGACTTCATCTCTGAGTAAAATTATTGACAAGAACAAGAGAGTAAAGAATACAGAAATCTTTGATGTAAGTCACTGAGAAGTTGTAGAGTATTGTATCAATTAGAAGCAATGAGGTAAATCCACAGATAAGAGAAGCAAAGGTTGTCAAGGATTTTGACATTGAGTTTACTCAATTATTAGAAGTGACATCCAAAAAGACACAAACACTGCATGATGCAGAGATGTTTAGAAAATTTATGAAAACATTAGAAGAGACTTGGAAAATCTTGATGAGAGCATCAAGGAACTAAGGAGATGTTTACTAGAAGTAAAATAAGTCTATGGTAAATATTCCATATCACACACATTTATCAAAGATATGAAAAACAAGTTAGATGTTAAACTAGAAGAGTTAAAGACTCTTGTGAATGAACAAAAAAGTCCTACAGTAGGGCCCTTCAGGGTGCTGCATCTGCATGAACATTGTAAACTTGGAGAGCATAATCAGTAGGACACATGATGAAATTGGGCTTTTAGAGATGAAGAAGGGAAGTTTTTGAAAAGATTTTCACTATTAAGGGAGCACCTTACTCTAAAAATTGATCTTATCCAAAGATAGTTAGATGAATGCCTTTATGCCAAGGCATCATATGAAAATTTTGCATACACCAAATTGGAGGTAGTAGACATTGATTCATATGCATTATGTCCATTGCTAAGAATTTTATATGTAGTAAAGGACATGTGCGACACAAATTTTTCTATTTTGAAATCTAACTTTACTGATTCCATCTCGTAGGTATCAAGACAACATCAATGAAGATAAGTGAAAGGTAGCAGTATAATATGGATTTGTATATAGTTCTTTTTTACACCTTTGTCATTGATGTCAAAAGGGGGGGGGGGGGAGGGTGATATGAAAACTGTATATGTAAAAGGAAATCAAAATTTTATGTATATGTAAGGAGGAGTATAATATGCAATAGAGTATGATCAAAAAGGGTTGGAGTATGTTGAAAAGAGATTGTTTAAAGTACATAATCTATAATGGAATAATCATTATTTTGTCAATGGATTCAAACTTGCTACTTGTTGGTAAGACAATTACTTTTTTGTATGAATGCTATCATTTAAGTTGATTGATGAAGAGGATTTGAAAAGAGGAGATAACAAGAGAAGTTAGAGAAAGATTGAGTTATTTGGTGTATAAAAGGAGTAGTAAGATCAAGACATTGATACTATAGTGTATTGTTTATCTACTTAAGTCTGGAATGGAAGATTACTCAAGCAAAGATTGGAAGAAGATCAAGTAAGAAAAGTGTTTGCCAAGCCTTGTCGAGGAATCAGTGCAAGCCAAGTAGAAAAAAATAGAAGCCCAATGAAAATCAATAGGTGTCAAGTGAAGAAGACAAACAATGCAAGCCAAGTGAAAGCTAGTATATGCCAAGTAAAGTTTAGTTGGAACCGAACATCAGTAAAACTTAGTGATTTACAAGTGAACTAGTGTTGACCAAGTGACAAATAGTATACATGTTGAGTGATAGTAGATAATCAAATATTTGATGAATCTAAGTCGACTAATTTAATTTCTTGAATTATGTAAATCTTGTGGAAAATAACTATGATGATTTGGTGGCATAGAATTCAAGGAACATTTTAAAGGAATTTTATAGAAGGAGCTCAAATGGAAAATTGGGTAAATTCAATGAATCCTACCTAACCCTAAAATGGAGAATTGTAGTTAAGTGGGAAAAGATCTAAATTGTCTATTTACAGAGATATCTAGCCAGAAGTAATGGTTGTCAAGTGCAAAAGCTTAAGGAAGACAAGAAGTTTAGGTTATTGCTTCATTAGTGTCTAGATAGAAGAGACAACAGTTGGCATACAGAGAAAGAAGGCTTAAGGAATTCTTGAAGGGTAAACAAGCTATCAGAGCTAAAGAGAATGAATGCCAAGAAGAATGGAGAATTGAACCAGAGATCTGTAATCTACAAGTGAATTTTATTCTAAAGAATCCCAATAATTGGTATCAGAGAATTGGTACTTGTGAGGAATAGTTTGAAGGTGCTAAAAGCAAAAGATCAAGATCTATAGAAAGGAGGTGCCCAAATTGAACACGAAAAACTTTCATGTATGGAAAAGTCTAATAAAGCTACATCTAGGAGGTCTTGGAGACTATGTAAAATCTACCATCTCTACTAAGCATGCTAATCCTGTTGGAGCTCTAACTACTAATGACCTAAAAAATAATAAAGAACACAATCAGGAAATGTTAGAACTTGTCTCTTCCCTAAGCTACTTAGAGTTTGATGACATCAAATAATGTGACACTGCAAAGAAGATGTCAGATGTTATTAAGACAATCTATGGAAGAGATAAGAATGTTTTGAGAGCCAAAGATGAAAGTCTAAAAGGAAATTTCAATGACATCACAATACAAGAAGGTGATATTATAGTTCAATATTGAACAAGAATCAAAGATATTGTGAATGCTATTAGAGGAGCTAATGTTGTTATTGAAGATGATATTGAAAACATTGTTTCCTATCTGTTCTATTTGAGTCTCTACCATACTAGAGCTGAGTTGTATTCCAGGTTGTGATCTAACCCTTGAAATATTGATGGATAGACTCACTTCCTTTTAACAATCAAATTTTGATAATTTTCAAACTAGAAATGTTGAATCTTCTTTCAAAGCTAAACTTTCATTAAAGGAACCTAAACAGAAAAAGAAAAAGGTCAAAAATGTTTTTGGTAATAGTAATACAGATGAAGAAGATGTAGAAAAGATTGAAGCATTGCTAGCAAAGAGATTTCATAGAGGCAAAGGGAAATTCAAAGGTAAGCTACCTATCATGTGTTTTAATTGTAATGAGGTTGGTCCTACTATTGCTAGATGTTCAAAGAAGAAGAACAATAGAGGTGGAGACAAATACATAAGTAAAAGAGATGAGGACACCAAATATTATATAGATAAAGAAAAAAAGTCTTACTACATTGCTGAAGAAGAATCTAAAAATGAGTTTGATGACCATGGTGATGAAGTTTTGTATGTTTCTATGAAGGATGATTCTAATGATGATGAGGCAACTGCACTAGTATCTAATGTGAACAAGAGTGATAGATGGAACATTGAAAGTGGATGTAAGATTTTGTAATGATGCACACTACCTGATAAAAGGTAAAGGATCAATCAAACTGACAAAAAAATCATGTGTGACAATGCTTATTATGTAGAAGGACTTATATATAGTGTGTTAAGTGTTTCATACCTAAATAGTTCAGGTTGCAAAGTTGAATTTGAGAACAAGAAAACACATTACTATGACACTGATGGAAAACTAATTGCAAAAGGATATTAGAATAAAGGTAATCTATTTTATCTTGACATGAATGATGATACTTGTCTTGCCATAAAATTTTATGATGTGTGGCTATGGAACAAGAGCTTATTTCATGTTAACTTTGATAACTTAGTTAGTATTAGTAACAAGAAAAGAGTTAGAGGTTTGCCTAAACTGAAGAAACCTGATAATGTGATTTGCAAACAATGTTAGTTAGGCAAGATGATAAAGTCTAGTTTTAAAGTAAGATTCACTTCTCTAAAGAAATTTTGGAATTAGTTCATACTAATTTGTGTGGACCAATTGATGTGAAAATCTATAAAGGTGACAAGTACATTATCCTATTTGTTGATGATTATTCTAAGATGATGGCAATTATGTTTTTGAAATAAAAATTTGATGATTTCCAATTGTTGAAGTGGTACTTGGAAAGAGTTGAAAAGGAGATTAGAAAAAGTTTCTAATGTCTGAGATCTAATAGAGGTGGAGAATTTACATCAAATGAGTTTGAGATATTCTATAATGATAGAGGAATCAAAAGATAAAATTTTGCACCTAGGACCCCTCCACAAAATGAGATTGTAGAAAGGAGAATATATTTTTGATGGACTATTCCAAAACACTAATGATGGAGAAGAATATTGCTTTGAAATACTAGAGATAAGTTGTAAATACAATTGTTTATACCCTAAATAGAGTACAAGTAAATAAAGGTACTCATTCAACACCTTTTGAATTATGGTATGGATACTCACCCAATGTAAAATATTGTTAGGTATTTGGAAGAAAGTTCTATATTCTTAAAGACAACACGAATCATAAATTTGATGTTAAAAGTGAAGAAGGTATATTCCTAGGCTATACCACAAGAAGAAAAGGTTGTAAGTTTTTAAATATTAACAATAAAAATGTTGTGGAAAGTGCAAATATGAAGTTTGGTGAATATACAAAGGTACATGAAGCTAAACCTATAAAGGAAACTGAAGAATACAAATCTTCCACATACTTTTATGAAGATATGTTTGCTGACGAAGGTATTTTTAACCAAGTTGTGAATCCACAACATCAAGTATCAGTGAGTGTTGAGTCACATGCAATGGATGTCAAGTTGCATCTAGGAACTGAGCTACATTTAGGAGCCAAGTTGCAAAAAAAAGCTAAGATACATTCTTATTCTGAGATAAGTGTACATGAAAGGAATGTTCATCTACCTAATAGAGAAGTGCATAGTAATTCTAAAGTTGATAAACCCATTCAGGAACAAAGAGCCAAACCAAGATTGTTAATGTATGTCAAAAGACATCACCCTCCTGAAAAAATTATTGGAGATAAAGAAGCCAAACCAATGACTAGGAATAGTTTGAGAGGTAATACATGTTTTTTAAGCATGCATGAGCCTAAGTCAATGAAAGGCACATTAGAGAATAAAGATTAGAGTAAAGCCATAAAAGAAGAGATTGATCAGATTGAGAAAAACAAAACATGCACTCCAGTACCCAAACAAAAAAAAGAGAATGTGATTGGAACCAAGTGGCTATAAAAAAACAAGTTAGATGAGAATGGTGAAGTCACAAGGAATAAGGAAAGATTAGTTTGAAAGTGGAATGCACAAGAAAAAGGAATTGACTATGGAGAAAATTTTTCCCTAGTTGTAAGATTGGAAGGAGTAAGAACTCTACTTGCTTACTCTGCATACAAAGGTTTCAAAGTTTTTCAAATGGATGTGAAGTCAAAATTTTTGAATGGTATACTAGAAGAAGAGGTTTACATAGAACAACCTAAATGATTTGTTGATTAAAACAAAAAGAACATGGTATTTAGACCACACAAATATCTATATCATTTAAAGAAAGCCCTAAAAGCATGGCATGAGAGGCTTCACAATTATCTTGTGAAGATTGGTTTTGAGAAGATTGATGATAAGAACAATCTTTACTTGAAGACAAAAGGAGGTGAAGGTATTTTACTAGCTGAATTTTTCACTGATGATATCATATTTGGAGGTCAAAATGTGTTATGTAAGTCATTTGCAAATGAAATGAAGAAAGAATTTGAAATGTCTCTTTTTGGAAAGACTAAGTTCTTTGTTGGTTTGCAAGTATATCATATGAAATCTAGTACTTACTATTGGAAATAATAGAGGAGTAACTAGGAGGGGAGGGGTGAATCAATTACCACTAAAATAAATACTAGATCCCTTAGATATCAACACATAACACAAACTTCACTAAAAATATTGTTGCTTGACAAACACACAAACACTCAGTTAATATTAATAATATGTTGTAACTTGGTAATTAATTGAATAACAAATATAACTTAGTAAATGCTTAACATGAAAATATTATGATATTATCTATGATTAACCTCACTTAACTTAGTTGCATACACATAAAATAAATAACATGAACACAAGTGATGCCAAGATTTAATGTGGAAATCCAATTTGACAAAAACTACCAATTGTAACTAGTTACTAATTTTCCCTATTTTGAAGTGAGCCCTCTTAGGAGAAAACCCTATTAAATTTTACAAAACTAACTATTAGGTATGACCCTGTTAGAGGATTTAATCACCTTGTTAGGAGAGGCCTTGTTAGAGGTCTTTAGACACTTCAATCTAGAAATTCCACCTTATTAGAAGATTTACAAATAGCTATTAAGCCAGCTCTATTAAGAGATTTAGATCATTTCTACAATGGTTAGAGAGTAACAATGAGATGACCTAATTTATGATGTAATTGAATTGTTGATTATAGATCTCAATTCTGGCTTGAATACTAGATCTTTTCTAATTAAATGTATCCATACACTTGTACACATTTAATCCTCAACTTGATCTTATACTTATACCTAATGCATTGTCAATTTAGATTGAAAACAACTTAGAATAATTAATAGTCATCACATAAGTTGGCTAGACCCAACAAACAAATCCATTAAACTCAATATGCCAAAACTAGAAAATCCTCTATTAGCCAATCTTGCTCGGTAGACACTAACTCAGAAATGATTTTCTTGTATTAACCAAGTGAACTTAGTTAACACTACATCTTTATAAACTTTCTTTGATAACTGAGTGATCTTAGTTAAAATAGGTTCCATCTAGCTTTTCCTTCATTAACCAAGTGAGCTCAGTTAACACTCAACTTTTGTGAACTTCTCTTTTTCACCTGGGTGAACTTCATAGATACTATCTTCTAAACTTAGAAAATACTAGAATGCTTGATAGACATAAGAAACTATGTTCATCACTTGAGTGAGCTTGGCATACACTAATAGGTAAACATATGACATATTGTATAATATCAAAGACAATACAATTAACCAATTTTTTTCAACAATCTCCCTCTTTGGCTTTGATGAGAACACAACATGTCATAATACAATGAAATTTTTAGAGAAAAAAATAGTAAGGAAAGTATCCTTAGTTTCATTCTAATTATCATCCATGAGAACTCCCTCTACTCTCATTTTCTCCCTCTTTCAGTAAACTATGTCTTCAACATCTTCTTCTGATAGAAAAACTTTGCTACTTTCATATCAGACCAAGTTCTCCCTCTGTTAAATCTTTCATAGGTTCTTCCTCCTTGACATCTTCAAAAAACATTTATGTGATATGATAGTATATTCTCCCTCTTTGACATCTTATGCCAATCACAATATTCTACGAATATCAATGTACCTAATGTACTAATTCATATACAATCTTCCTTTTCAATACTACATCAACTGATTGATCTTCAACATGCTCTAGTTGATGCATCACTAAACTTCATTTAGTGAGCATCAGATAGGGGAATAACCACTAACTTAACTCTTAGATACACAAATGCATCCTTAGGTAATAGATTAGTGAATATGTAAATAATTTTTTCTTTGGTATTCACATATTCCAATCTTACCTCTTTATCTTGCAACAATTCTCTCAGAAAATGATATTTTATTCCAATGCGCTTGGTCTTGGTATGCATAACAAAATTCTTTGATATATTAATTGCACTGGTGTTATCCAAAAAGATAAACACTAGATTGAACCAAACAACATTGGAGCAATTAAATGTTTCTTGAACCAAACAACAATGGAGCAATAAAATTTTGTTGCCACATACTTTGCCTTTGTTGTAGATTGAGAAATGCAGTTTTGCTTCTTAATTGTCCAAGACACTAGCCTTTTACTAAGAAAGAACACTCCACCACTAGTTCTCTTCTTATCATCAACACTTCCTTCCCAATCAACATTTTTGAAGGCCATTAAATCCAAATTGCCTCCTTTCTTGTACAATAATCCATAGTCTTTAGTATGTTTAAGATACCTCATGATTCTTTTAATTTCCATCATATGATTTTCTTTAGGATTTGTTGAGGATCTTTCCACCATACTAACTGCTAATGCAATCTCAAGTCTTGTATGCACTACATATTGTAGTTTTTCAATCATTTATCTATATGTGGTCTGATCTACCTCCTTGGAATCATCATTCTTGGAAATTTTATATCTACTAGACATAGGTGTTCCAAATAGTCTTGCATCTTCCATTCCAAAATTCTTTAGTATCTCCTTGGTATATTTAGATTTAGTAATGTAGATACCATCTTTCTTTTCTTGAATTTGCAATTAAACAAATAATTGTATCTCTCTAAACATGGACATTTCAAATTCTTTGCTCATTTCCTCTAAAAAATCTTTGCACTAGTCATCATTTCTAGTACAAAATGCTTCATCCATAAAGATTTCTCTGAACACAATCTTCTTATTAGGTCCTTCTTTGATATACAGGTTGTTATTACCATTTGTTCCTTGAAAACCAATCTTTATCAAATAGTTATGATGTCTTTCATACCAAACTTTGGGAGCTTTCTTGAGACCATACAATGCTTTACATAAACCATATTCTTTTTGCTAGGATCTACAAAACCTTCTCATTTTTCTATGTAAACTTCCTCTTCAAGAATTTCATTCAAGAATGCAGATTTCAAATTCATTTGTTAAACTTTAAATCCTTTACAAGCATCATAATCTAGTAAATTCCTAACACCTTCTAATCTTAGAACATGAGAAAAAGTTTCACCATAATAAATACCTTCTTCTTGAGAATAACCTGTGCATACTAACCTTACTTTGTTTCTTGGAACTTCTCCATCCTCATTTAGCTTATTTCTGAAAACCCATTTTTTGCCAATTAAATTCTTATCCTTGGGTCTAGGAATAAGAGTCTAGGTCTCATTCCTTTCAATCTTTTCTATTTCTTCATTTATTGCTTCAATCCATATTTTAGTACCCAAAGCATCTGTAACTGATCTAGGTTCAAATTCAACAAGCAAACATTTACCTTTCAATTTGTTTCTTGTCATTGTTCCACTTGACTTGTGTCTAATGATTTGATCAAGTGGATGGTTCCTTCTAGCATATCTTGCCAACACAGGTACTTTAGATTTGGAATTATTTCCACTTGCCTCATCATGATCTTTTGTATCAAGCTCAGGTCCCACTATCTATAACTCAGGTCCTTCAGACTTAGTTTTCTCTGGCTATAACTCAGTAACCTTTGATTGTGACTAGGATCCTCTAGATTGTTGGTGTTTGAAAACATTACCCATTTCCAATTACCCTGATGAGAACAAAACACATCTAGGGGCAGCTAACTCCCATTTTAAACATGCCCATTTAGACACTAGGCCAACTATAAGCCATGACCCTTCTTCTTCTTTAGGCTTTGGAAAACCTAGGCGGGTGGACCTACAGATTCTTTATATGGTACCAGTTATCAAAGCATACACTGAATCTAATTAAAGTAGATAAAACCCTTATTTCTCCTATTAACTCATGAAATAATCATCAATCTACAATAGCTAAATGCAGATCTAGAAATCTCATAAGCTGAGTGAGGGCATTCTATTATAGCTCTTCAACATGAAAGAGAAAAGCATTGATTATTGATGTTGATGTTCAACAAATCCTCAAACATGCAGCAAAACCTAATGATCTTGTAACTGATCAGTGCCTAATCCATTGGGAAATTTCATGAATCCAAAACATACATCTATGACATCAAGACATATTCTGTATATCCAGACATCAGATCTATCTAATCACCTTGTGATTCAGACATCAATGTTCATTCAGATCTCATTCTCACAAAATATCCTTGTCAACATAAACAGTAACCCTATCAAACACATTAAGCATTTACTTGGCACTTTGTTCCAATAGAAAAATATATTTGACATACAACCTTAAGGGGAAGAAAATTGATCTCATCTCTTTGTTCCAGGACCGCATAAGACTATAGATTACTGAGACAGGAGAAAAGAACTATAATGAAACTAATGAAATTACTGTTCATATGTATTTATTTCCTTGAAATAATACAACCAAATGCATGAAATCAAAACATGAAACAACCTGACACATCAAAACTATCTATATTCTTTACATTTGCTATTCACATGAGAGAAATATGCTGAAGAGTGAAGGTGGAATCATAGTTCTGGATCCAAAGAAATGGTCTCACAGAATGATTGCAACTTTCCTACCAACAATGGTCTCACAGTAACAAAAGTTGGAACCCCTCAAAAGGAAGAAAGAAAGAATACTATAGCAAGGAGATGAATTCCTGGATTGAAACTAAAGACGCCAAGTGTCCATTTGGAATCCCATCTTATGCAACTGAAAACCTCTTTCATCCTTTTACCCATTTGATCTAATTTTTTGTTTCATCATTACATTGTAACTAATTGAAAAATATCTCTATTTAACGATGAAATTCTTTGAATCACCAAAATATCTGATATCTTCATGAAATGTTGAAGGAATCAAGCTTTAACTGATTTGAAATTAGTTCCATTTGACCCCAACTACATTTTACTATCTTTTATGCATATCTAGGTCATTTCCATGCTAGAAATCAAAACTGAACTTCCTGGTCTAAATATGGTTGTAATTTAGGTACCTGATAAAAAAACCTTGTACTACTAGAATAGACAGATTCTTGTGCAAAAACTAACCTCAGAATCAAAAATTTTGTCTTCTCACGATTCTGGCAGTATATGACATCACCTATTTTGCTTATCAGAAACCCACTAAAAATCATTTTAAAAACGACCCCTCTGGTATAAAAAACATGTCTGTACATTTAAAATTTTAATTTTTGAAAAAATTAAAATTTTCTAAAGTCAAAACTTTAGAAAGAAAATTCCCTTTTGAAATTTTAAAAAAGAAACTGCACGTAGCACATTTTTTATAAAAATAATAATGAAATACTATTATTTTTTATTCTTTAATTGCCCTTGCTTTTGAATCTGGGGTCAACCTGATTTGACCAGCTTTCTGCCATGTGGTGGCCTTTGATTGGCCGACCACTATTCTCAAATGCCACGTCAGCACCGTAGGGACCCAGTGCCATGTGTTAAAAATGCGCTTCCCCGCATTACTTAAATTCCTACAACTCCATTTTGCGGGGATGTGCGAACTGTTGGATCTCGCCACATGGAAAAATCCTGTGCCTTCGTCTTGATCTGCTCATCCTTGCCATCGCATCATCCACAGGACCTGCCATGCCACATGGCCCCCAGGCGCATCCCCACATTATTTAACTACTTTGCAACTTTTTTTTGCAGGGATGCGCACGCCGTCAGATCAATCCACGTGTTGACATCTGCTGCGATCTCCAGTTTTGGCACCACATCAGTGTGCTTGTACTCTGGTTTAAAATTTTGCAAGGGCTTCAAATTTGACGTCATCTATCCGACCACGGGACCCACCCTCTGACCTGTAGCTTCTCAAAAGCCTCTGCGTTCAATTCACAATGTCTATTGTGTTCATTTCTATTTGAACTGTTAAAAACTTATTTTCCCAGCCAATGTGGGATTTAGTGGCTTGGGAGTCTCTTTTAAAATGTAGGGTCTTTGTGGCGTGGCGTGAATTCTTTGACTTGCATGGCTTGAACTCCACAAAATTGTGGGCCCTTTCCTTGCAATGAATGGTGGCTTTCTCTATAAAACTTGCAAATTTTTCTTGAAAAAACATCTCCAAGTTATGTGTGGCCATTGTCTTGTTCTGATAATGCTCTCTTCTATGGTTTGGCTTTTCCAGGCCATTGGCAACCTTTGTGCCTTGACTGTAGTCTTTTTTATGAGCGGCTTCCTTTCTAACATGGTGGCTTAGCCTTTTATGCATAGGTTCTCTACTGGGTAGCTCCATTTGTCTAGATCTCTCTACAAAAATGTGGATGAAATTGGATGCCTCTGCCCCTACCATGGAATGCTTGGGTTCTGATTTAATTGGCTATGGATTCTCATTTTTTATGTGTGGACTTCTTTAGTATTGTTGAACATGGCATCTCTTTGACCTGCGACTTATTTCATGCCGCTTCCCCTATTTTAACATGGGTTGCTTCTTTATTTGCTGGCACTATTTTATGTGCAAACTTCTTTTCTCTTTAAAATCTAGTCTACTGCCTTCCTACTTCAATGTGGGCTCTATCATTGGATGATTAGAAGGTGATCCAAGGATTCACAGTTGAATGAGGTTTGAAGGTTAGATATTGCATCTCTCACAACCACACTTATGGACTCAATAAAGGATTTAGCGTCAAGTTTTGCCTTAGTAGCAACAAGTAGGATTGCAGTAGCTCTCACAGTCTTAGATTTCAAATCATTTCCAAGCTTCAAATTATCCACGCAGTTCCCCAACAAGTAAATGCACCTCCTTGTTGGTGAAGGACATATTTCAAATAGCATCTGCAGTGACTTGCAAAAGATTGTATTGATATGGTGTGGTGTTTTTTTTTTATACTTGCGCTAATTTCCTCCAAAAGGGGTCACTCCCTCTTTTATGGCATTTTAGGATTTTGAAAATCCCCTTCTGCTTGGTCACTGTCTTCTCTTTTTAATGTCGTGGCCTCATTTTTTATTTCTCTTTGATAGCGACTTTTTGTTGGCTTCCTTGCGTATGGAGCTTCATTTATCACGTGGACTGTAAACTCCTTCAGTTCCTCTATTTTATGCCACCCCTGCTACTTTTTTCTTCACATCATAGATGTTGTGGATGGTGCCATTGATGCTGCGCTCTACTCTAAATGTGGGATGCTTCTTGATTTGATGTTGACTACTACTTGAAGCTCCTCTCCTCATTCTTTCAAAAACTTTTATGAGATACCTCTACTTTCCTATAAGACTTATAAATTCACACAACTTTTAGTCAGATCTTTCCTTCATATGACCATTGAGCCTATTCATCTAGGACAGACCTTGTTTGCCTCTCTTATTAGGTTGATCTATCTATCTGCAACACACCATCGATCACCCAATGCGACACAAACATGCCCACCCCTAGGAGTAACCAAATCATTTGGTTGTTGAGGATGATACCACTCCACCTTTAAAACCATGTGTAGATCTATGATTGTCATAATTTTGATGAATTTAGCTGGGCCCCAAACTGAGTCTGACTAAAAAAATTTTGTTCTCGGATAACTGAATCCTCCAAACTCACCAACTGAACATCTTGAACTGATTTGAATTAAGTTAGACCACCGATTATTCAAATAAAACTCACTTTATCACCTTTTTCCAACTTGTCAAGTTTGCGCTAGGAGGTCTATTGTCTATCCTTAAAAGCTGATCCAAACACCTGACCAGGCTCTAAAAATTGGGGCATTAATTCTCTGTTCTGCACACTTCTACCTTGTTAAATCTTATCTTATGACAAATTCGAGGTCAAAAGATATTGACCGTCAAAGTTGGCTTCTCAAAATTACCTGCAAGTAAACACGTTAGAAAATAACAAACTGGGTTCGAATTTGGCCTTAAAAACTAGGCAAATGAGCACGTGGGGAAATGAAACTTGGGGTGTTGGTTCTCTATCATGAGGACAATACAAATCTGCAATTTGGTCTCACGATGAATAACTGGGCACAAATGGTGGACGTTCAAAGTAGGCTACTTGGATTTTGCAGATTTAAAACAATGTCAAAAAGTGATTTTTTAGAAATTGAATGACCTTGGTAAAGTGTGAAGATGGATTCATCAAGTTCTAAAAATTGGCATACTTGTAGTATTTTTAGTGGGCAATATAGGGGAACAAACCATTTGATCTCACCTATCACGAATCGGGAGATATGATGTCACAACTAGGGGTTCTAATCAATCTGCAAATACTGACACCAGTAAAACTTTAGAAATTCCATTTGAAATCATGTTTGAAAATTGATCAAACAGATTCGTTATAAGTTGAAACTTGAAACATAACAAGTCTCTGACATCTACAATGCAACGCAAAAGGAATTTTAGCATTCATGTCAACTGGTCAAAATATATAACATGTCAAACAAGACTTCCCAGAATTAGGTGCAAAGTGCAAATGCAAGAAAACAATAACTGACCAACTTTGTGGGGTTCAAAACCTAGTCAAACGAACTCAAAATGACTCAAAATTTGAAACATAGGTTCTCAGGTATGGATTTAGATACTCCCAAAGTAGTAAGTAATGACACATTCTAGGTGCAAGATATTCATTGGAAAACACAGCCTCCTGTTGCTATTTGCCACTTAGGGTAAAATGCAGAAATGACACTAGCTCAAAATAGAACTTCACAAAATAGCTCGAAATGATGATTTGACCTCATGGAATAGGTAGACAGGCTAAATGGAAGGTGTTAGAAACATTAAACAGAATTTATGCATTAACTCAACAGCAAGGTACATAGGCTTCACAAAGCATTTATAGCCCTGAATTTCTCAATGGTGCTCAAAATTGACATTGTAATTTTGAGTGCCAACATAGACTATGACTCGGGTCCTTCAGATTGTTACTCGGGTTGCATTGGTTGCAACTCAAGTGCCTTTGGAGATTTAGGGGACTTAGGAGGTGAATTCTCTTTACTTCAAATTAGATTTGGCAATGTATCAAGTTCAAAGTAAATAAACCTTCTATAATCTTCACATTCTTTGTTGCTCTCTTCTTCACTCTTTTCTATAAATTCATCGATTCTCACATGTACACTTTCTATGATCTTATGAGGGGATAAATTCAAACATTTATATGCTTTACTTCTATAGGAGTAACCTAGGAATATGCCTACATCACCTGTGACATTAAATTTAGCTTTCCTATTCTCTTTTAGAATATAACATTTAACACCAAATACTTTCAAGTAACTTACATTAGGTTTGTATCCATATCATAATTCATAAGGATTTTGACTTGAGTCTTTCATCAACTTTACTTGGTACAAGGTATGCACTATAGTACTGATTACTTCCTTCTAGTAGTTAATTGCAACATTATTTTCTATCATCAAAGTTCTTTCACAATCCATGATGGATTTTTTCCATCTTTCAGCTATACCATTCTATTGAGGTGTGCCAGAAGCTGATACTTGTCTTTTGATTCCTCTTTTAGTGAGGAATTCATTAGAAATGAATTCACCACCTCTATTTGACCTCAAACACTTCAGTTTCTTTCTAGTTTCCTTTTCTACTCTTGCCAAATACCAATTAAAGTTTTGAAAAGCTTCTGACTTTTTTTTTAGATACATTATAGTAATCATTCTAGAATAATCATGAACAAAAAGAATAAAATACTTCTTTCCACTATATCTCTCTATTCAAATAGGTCCACATAATTCTATATGAACCAACTCCAAGACATTTTTAGAATGATAGTTCTTGCTTTTGAAACTTGTCTTACCCATCTTACCAATATGACAATTTTTGCATAGGCCCATATTAGGTTTCCTCAAACTAGGAATACCTCTCACTCTTTTGTTTTTGCTTATTTTGATTAGATTATCAAAGTTCACATGACATAACCTTTTATGCCATAACCAACTTTCTTCTTCTTGAGCAATGAAACATGAACTTTTACTAAGGTCTAGGTAGAATAGATTACCTTTGGTTTGCTTACTAGACCCAACTAGATTTCCTTTTCCATCTAGTAGCTTGGCCTTCCCATTCATGAATTCTACCTTGAATCCAATGTTATTCAACTATTCCACACTCATTAGATTATTCTTTAGTCCTTCAACCCAATAAGGATTATCACATCTAAGTTCATTGATTAGTGAGATACAACCTTTTCCCTTTATTCAACATGGTTTATTATTTCCAAATCTCACACTTCCACCATCATAATATTCCATATGTTCAAACTTTGTTTTGTCATTAGTCATATGATATGAAAACTACTATGAATAATCCATGTATCATTTTTTCTAACACGAGAGATAAGTGCCATTTTATCTCCTTCATCATCAAATTCATCTTTTACAACAATATAGACCATTTCATAATCTTTACTACTATCTGAATCTTTAGCCATAAAATATGATTTCTTACCTTTGTCCTTGTAGTCCTTGAAGTTTTTGAAATCCTTCTTGCCTTTATACTTGTTGTTCTTCTTTTCATATTTTTCTTCTCTATTTGGACATCTTGTCTTTATACTTCTTGTTCTTCTTTTCATATTTGTCTTCTCTATTTGGACATCTTGTAGGGATGTGTCCAACTTCTTTACAAGAAAAACATATCACATGAAAATTGCCTTTGTACTTTCCTTTGCCTTTGGGATACCTTCTTGCAAGTAGTGATTTAATGGCTTCAAGATCATTGTCGGAATTGTCTTCCTCTTCACTTTCAATTTTTTTTCTTTTATACCTTTTAGATTTCTTCTTGAATGATAACTTGGCTTCAAATGGAAACTCAAGATTTATAGAAATAGGAGTATAATTATCATAGTTATCTAGTTCAAATGCAGTCAATCTTCCAACTAGAGCATCCAAATTTATCTTGTTATTTTGATCACATCTCATCTCTTGAATAGAAGACACTCGGATTGCATAGATTGTAAGAAGGGTTCTTAGTATTGGCATTATGATTATTTTTTCATTAGTGACAACACTTACTCAATTCTATATGCTTACCAAGCCTCCAAGTGGTTACCATGTAAGCTTACCACTTCAGTAGTTTACACCAAGTAGACAGTGGCTATTGAGAAAATTTAGACAATGTGAAGTCCAATAGTGTCTACCAAGCTTCTTAGCATCTACCAAGCTTCACAATGTCTACCAAGTAGTAAGTGTAAACCAAGCATTGAAAGATTTAGTGTTTACTGAGTGAAGCAAGGTAAACTTAGTGTACAATATCTACTAATTGACACTACATCTACCAAGTTCAGAACTACATCAAGTGATTAGTATGGACCGAGCCTTCACTTCTACAGAGTGCATGATGATGCTGAGTAATGTAGTGGACATCGAGTATCAAAAGGTCATCGAGTAAGTTCAGTGAACCCAAGTTATTTACAATTGGGCCGACTCTGTAATGTATTTGTTTACTTGTATTTTGGCTTACCTTGTAATTTTGTAAGTTTTAAAGGTATATATGTAAGATTTATTGTAAGATATCAAGTATGTATGTGCGAATGTATGTATGATGCATGGAATGAGAAGGAATTGTGAAGTAATGTGAAGAGTATATGTGAAAGATTATCAATAGAAATTCAAGGTACATAGTAAGGTCAATTCAGAGACTGAAAAATTATATCCTTCACATGAGGTGAGTTGTGCATAAAGGATTTTATCAGCAATTAGTTACAAGCAGATCCACTGCTTCATCCTAAAAGGTGAATCAGATTTTTCAAATCCTCTCATAGGGTAGACTTAATAGTCTTTGTGCAAATCTCCTAATAGAGTGCATACTTCATTGTATGTTTGAAAATCCTCTAACAAGGTGGACCTAGCAATCCTTTGTGCTCCTAATAGGGAAAATCACTAGAAGTGGTCAATGTAAGCCTTAACAAGCCAAATTTATACTACAGTATTGAAGTTTTGTGGGTATCATCCCCACCCCAATTTTACTTTCTATTTGGAAGGTTTCTAGGTCACCAAATATTGTGTTCACTTGTGTAATGATTGTTTTATGTTTCAGAATTTATGCATGCAGTAGTATAGATGGATGTGTGGTAAATTAATAAAAAAAATTAAGGTTACTAATTCACCCCTCACCTCTCAGTAACCTATCATATCCTAAATATTTCCAAAAATTGGTATAAGAGCTTTGTGGTTCTTAGTATAAAATTTTAGCAACTTGAGCAAAGATCTAAAGGACAGATGGAGATATTCAGACTTGAAAAGGGAATTGAAAAGGAAAATCTAGATCTGGAAATGGCCATGGCTCAATTCAAAGAACCAAAAGAGCATCTTTCCCAATCCCTGAAGAGAAGGAAGGAACTTGCAAGACAAATGAATGACCATCAGTATTTTGAAGAAAAGATTGAAGACCTTTTACCATCAAGTAGCTCATATGAAGCTAATGAGGCAATCAAGGAACTCCTAGCAAAGAATGGCTCTCTGCAAGAAGAAGTAAGAAAACTTAAAAGAGAACAAGAAATCCAATCAATTAGGCTATGTGAAGTTTTGGAACAAAGAAACAAGGAAAATGAAGACTTGGAGGCAAGAAATAATCAATCTACTCAGCATGAAGACCTCAAGGATCAATTCTCTAGAGCAAATGAAGAATTAGGATTCTTAAAGCATAGAATGAAAGAATAAGAAGTGATATAAATAGTGAAAGGGAAATTAATTAAATAATACTAAGAGAATTGAGATGTGAAAAGCAAATTGTTGAAAAATTAAAGAATGACCTAAATATTGAAAAGAAAATCATTGAAGGAATGATGAAGTCACAAGAAGACATGAATCAACTGATACAACAAAATGAGCAGAATCTTCATAGACAAAAAGGTAAAGCAAGACTTGGATATAACGAAGAAGGTGAATCTTCCAAACAAGGTGCCCAAAAGAATCAAAGACCTACTTGCAATCACTACGGTAAGTTAGGTCATACATCAAACAAACATTGGAGCAATGGAAACGAAAAATTTAATGGAAAATGCTACAACTGCAATCATCATGGTCACAAAGCTAATGAATGCAAAGAAAAACAAAAATTTGAAGGTAAATGTCACAGATGCAACAAGCATGGTCACAAGGCATTCCAATGCAGATCCAAATCATTCAATCCAGCTAAACAACTTGTTAAGGAAATATTTGGATGGGACTACAATACCTAGTGCAGATGCCATTATTGTGGAGAATATGGACATATTGGTATAAACTATGCAAGACATCACCTAAGGAAGAAGGGCACTACTATAAGGTGTTATACATGCACCAAAATTGATTATATAGCTAAAACTGCATGAATATAGGCGTAATTGAAGATGAAAATAAAGCAAGGGCTGACAACATAAGGAAATAGATGAAGCAACAATGGATTCCTAAATCCATTGAAGATGCAAGCTCAAATCATGGAAGTGAAGTCACTCAAGAAGCAGGTGACTCCATCCCCTCAAATTAAATTCCTAAGAATGTGTTGGAGCTGTACTCAGCAAGGAAATCATAAGTAGTTCCAAGAAATGTGAGGAATTTAAACAATCCAATTAGTATTGCAAATACACTAGGATCACAAAAAATTTCTTTCACCATCAGACTCTAACAAGAAAAGTGGTTAAAGACCTTACCTAGCAAGGTTGGGAGTAGAAGGAATTTTGTTCATCTACCTAGTTGATACTCATGCCAAGTTAGGTTAGTGGGTGATAGTCTATCATGCATTATAACAACATGGTACCTAGCATTAATGGTGAACTTTTCATCAAAATGGGCAGAATTCAACTTCACTTTCATCATATTCTCAGAGCTAAAATATTTCCAAGTGCATTTAAGTGACTTCAAAGCAATTTGGAATGAATTTTTAGTTAACAAATTTGATCAAATATTCTCATCACTTACTGAGCAGCAATGGCTTCCATAAGTACAAGCACCAGCAAGGTGAAATGTGGATCAGAAATGTTGGTCAAGGGTGCAGAATGTAAAGCACCAAACTTTAAGTTGGTTCCCACAGTTGTAGACACACTAGACCCTAATGGTGCACAATCGCAGATACCACCAAAGGTACTTTTAATCAATGATATCCAAATTCATTTCAAATGTTCTATTCAAGAAATAGGAACCCTAGAAATGGATAGCATGTTAGAAGAAATGTGTGTTAGTGGCTCTCTAAAACTCAAACATAAACATCTAGAGACATCTGGAGCCGAGAAGCTTCTAGATAAAATGGATCAGATATATCCTTAGCCATGTTCACAATGATCAGCTATGGCTGGGGCAACTCATAATGATCACTAAGAAGATGATTCACAAGATTACTAGCCTTCCCATACTCAACAAAGTCAAATCTACAAAAACCCCAGGTCAGGATGAACTTCAAAAGAAAACCCTAGTTGAGTGGGATGATAGACGCTTAAAGGTTAGCACCATTACTAATGTTGAACTTAGATATGGAATTCATGTGATAGCTCACAAGATCTATAGTTTAAGTCATTTGAACAGTGTGTCGTGTGAGGCTATAGACCTGGCTTTTAAGGTTGTGAAGAAGAATTTGGAATATGACTTGTCTGAGCTATTGCTAAGGCAACTGAACAAGAACATGGATAGCCTCAGATCATCTAAGAATAACCACTATATATTCATATCATTGTTGACATGTTTATTCTTCTATGTAAAAAAATTATTTCCCTCCAAAGGTTCTATCATATGGAGAAAGGATGTCCCCATTCTTTATCAGATTGATGAGTTTAATGCAAAAATGGGTGTCAATTTTGATAGTATAATGGACAACTATTTTGAGGACTTTAAGGAGAGGATGAACAATAGCTTTAGGATTCCTCCTAAACTTGTTGAAGATTACAAATATGATGTTTGTTTTATGGTTGACTATGACAGAGTATATATTCAGGTAGTCAGGCCCCAAGTTGCATGGGTAAAACCTCTACCTTACGAGGTAAACATTGATGAAACTAGGGATATTATTGAAGCATTGGTAAATGAACCAATAGATCCCAAGTAACCAATTTTTGGAACCTATGATGAGGCTAAAGCCAGAATAGAATTGGAAATCAAACTTCCCCAAGCAATCAACAAAGGTAAAAGAAAGGTTGCTAAGTTGAAAACTACTATTGAGCCCCTAATGATTATCGAGGGAAAAGATGAGGATGAAGAAGAGGAGCAAGAACCAGAAGATATAGGGGAAGAATCAGAGGAAGAGGTAGAGCTAGTCAAAAAGAAGGGCAAGGTAATCATTACCAAGCCACCCAAAGCCTCCACAACTATTTTCACAAGAAGAGGTAAAGGTAAGAATAAGAATGAAGTAGTATTCAACAAGTCCCAACTGACTTACCAAGAGAGGTTGAAACAAATGGAAGAGGGAGCTAGCATCAAAAATTTCAAAGCATTTAAATTTGAAACAAGGACTGGTGCAGAGAAAAGTTAAATTGAGGAATTGGTACTTAATAAGATGGGAAAATGGAAATACTCCCCAGATCAACTTGCCCCTCAAATCTCCAAATAGCTATTGATAAGATTGCAACCAAGGTGGGAGTCAGCCACCCAAACAGCCAAGGGCATATATGAGCAATCCTTGAAGAATATTCTACTAAGTCTTACTGAGGCAAAAATAAAGGCAGCAATGAAGAACAATGAAGGTAAAATGATGATTAGATTTCACACATGTTTGACTCTAATTAAGGATATTGAGCATGTTGTAAGAGATGCAACAAACATGTCGAAGAACATACATCATCTTCAAAAGCCCAGTAATGATCTAGTGATAATCAAGGATGATGATGGCACTAGTAGTGATGAAGGAGATGATAGTGCTCCAAGTGCTAGTGATGATCAGGCACTAAGGTCTGATCATGAAGAAAAAGGGGAAGAAGCTAAAGAAAAAGAAAAGGAGGAAGAGGATGAAGAAGATGATCCAATGAATATTGTAGCACAAGTCATTGCTTCCCTTCCTCACTCTCCACCTAAGACTACAACATCATCAGGGTTGAAGACAACTTTAGTTGGATTGACCACATTAGAAACATCATCCACTCCTACTTCCCCATAGCTCCAAGCATCATCTATGGAAGTAACCATTACTTCATCTACTGAGTTGTAGCCTTCTCCATCAAAACTTGAGCAATCAGCTATGTCTACTATTCAATGTACAGTAAGTTCTATAGTTCTTTCTACAATTTTTTCTACTCCAATTGTGAATATTCCAGTCTATACACTACCTATTTGTACATCATTTTTGGGAAGCACACCAATTTTGGATTCATCTGATACTTCTCTCAGCTTTCCTCCAGTTGCACCTAGTCAAGTGTTTTCTACTAGTCCATCTATGTCAACTATTTTCTTTGATTCTAGATCCAAGGAAGTAACCACAAAAGTAAAACCAAAGACTCCTCTAAAACTTCTACTTACTGGAAAACAAATTGATGAAGATATAGATTTGGATACAAAAATCATTATTCCTAAGATAGACTTGGACAATGCCTCAGCCAATGAGATGAGAATGGTTAGTCAGCTTCTAGAGTAGAAGGCAAGGTAGAAGCAACTCATAGAAGAAATAGATAGAGAATATACTATAGTAGAAAATGCTAAAAACATAATTATTGTAGCTATTGGTGCTTATATTGATTCATCTCAATACATTTTGTTGCAATTAGAAGAGGCTATAGATAAGTTGAATGAGGAAACCTCTAGACAAGAGAAGCTCATTGAAAAGGCAAAAAAGAAATTTGATAATAAAGTGCTTGAGCACATTGAAATAAAATAGGTTGAACTATTTTCAATTTTGAGCAATCTTGAGCAAGCGTTCACAAATGTAACATCACTTTTTGGCAAGCTCTATGATGTTACTAAGTTTACTAAGGAAGTCAAAGAAAAATTGAATAAATTAGATGTGGAAATGAAGGACAACACTCAAAAGTTGCAACTTGACCATATCTCAAGCTCATCTCATCACATAAAAGTGAAATCTTTGTCTAAAATAAAGGCAGAGTTACTCAGAGAAGAAGCTAGAATCTGGTCTACATTTATTGACATTCAAAATATGATTCTCCCAGTCATGGATCAAATGTAGAAACACATTGTCCACTCAAAAAAATTGATTCATGATAGCAAATTTTCAATAGCAGATCATATGATTGTACTTTTGGCAGAAGTTTAAGTGGCTCTCTCTACCTGCAAGATTTTGCAAGACAATTGGGATAAGACATTGTCTCTTATTCTCAAGGTACACTTAGATTTTCTCTCACATATTGGTGTCTCAATTTAAATTTATTTTATACATTCTTTGGCATTATTATCAAAAAGGGGGTGACAAGACTGTTGGTAGGGGGAGATAAGATTGTTGACATTGGGAATATGAGATGAATAAGGAATAAGAAAGACATTGTACAGATAAAAGCTATGCATGCCATATGTGTGGGGGAGATATGTGAGATATGTGAGATATGTAAGATATGTAAATAGTAGAGTAAATTAGAATATCAATTTTGAATCATAAGTGTTTTTGTCACTAATTCCAAAGGGGGAGATTGTTGGCATTATGATTATTTTTTCATTAGTGACAACACTTACTCAATTTTGTATGCTTACTAAGCATCCAAGTGGTTACCATGTAAGCTTAGCAGTTTAGTAGTTTACACTGAGCAGACAATGGCTACCGAGAAAATTTAGACAATGTGAAGTCCAATAATGTCTACCAAGCTTCTTAGTATCTATCGAGCTTCATAGTGTCTTTCAAGTAGTAAGTGTAAACTGAGCATTGAAAGATTCAGTGTTTACCGAGTGAATCAAGGTAAACTCAATGTACAGTATCTACCCAGTGACACTATATCTACTGAGTCACCAATGGTTACCAAGTTTAGAACTACATCGAGTGATTAGTATGGACTGAGCCTTCACTTCTATAGAGTGCATGATGATGCAGAGTAATGTAGTGGATGCCAAGTATCAAAAGGTCATTGAGTCAGTTCAGTGAACCCAAGTTATTTACTATTGGGATGACTCTATAATGTATTTGTTTACTTGTATTTTGGCTGACCTTGTAATTTTGTAAGTTTGAAAGGTATATATGTAAGATGTATTGTAAGATATAAAGTATGTATGTGTGAATGTATGTATGATGCATGGAATGAGAAGGAATTGCTAAGTAATGTGAAGAGTATATGCGAAAGATTATCAGTAGCAGTTCAAGGTACACAGCAAGGTCAATTTAGAGAATAAAAAGTTATATCCATCACATGAGGTGATTAGGGCATAAAGGATCTTATCAATAGTCAGTTTCAAGTAGATCCATTGCTTCATCCTAACATGTGAATCATATTTTTCAAATCCTCTAACAAGGTAGACTTAACAGTCTTTGTACAAATCTCCTAACAGAGTGCATACTTCATTGTATGTTTGCAAATCCTCTAACAAGGTGGACCTAGCAATCCTTTGTGCTCCTAACAGGGAAAATCACCAAAAGTGGTCAATGTAAGCCTTAATAGGCCAACTTTACACTACCATATTGAAGTTTTGTGTGTATCATCCCCACCCTAGTTTTACTCTCTATTTGGAAGGTTTCTGGGTCACCAAATATTGTGTTCACTTGTGTAGTGATTCTTTTATGTTTTAGAATTGATGCATGCAGTAGTATAGATGGATGTGTGGTAAATTAATAAAAAGTTTTAAGGTTACTAATTCACCCCTCCCCTCTTAATAACCTATCATATCCTAAATATTTCCAACACTTAGTTCCTCCTTTCTTATGATTGTCACATCTTCAATTGTCCCTCTAGAGGCTTTGATAGCACTGACACTAGCTTTCATTCTCTCAACATATTTGGCAATGTTTTCATCCTCTCTCATCTTCATCTAATCAAACTAACCTCTCAAGATTTTTTCTTTGTCTCTCTTTACATTATCATCACCTCCATAGATATCCTTCAATTTGGTCCACATGTCATGAGCAATAGCACATCCTTTGACCTCATCAAATTCAACATAATTAGGAGCTGATATAATGTTAATCATCATAATGTTATGATTTTTCTTTTTAGCAATATGTTCCATAGTCAATGTTCTAGTAGTAGCTTTGTAATAATTTTCTAGATATTTCAAACTTGAATCACTAATAATTACCAAGTGTAACTTCACAAGTTCTTTACATGCCTCAAAGTTATCTCAATTCAACTTGGGAATATCTCTTTTGTAAGAAATCCTTATCTTTAGCTTAAGCCCTTGAAACCTTCTCCACAACCACCAAAAAGCTCTGATACCAAATTTTGGAAATATTAGAGGAGTAACTAAGAGGAGACTAGTGAATCAATTACCACTAAAATAAATTCGAGATCCCATAGATGTCAACACAGAACACAAACTTCACTAAAATATTGTTGCTCGACAAACACATAGGCTCTCAATTAATACTAATAATATGTTGTAACTTGGTAACTACTTGAATAACAACTACAAGTCAGTAAATTATTAACGTGAAAATATTATGATATTATCTATGATTAACCTCACTTAACTTAGTTTCATACACATAAAAAAATAGCATGAACACAAGTGACACCAGATTTAACATGGAAACCCAATTTGGGAAAAACCACCAATTGTAACTAGTTACTAATTTTCACTCTTCTGAAGTGATCCCTATTAAAAGCCAACCCTATGAAAGACTACAAAACATAGTGTTAGGTGTGACCCTATTAGAGGATTTAATCACCCTATTAGGAGTGACCTTGTTAGAGGTCTTTAAACACTTTCATATAGAAATGCCACCTTCTTAGAGGATTTAGAAATAGTTGTTAAGCCAACTCTATTAAGAGATTTAGACCATTTCTACAATGCTTAGAGAGTAACAATGAGATGGCTGGATTTTTGATGCAACTAAATTATTGATTACATATCTCAATTTTGGCTTAAATACTTGATCCTTTCAAATCAAATGTATCCTTGCAACTCCACAAGGATATTCTTTGTATCCTTCTAATTCTCTTCTTTTAAGAAACTTCTATTCTTCCATACACTTACACACTTTCAATCCTCGACTTGACCTTATACTTATACCTTATGCATTTTCAAGTTGGCTTCAATACAACTTAGAATAATTAATATTTGTCTCCTCAATCGGCTAGAACCAACAAACAATTCATTAAACTTAATATGCCAAAACAAGAAAATCCTTTGTTAGCTAACCTTGCTCAGTAGACACTAACTTAGAAATTGTTTTTCTATGTTAACCATGTGAACTCAGTTAACACTACATATTTACTAACTTTCTTTGGTAAGTTAGTGAGCTTGATTAACACTAGTTCCATCCAACATTTCCTCAATTAACCAAGTGAGCTTAGTTAACACTCAACTTCTGCTAACTTCTCTTTGTCACTCGAGTGAACTTAGTAGACATTGCCTTCTGAACTTAGAAAACACTGGAATGCTTGGGAGATACAAGAAAGTGTGTTCATCACCCAAGTGAGCTCAACATACACTAATAGGTAAAGATATGACATTTTTTGTAACATCAAAGAGAATACACAATTAACCAATTGTTTTCAACAATTTACATCAGTGAATCCAAGTATGTAAAGGAAATACTAAAAAATTTTGGTTTAGAGGATTCAAATCTAGTAAGAACTCCTATGGTAATAGGACACAAACTTTCAAAAACTGATGATTTTACTAGAGTAATCAAATTTTATATAGGTCTATGATTGGTAAGTTGCAATATGTAGTACATAGAAGACCTATCATTGCATTGGTTGTTGAGATTGTTGTAAGGTTTTCTGCCAATTCTAAGGAGAATCATTTGATGGTAGTTTAAGAGAATTATGAGATCCCTGAAAGAAATAGAAAATTATGGTCTATACTGAAAAAAAGTGATAAATTTGAGCTCAAAGGCTATACAAATGTTGACTAGGCTAGAAACATTGATGACAAAAAGAGTACAAGTGGTGGAGCATTTTTCTTGGGGAAGAGATTGGTCACATGGACAAGTAAGAAACAAAATTGTATATCTCAATCTACTATTGAAGCTGAATATATGGCTACTGAAGGAAATTATAAAAATGTGACATGGATCAAATAGTTACTCAAAGGCATGAAGGAAGAAATTACTAAACCATTGGTACTTTATTGTGCTATAAACATATCAAAGATCCCTATGATGCACACAAAGACAAAGCACATTGCAATCAAGTATCATTACTTCCAAGATTTGGTTCAAGACAAAGAAGTAAGGATGGAATATGTGAATACAAAAGGACATATAGCTGATATATTCACAAAATATTTACCTTGTAGCAACTAGAAAATGGGTTAAATGCATAACATACTATGAGAAATCACAAAACTCAATCAACATACGTTAGCACCCACTCGTCTACCATGAAAGCCAAACTAATAAAGAAAGCAATAAAAACCCCCTCTTTCATTTCTAGCTTCCATGTCCTTCTTTCTTCTCCAAATGATGTATCTCCAAAGTTGCCTATAGTGCACACAAAATTGAAGCAAAAGTCTATGATGTGGATAATACCATGATAATACTAGAAGTGTGATTTTAGTGTGAGAGCAAGAATTCAAAATGAAAAGAAGTAGGGACTCAAAGACTCAAGAATTTGGACCTAAAGACTTCCAAGACTTCCAAGGATTCAAGGGCCAAAAATGAGAGGAAGAATACTCATTTTATAATGGCCATGGAGAGTAAGAGCATTGGATTTTTCATCCATAGATATGCAATGTGGCAAGAGATTCCTTTGAGAATCCATGATGCATATGACAAAATATGCCAATTGTAAGATTCTATGATGCATGAAAGTCAAACTTGGCTAAATTTGGAAGAGAATCTATGACGTGTCATAAGACACCTCAACCCACTTAAAGCCAAGAATCTATGACAAATAAGCCAAATAGGGACATGTGTAAGAAATAAGAATATTTGATTATGACAAATCATAGCCAAGTGTCAAAGGAGAATCCACAAGGTGTCATATCCAAGTGTTGTGATGATGCAATATTTTATGGAATATTTGAATTAAAAATCCTTTTATTACACAAAATAAGAATTAGTAGAAAATGGAATTAATGATGGAAAATGGAACTTAGGAAATTAAGAATTTCCATGGTTTGCGAATGATGAACCAATTAACTAATAAAATTAATTAATTGAGGATGATAATTAGGAAGGATAATTAGAAGGAATCATAGAATTAAATTATGGGTTATTGAATCCTATAGAGAAAATTAGCAAATGATTGGCCAAATTGATTAAATGAATGCGACTGTACCCTTTGATAAAAATGTGATGATAATATAGATCAAATAAGATGATGATAGATAGACCAAAGCCATGGTCAAATTGATTGATTGATCAAAATTGATAACATGCGAAGGACACATGACATGAATTGGTTGATATGTAACATTTAACTGACATTGTAAATGCTACAGGATTGAAATTGATTGAAAAGGTTTGATCATAATAACATCGACAGACACTGTCAATATTATTAAAATGGTTAATGATGTCGTGATTGATAGTACTACGGTCAAATTGATGAGATTGATAGGTTGATAGGTTTCCAAGGCATTGAAAGCCACAACAATACCTAGGATTGGATAGATGATGACCGATTTTAGATATTTGATATGTTTTGGGTTGATTAGGATTGATTCTAAGTGATTTTGAGTTTATTTGGGGTGATTCTGATTGATTTTGAGTTGATATGAAGTGATTTCAAGTTAATTTGATATGATTTCAAAATGATATGAAATTGATGTGAAAGAGGATACAAATGATAAAGTATGATCAATTTGGCCAAAAGATCAAAGTTATTAGAATGAGAAAATGGGAAAAATTAGTATGAAGAAGTGATGAAACCGTAGATGTGAACCATTTTTGAGCATCTACATTTTTCCCCTCTTTGATACAATGTGAGTTAGAGCATTGTGTCAAAGAATGCTAATGAAAAAGCCATAAAAGCATGCCCCAGCAATGTGGTATATATTTATGCCCCCTCAATAAGTTGAACAAAATAGGCATATGATAGGTCAATTTCATCAACAATAAGAAAACAAAGCTATAGCAACTGACGGATCAAAAATCAGAGTTAAAATGCAAAAGTTATGGCCTCTAGAGTGCAAATAGGCATCACAACCAACACAGAAAGGGTCTTTGGCACAGCCATCTAGGTAGTAGAAAGTTATAAAAGGGATTGGAGAGGAGTTTGAAAGTAATTTTCACTCTCTCATTTGGAAGGAAAGAGCTCTAGAGCAAGGAAGATGGATCAACTACCTAAGGAGCAACATTGTGGCGAATAGGTGCAGACCTTCTGATGACGGGCAGATGCTAGACCATTGGTGAGTACGTCGAGGCCATATTTGTAATTTTTATGTTTTTTCATGCTTTTTTCTGCATTTCCATGCTTTTCTACTACTTTTAAGGAACCTAAGAGTCTGTCAAGGGGAAATGGGGGTCAAATTGGGTCAATCGAGGGTCCTGGGGCTAGGTAGGGCTTTCTAGACACCCCAACTACTCCAAAAATGCAACCAAGTATGTCAATGACATAGTTGGAATTCCCAAGTGCATCAATAACATAGTTGGTATGACCAAGTGTGTCAATGATGTAGTTGGGAAGCCCAATTGTGCCCTAGGATGTTCTGGGGCTCCAATTGAGGTCCGAATGGTCCCGGATCGAGCTGAAACTTGGTACGAGTTAGCATAACCCTAGGGGGATGTTAAAAACATGATAAAATGTAGTCAAAATTGGTCAAAATTCTTATAATTTGGTCAAACATAGGGTAGATGAAGGTCAAACCTATGTAGATGTTGATAGGGAATAGTGCAAAGGGCCCGAAATGGTGCAGATGGACTCAAAATGACTCAAAATTTGGAACACATGTTCAAAGCCCTAGGAAGAGTTGAAAAAAAAAGTTAACTAAGGCTAGGATAGTAAGAAAAAGTCAAACTTGGTAAAACTTAGCTCTGATGGAGGAAAAAGGTTGACCGATGGATAGATTGAAGGTTAAAATGATGCAAATGAGCTAGAAATGACCCAAAACTTGGCAAACATGTTCAAAACCATAGGAAGAGTTCAAAAAATAAGTCAAATGAGTCAAAAATGCTCATAAAAGTCAAAAATTAGTCAAACTAGAGTCAAACTAGGTTAAACTTGAGTCAAAACTAGGGTAAACTAGATGCAAAACCAAAGGAGGTTGACATAGGCTATGTGATTATGCAGGAGGAGCTACCCTTGTTATGGGTATGGGGAAATAAGCCACAAAGCCTTGAACTACATCATCAGATAACACCTGGTGAGCATGGGATATTGGCTAGTTGGGATTATATCATGTGATGTTTATGCCAAAGGTGAGGGGGAACAGAGCTTTGCTGACAGATTTGATGGAGAGGTGGCATTCAGAGACTAGTTCATTCCACCTACTGACTGGGGAGGCAACTGTGACACTAGAGGATGTATAGCACATCCTTAGGATCCCTATCCATGGAGAGTTAGTAGTGTATGACCTAGCTATAGGGCAAGTAACTCTTCATTGACTATTTGGATGTGGAGATGTAGAGCTAGGGATCCGAGACTGTGAGATTGGATGGGACTTATTAGTGGGACACCATGAGCGGCTAATAATTGTGATCTATTGGGTGATTGGTGGATTTTTGATACCTAATAGATGGGGACATAGATTCCCAATTAGATGGGACCGAGTACTTGAGCAGATGATTATGGAGGGCACTATGTTTTCTTGGGGTCCATACATGTTGGGGATGTTATATTATTATCTGCATTAGGTAGCATATAGAGGGGGACTATCCTTTAGTACTAGTGCCACATTATTATAGATCTAGGCATATGAGCATATTGCAGTATTTAGGCCTCTAGTAGAGTGAGTGTTGGTGGATGACATGCCATATGCTTATAGCTATAGAGGTGTCCTAGCCTGAGAACCATTGGGATATGCGAGGTATTTTTTCCATCAGATAGACATGATGAATCAATTCATATGGAGACCATATAGAGATTTCCCTAAATGGGATGATGATGACATCCACTTACCATATTATAGACAAGAGCGCTACCTCATAGGGCGCACAATGATTAGTCACTTGGTTACATAGATGTACTTGCCAAAGTGGGTATGGAGACAGTTTGGGGAGACACAAGATGTACCTATAGGGTTAGCACTATTTTCTCAATCTAGATCAGAGGTGCGAGAGTGGGGACCACCCATTAGGACACAGGTAGCATATGCATAGTTAGTAGAGTTACAACTGAGGCTATGGGGGGCAGTAGCAGATATAGTGGATGCAGGCATGATAGTAGCATATGATAGGTGGTTTGCACAGCATTGGTCAAGACTGTTGATAGATCCAGTAGTACCAGTACCCCAAGGCAGGCCACAAGATGAGGAGGATGATGAGGAGGAGGAGTATGGGGGAGAGGATGAGGAGGGATTTTATGATGGCAATGATGAGGAGGGGGAGGATGAGGAGGGAGATGACACTGAGGATGATGAGAGGCGGGATGATGAGGGTGAGGATAATGGTGATGATGAGGAGGATGCTAAGGGAGAGGATGAGGGAGATGATGATGAGGAGGGTGGAGGGAGAGTGGGTGGGGATGGGGATGACTACTAGGAGGATAGGGATGCAGCTACAATGGATGTGGAGGGGGATCTCGTGGATGAGATTAAGAGAACATTAGTACCAATATAGGTAGGGCCTAGTCATTTAGATCTCTTAGAGGTGATTAGTCGGCTAAAAATTCAATTGGGTCAGGTTGTGGCGGAGAGGGATGCAATTAAAGTGGAGAGAGATTAGGTGATGGCTGAGAGAGACTAGGCTATGCATAGGGCAGAAATGGTAGCACAAGAGTCTCAGGAGTTCATAAGTAGCATTAGAGATGTGAACTTCCAAGATCTAGTGATGATGATGAGTAGGGCTCACATGGAGGCACAGTTTTGGTGAGATCAGTATGAGAGAGTGGTGCCACTAGGGGAAAGAGTAGAGAGTTTCTGAGCATCAAGATTTCATTCCCACAGGACACAAAGGACACAGAGTAGTGCAGGGATGATAGGGCCTATGAGGTCACCACAGAGAGTAGAGGGATCCTCCTTAAGGCCATATAGAAGCTATGAGGCTAGGGATAGCACAGGATGACACTAGCATACTCATGTATAGAGGGCCTTCTCTATGTTTCTTTTTGGTTTTTTACTATGCTCTTTCATGGTTCATGCCTAAGAGTAGTTAGCATTGATGTAAACCATGGTCTTGTACTCTGATACTTTTGTGCGACATTTATGGGATGTACTTATGTTATGATGACTATATTTTATGTTATGCATATGCTTTATATGTATTATATGGATGCATTTATGCTTTTCGTGTGGACTTATATATGATGACATCACGTGTTGATTTATCACATGTTAGGTGTAGGAAATTCCATCTTTTATTTTTGCCACATGTTTTATGAATGTAAATGAAATGGAATGAATGCAAATGAAATGTAAAATGGATGCAAATGAAATGTGAATATAATATAAATGCCATGTTTATTGCTTTGGATCATTTTGGACTTTGGACATATGCAGGAATGCAGGATGATAATTCTTTTGGTGTATTAGAGTACGAGATCAAGGTAGCAGATGAAGAAGACACAAAAGATTGAGGAAATGAGATGAAGAATTGTTAGTATGATGGGAAGACTTTTTCTTGTAGAAAGTGCACTATATGTCAAATGGAGCTTCATTTTGATATGGCAAATGGAATGCAATGCATCATGGCATAAAGGGCCAGAGCCCAAATGTAAGCCTTTTGCATAAACAAGCATGATGCAGATAGAAAATGACCTTGTCCTTCCTAAGGCATATGTACATGCCCCAAACTCTCAAAGGTACATTGGAATAGACAAAAATAGAAAAATATGACAATGAACCATCTTGACCACTCTCATAGATTAGTTGATATCATCGAGTAGCATAGGGACATGATCAAAGAAAAACAAAGCAAAAATAAATCACTCACTAAACAGCATGAGCCAACAGCTATTCTTGTCCATTATTAGGTTCTTGTTAATGTTTTAAGTGTGTAGATAGTGTTTGACATGTTGATAATAAGATAGTTCTAGTTATGGATTCAGTTGATAAGTTCATAGTGACATGTTGGATTGATTGTTGGTTCATGTTGCGCAGATAGTGTGATTGTCTTAAAGGCATAGTGCTTTGGGTTTCAGTATGCAAAGTGTAAGTGTGTACGCAAAAGGGATGGTTATGCATAGTGAATATGTACAAGGTTTATTGCAAATTTTTGATGGGTTTTGTGATATTTAGGGTTTTTGGGGATATTTGATTTTTTTGTGCGACTAGTTTTTTCAGGACATTTTACAATTTTTAGGGTTTATTTAGGACATTTTATGATTTTTAGGGTTTTTTCAGGACATTTTATGATTTTTAGTGATTTTTTCAAGATTGTATTTGAATTTTTAGGATTTTTTCAGGACATTATGTGACTTTTAGTGATTTTTTTAGGGTCGTATTTGAAATTTTAAGGATTTTTTAAGGATCATAAAAGCATATACAGGTGTTAGCTCCAATCTATTAGGTGATAGGTCCAATGGACAAAAATTCCTTAGGGATATGCCTCTAGTTAAAATTCAAACTCATGTACCATGTAGGTAATATGGCCCCAGACAAGACACAAACTATGTACAAAGGCCAATGACAGAGTGTGTGCAGACTGGTGATGGTTAGGCAAGGTAACAAAGGACATTAACCAGTTCATGAGCCATGGTCAAGGAGCCAAGGATGTCTTGCAATAGGAAGAATATGATTAATGAATGACAGAGGGGGAAAAGACCAGATGAAATCTTGATAGATGGTGGAGCAACACTGATTACACATGGCACCTGTTTGCTACGTTTTCACCATGGTACTTGCCCAAAGTGCTTGTTTGCCAAGTTTTCACTTTTGGTTAGATTTTTTCTCTTGACTCAAATTTTTGTGCTAAGGTGCTTGTTTGCTAGGTTTTCATCAAGGCATCCATTTTTCATGACTTTTTTCACTTTTTTCTTTGCTTTTTTCAAGACTTTTTGCTATTTTTTAAATATATTTTCAAGACTTTTTCAAGCTTTTTTTTTTTTTTGATACTTTTTCAAGAATTTTAGACTGAATCAAGTTTAGTACTTGTGAAGATGCATGCTATTGATGGACATGGGTAGTGGTTCACCTTTTGGAGTCGCAAGCTGATATACTCCAGACCCAAATGATGCAGTAACTACATAAGGTTCTTCCCAATTTGGCTCAAATTTTTCTTGTTTTTCTCTATGCTGCTAAGTTTTGTAGTTCATCTTTAGGACCAGATCACCAACCTCAAAATGATGACCTCAGAATTTCTTATTATAGCTCTATTTGAGTCAGTTTTGGTAAGCTTGTAGATGTGTCAAGGCAACTTGTCTCCATTCATCAAGCAGTTCCAGCTCATGGAGTCTAGATATTTGGTAGGTTTCATTATCAACAACATCTTGTAGGGATACTCTCAATGATGGAATTTCAACTTCAAGGGAAACTATGGCCTTAGTGCCATAGATGAGTGAGTATGGTGTTGTGCTAGTAGGACCACACACACTTGTTTGATATGCCCAAAGAGCTAGATTTAGTTGGAGGTGCCAGTCTTGAACTGAATCATTGACAATCTTTTGGAGAATGTTAACAATGGTCTTGTTAGATGCTTCTACTTGGCAATTTCCCTATGGATGGTAAATACTAGAATATCCATGGTATATGTTGTACTTCTCGTAGAGTTTTTCTACATCTTTTTTTTGAAATGGACTACCATGGTCAGTAATAAAAGCCAAGGGGACTCCATACCAACATATGATGTAGTTTAGAATAAACCTTGAGATCTGCTTGCCAGTGGTGAAGGTCAAAGGGACAGCTTCAACCCACTTGGTAAAATATTCTATTGCTGTAATAATGAACTTATGACCATTAAAAGATGGAGGAAAAATAGCTCCAATAAGATCAAATTCCCATTGTGAAAAGGGCCACAAGGATATGATTGGCTATAATTCTTGTGTTGGTGCATGGATTAGATTGCTATGTATTTGACACTTATGACATGTTTTGGCAAAGTCATGGGCATCCTGTTCCATGGTAGGCCAATAATACCTAGCTCTAACAAGTTTCTTGGCTAGACTTAGACCATTGAAATGGCCTCCACATATACCTTCGTGAACCTCATGCAAGGCAGTTTCAACTTCTTGCGAGTCAAGGCATCTAAGAAGAGTTTGGTCAAATGATCTCTTGTAAAGGGTGTCACCGATGATGATGTACCTAGCAGCTTGATAGATAAAGGCTCGATGATCATTTTTGGATAAGTTGGGTGGTAGGATTTGGGCATGTAGGTAATTGTAGATGTCTTGATACCAGGGGGAATTGGGACCAACAAGTTTGCACACAAACTCACATTGAGGAAGTTTGAATGCCAGAATCAAAAGTTTCTCAATAAGGAATTCATAGCATTCCATATTTTGAGGCATATCAATCATAGAAGCAATGGTGGCCATAACATCCACTTTCTTGTTCTGTATTCTTGGTAGCTGATGAAAAGAGATAGTGACAAATTTAGACTTAAGGAAGTCTGCCATTTGCTTGTAGGGCATTAGTTTACCATCTTTGGTTTCATAGTCATAATTGACTTGGTGGATAACCAAAAGGGAATCCCCAAAGACTTATAAATGTTGAATGTTCCATTGGATAGCTATCTTGAGTCTTGTGATCAGTGCCTCATATTCTACTATGTTGTTTGTACAATGAAATGCTATCCTATATGACTTGGGGATTATGTCTCCTTGAGGGGTGATAAACATGATGCTAGCTCCTCAACCATTTCCTGTATGTGATCCATCAAAATAAAGCTTCCATTCATTAGCTACATCTATAAAATATGGCTTCATCTAGAAAGTCTATCAACATGGGATGATCATCTAACGTAGGGGCTTCTACTAATTTATCTTCTATCACTTGCCCTTTGATTTCCTTTCTGTCTACATATTCTATGTCAAATTCATTAAGGACCATGACCCACTTGGCTAAGCATCCTGTGAGAGCAGCCCTATTGAGGAGGTATTTCACTGGGTCGATCTTAGTGATGAGCATTTTTTTTTGACGGAGCATGTAATGTCAGACCTTTTGGGCTGCAAAGACAACAACAAGGCATGCTTGTTCAATTAGTGAATAATTTAGCTCATAGCCCACAAGTGTTTTACTGATGTACTATATGGCTTGCTGTCTTCCTTGTTCATCATTTTGTGCTAAGAGAGCCCCTAATGCTGTATCTATAGTAGATATATATAAGATGAATGGTTTTCCTGTAATAGGAACCATTAAAACTTGTAGATGTAGAAGATAATCCTTGAGTTGTTGGAAATATTCTTGGTACTACTTATTCCATTGAAAGGATACTCCTTTACATAAGAGATGTTGAAAGGAGTGACACTTATTTGCGAGTTGTGCAATGAATCTACGGATAGACTATAGTCTTCCTTGTAGTCCTCTTAAGGCTTTTAGATTTTTTGGAGGAGGCATGTCAAGTATTTCTTTTACTTTCTCAAGATCCACTTCAATGCCTCATTGAGAAACAATGTAGTCTAGGAGCTTTCTAGAGATAACTCCAAATACACAATTTTTTGGATTTATATGAAGCTTATAGATTTCCATTTTGGTGAATATCTTATCTAGGATGCCCAAATGATCCTTCCTTTTATAGGATTTGCAAAGTAAATCATCAACAAAGTCGTCCATGAGGATGTGCATGAAATCATGGAAGATGGTGGTCATTGCTCTTATATGTTGCCCCAGCATTTTTAAGACAAAATGGCATGACATTCTAGCAGTATGTTCCCCAAGGACATGTGAAAGTTGTCTTGTGTTGATCTTTAGGGGCTATTCTTATCTAATTATAGCCAGAAAAGCCATCCATTAGTGATAACATCTCATACCCAGTTGTCATGTCTACAATGATATCTATGTTTGGTAAAGGAAAATCATCCTTGGGACATGCCTTGTTAAGATCACAGAAGTCAATGCATACCCAGATCCCCCTAGAGTGTTTGCTTACTGGTACTAGTTTAGATATCCACTCTACATAATCAATGGGTCTTATGAAGCTAGCATCCAATAGTTTCTTCAATTCTGCTTTGACAAGGAGGGCAACTTGATGATGCATTTTCCTCAACTTTTTCTTTATTGGTTTCATTCCTGGTTTTAGTGGTAAGTAATGAAGGACTAGTTCATGATCTAATCCAAGCATATTTGCATAAGACCTGGCAAAGTTGATCTACCTCTCTAGAAAGAATCTGATGAATTCATCCTTCTCTTCTGGTGATAATGAGGCTGCAAAGTGTATGACTTTGGGGTTGTTAGGAGTTCCTAGATTAATATCTTCTATCATCTCCACAAGTAATGTTGATCTTTCCTTTAATGGGGGAGTGTCCAATCTTCCATCCTTGGGTGCCTCAAAGAGGTTTTCACCCTTAGATACGTCCTTTATTTTTACCTTTTCATCGTCTAATGGTGCCTTTCAATTTTCAACAAGAGACCTACTTGTGTCTTTTTTTGTTATTTTTTCAATTTTACAATTGGAAGATGGAGTTGACTCCCCAAAATATGCCATGATGTTGAGATCAATGAAAAACCTAGACTTGTGATCACCTTTTGGTACATCTTCATGGAGCTCAAAGAATTTTATGATGACATCATCATTTTCAAATTGGTCAAACATTGGTGGTCCTTGTTGGTCCCAATCAATAAGTTTAGGGAAAACTAAGGAAATGCCATCATCGATGTTGAATAAACTTTGGTCAAAGGCATATATATGGATATCTGCTTAAGCGATGTCATCGGGATCATGTTCAGAAGTAGGAGGGCTTGGATCCTATAATTTTTTGATCCAAGGTGAAGAGTTACTTTGAGTGACATGTGGATTGACATGTTTATCTTCCATAGGTAGGCTATGAGGGTCCGCAAACATATGATCAAGACCAAGGGAGGTATCAAGATCATAAATGTTGGATACAGATTGGGTGGGTTTGGGTTGGTTGTTCTCAGATGCCTTGTCATTGTTGGAAGCATTCACCTCTTCAGATGAGGATGGCTCAGTATTAGGAAGACCCAAAATAAATGGTTTGAATCCTAGTCCCAAGCTACAAGGTCATCCTGATGTAGTGATGGGTTGAACAATGCCTTGCTTTTGGAGTCCCAAGCCACTACATCCATCATATCCCTTTTTCTGCATGATGGTGAATCTAGGTCCATACTTGTTAGGGGATATAGGAGTGATTTCTTGTTCTACTTTAGCCTTCTCAATCCATGTAGAGGTATTTTCATAGACACATTCTTCATGTAGCCCGCCTCCACTAGTGACAACCATAGAAGGTTTCTTTTGAAGAGTTAACTTAGGCTTGTTCTGTATAAGCTAAGGTTTACCATATGACTTAGGGGATAAAGGAAGTTTTCCAATGTGAAAGGCATGAGACATGGAGTACTCGCCGCAACCTTGGTCTTGTATTTTGAGCTTTCCTTTGGATGCGGGTGTGAGTGTGGAAGGATCAACATACTTTGAGGACTCTAGGGGATTTGCTACATGGTTTTTATGGACCTGGTATGTAGTGGTTCCTCTAAGATTGTCACAAAACTGGAAGGGATCTAGATCACCTAGGATGGCTACCTCTACATTTTTATAGGAGAACTTTAGGCACTGTTGATATGTAGAAGGAACTACTTTCATAGCATGGATCCATGGGTGGCCTAGTATCATATTGTAGTTCATCTCTATATCTAGGGCCTGGAATAAAGTGTTCTCAGTAGTTGGACCAACTCTTATAGGTAAGATGATAAGCCCTGTAGAGAAATGCTCATCATCATCATAGGCTTTGATTATGATCCTTCGAGAGGGATCCACATCATTTTTAGAATAATCCAAACCTTTTACTACTTTAAGTGTATAGATATTCAGCCTTGCTCCTCCATCTATCAATACATGCCTAACTTTAACATTATGGACAAAGACTTCAAGGTGGAGGGGATCATTGTGGTTGCGTTTGTCTTTAAGAATATCTCGAGGTGAAAAAGTAATATGTTGTGATGCAGATAGGTTCCCAACCATGGCTTGGAACTGGGCAACATCAATGTTATCTGGGACTACTAACTCTTTAAGGGCTTGATCCAAGATCTTTTGATGTTGGGGAGATGCACGCAGTAGGTCTAAAATGGATATTTGCATAGGGGTCTTGCCAAGCTGTTCAACTAGGCTATAATCAGATGAAGTAAGAGTAGTAGGTCTACTAGGGGGTACAAGTCTAGTAGCAGTAGTAGGTCTAGATGGAGCTCTAGGTAGGGTGATCTTGGCATGACGTGTAGTGATAGCACAATGAGGGTCTTAAGCCTTCAATGTGAATGTGGATATGCAGGAATCAAACTCATTAAAGCAATTGATGGTGTAGTCATATCCGGTGCATGTGTAATTCACATTCCCTTGTAAGTTTTAGTTTGTCATGATTACCCAAAGGATCCTTGAAAATAGTGTGATTAGAGTTGGATGTTAACAGTGATGGATCAACTGTGATTACACCATCATCGATAAGGTCTTGCACTGCATGTTTCAATTGGAAGCATGATGAAGTCTTATGTCCTTTGGTGCGATGGTAATCATAGTACTTTTTGTCATCCCACCAATCATCTTTAGTCAATGGTTCATCTTTGATTGGGTGTAACTGCAGGAAGTTATTACTTAATAATTGTTGTAATGTAGTCTCAAGAGGTATCCCCAATGGTTTTAATTTTATTTCCTTGGATCTAGGATGTCTTCAAGGTTTGTCTTGCTTGGAAGTCACAGTTTCTATTATTGAGCTGATGTTTGATTAGAGGTTTGTGAATTTGTAGGGTTTGCACCTTTCAAAGTTAGTTGAGGTTGTGTTGTGCTAATTTTTCGTGCATCCACTATACCACCATTAGTCACATTCTTGTTTTTGGAGAAAAATTTTGGCTTGTCATTAGAGGAATTGGTGTTTGTGTTTTCTTTGTTTATCTTGAGGATTTCCTTGCAAATAAGAGCATCTTCAATACTAGCCCCTTTCTTCATTAGTTTAGAAATAGTGCATGGGATCTTGATTTTGAGTTCATTCATTAAGTACAGGACTAAGTTTTCAATGCATAAGTTAATTTGTTGTTCTTTGGGAATGTCTAGTGAGCATTGACTGACTAAGCTTCTCTAGCATAGTAAGAATGTGATGAATGGTGCTCCTGCCTTTTGTTTAGTTGAGCACAAATCAAAAAGTGTCACCTCATTTGTAATGTTAAAGGAAAAGTGGGAGATGAACTTGTCTGTGAGTTCTGAACAAGATTTGATATTACCAAGAATTTTGGAGTACCATTCAAGTGCATGCCCACCTAGAGAATGATGGAACAATCTCATAAGATAAGTGGGCTCATCATTGAGTTTGGTACATGAAGCACAAAATTCTCTAATATGATCAACAGGGTTTTCTTTTCCTTGATATTTTTCAAACCTTGGAGCCTCAAAGTGTTTTGGGAATGGAGGCATATACAAACCTTTATCAAATGGATTAGGATGTAGGTCCCTTTCTATATATAGAGCTTGTTTCTTCTAGACTCCCAATGCCTCGACTTGTTTGGAAAGTTGTTTGAATTGTTGTAATAGTTCATCATTAAGGTTTTTCATGATGGTCTTTCCTTCAAGTCTTTTGTGTCTATAAGTAGACTATTTATTGTGGCGGGCACTATGCATACTTGATCCTAACATTTCTATGTCTTATGAGTCTGGTGAAGTGTCACCAGGTGGTGGAGGTATGTTGGCACCTCAAAGACAGAAGGGTCCTTGTTTTTTGGGTACTTTTTGTTGCATTTGGTGTGGCACTTGTTGTGGGATTGACTATGATTGTTGTACCATGTGTTGTTGTTGTGCCATGTGTGGTAGTTGTTGTTGGGATACCTCTGTTGGTTATATGTGAGACCATGTATGTGAGTGTTGTTGTAGAGGTATCTATTGAGGTTGTTGTGGCACATGGTGTTGTTGTAATAAATGTTGTTGGTATGCAATTTTTTTCTCAAGGCATCTTCGATATTCCATTTTTTGTTTGAGTTGTTCTTGTTTTTTAGCAAACATGGTTTGTTGTTGTTGGAATTGTTGCTGAAATTGTTGTTGATAAATTGTGTGTAAGTCAAGTGGGTTCACATGGGACTACGTATTAGGAATTTTGGATGTTTTCCTCACTTGAGGTTGTTGTCATTGTGGTTGATGTTGTTGTTGATATGTGGGATGTGTGTTAAATGGATGTATACTTGGTTGAGGGTTGGATGTGTTAAGTCCTTGCGCCACCGCAGGTTGATATTTTTGTGGGAGTTGACTGAGATCTTGGAAAGTGATCATCATGTTGGTATTATTGTTTTGGCTCCTTTGTATTTTGGAGGTTTCTGCTTGGGACATTATATTGACTTGACAATGAGGTTCATCCCTTTTGGGAATAGGTGTAATGTCATTAAGACTTTTCCTTTGTATGTTAATAGGGACTGTTGTAGATGATGTTGCACATAGTGTACTCATGGGAGGCTCCATAACATTTGATGTCATACCACTTGGTAGGGTTAGGAGCAAAGGTGCACTTTGTTGACTTGCCTCTAAAGAAGGTATGTTTGGCATCCCTAGAGCACAAGTCCCTTTAGGTGTGTCTTTTTGTTGCATCATGTGACTAAAATCAAGTCTTAATGTCCTTTTGGGGTGTTTAGGAAATTGTGGTATTTCTTCGAACAAGGGGTTAACAATGATGTGTTCAAATGTACTTTGGAGGATTTCAATAGTTGATTCTTGATGGGACGTTATAGGTGCCATTATCGTGTTTGAAAACTTCGACAGTTGTTTTCCCTTATCTAAGTCCAAATTGATCATGGGTTGTATGTTTTCAATGGTTGTGTTGGTTTGATGTTTGGACTTAGGTCCTTCCACATTTGGGTTGAATTTGATAATTTCTTGGGGTACCAAAAGTTTGAAGTTTTTACGGAAGTTGTTGTCTTGACCTGCCCTAGCCATTTCCTCATCGATGATTCCATAATTAGTGTTAGAGTCATCACTAAGGTGTATAGTACCTTGTTGTATGTTTGATATGTTATAGTTGAAGATACTTGTGTTAGGTTGGTTGAATTCAAAGGAATGTGATTGTTCATCCTCGGGTGTGGTCGGTATACTTCCACCTCTAGGTGGTATCAGCACGAATATAGGTTCAAAGTTAGGAATCCACTAAACCATCCCATGTGTGGGGGAAGTGTTTGGAGGAAATATCATGGTAGGTGCATTGTTTAAGGTTTGTTGTGCCATAGCTTGATTATGAGGATCTTGTGGATACATGTTCAATGGGTCTACTAGTAAAGGTTGTGATGCCTCCATTTGTTCTTCGTCAATGGTTTGTTGGGTTCTCTTGATTTTCTTCTATCTTGGATGAGGTTTTTGTTGTGTTTGTGCCTCAAAAAACAAAGGTTGATAAATTTCCTTGGGTCTCTAGGCTAATTGTGTCCTAGTAAGTGTTGGCATGATACCTAAGAGTGTAGATGCAATGGAAATTTTGAGTGTTTTGGGTGATTTAGAGTGGTGGGTGTAGACACCTAAAAACCTTTAGAAAATAAAGTATTTTTATTTTTTGAAAACTTCCTGATGACATCATCATTTATTAATTAATTAATTATTTAATTAATTTATTTATTTTTATGCCATTGAATCCCTTTATCTTATTTAAAAATATTTAATTAAGGAATCCCTCCCAGAAATGTTTAAATCTTATTTAAACATTATTTCCTTATTTATTAATTATTTAATTAATAAATTGACCAAAAAACCCAAAATAAATTAAAAAATTATTTTTTTCCCAAAACTGGGCCAATTTCCTTAAGACCACTAACCTCTTCCAAAATCTTCTAATCCTTCTTTAATTTTGATTAAAGGTTAATTCCATCATTTCCTACCCCTAATCCCAACTCAAAATATTTAATTAAGATTAAATATTAATCCTCATGTTTATTAAAAAAGTTTTAGTAAATATCTCCTCAACCCAAACCCTTGAAATAAATAAAACTTTATTTATTTCCTAAAAATCTAATTTATCCTCATCCTAAGAAGTTCTAGACTCTTCTAGAAAGTCTTCATCCTCATCCTAGGAAGTTCTAGACTATTCTAGAAAGTCTTTATCCTCATCCAAAGTCTAGACTCTTCTAGAAGATGTCTTTAAACCTAATCCTAATCCCCTCCTAACCTTGTCACATTCCTTAAAAATGGGTTAAGACTTACTAACCCAAGCCAAAGTTAACAAATATCTCCTCTTTCACCTGCCCTTATTAAATGACATCCACTTGCCTATCCCTAAGCTAATCCTAAACCATCCTAATCTATCCTCTAATCATTTTCACAATCCTAAGCAAGCTTAAAACCTTCCTAATCAAGCCCAAGTCGAAATTCCTCTCAACTCCTTCAAAATATCCCAACCATAAAACTTTATGAAGCCCACTAGGTCATAAATGACTCTTCCAAGCCCTTTTATTGCTCTTACAAGCCATTATGAGGGTCTTTATGAAGATTTTACCCCTTGAGCCTCCTTTGTTGACTCATCCTTCCCCTTTCCTCCATCCTCTCACCCTATGACATGTGTTACTCTCTGATTGGTTGTAAGGAAGCACAATCCATGTGCTCTCCTCTCATGCAATTTGAGCCCTCCATGACCTTTTTCTCATCCTTGCATCTTAGCCCTCAATCCCTCAAGCCTCTTCCCTATAAATTGAATCCTTCCCCTTTGCAAAACAACACAATCCATGAAGTAAAGTCATAATGCCATTTTAAGAAGCCATTTTACATCAAAACCATACACTCACACCCAAATTCCAACTCCATTTGAAGCCCTTTTTGAAGATTTAGACAAAGCTACTCAACAATAGAGCTTCTCATTGAGAGAGCCCATTAATGGCTCATATTCTCAATTAAGAGCTCATCTTAGTCTATCTTGAAGTTAATTAATTTTGTTTAGTTTGTAGAAGCATTATTTAAATTTGGTTTCTATTAGCATACTAACATTGCTCATATACATTTTGGCACACCCGGTGGGACCTCGCATGGGTCATCTTCATTAGCTTTTTTAGTCAAGTTATGTATGTCATTTGCTAATTTTGGCTAATTTTTCTTATTTTTGTGATTGGTAGGATTGTATAAATTGGTTTTGTAGGTCCACATGAGCATGAAAAAGACAAAGGAACTCATAATCTATCTCATAGTGTTTGCAGATTTTTCAAGCTTATAGGTGTACAAAGAACTTAGAATTCTTCTTCCTCTTCTTGTCTATATTCTTCTTATTCCATCTACTTCTTCTTCTTCTTCTTGTGGGAGATATTGGCCTTTTTTTTTTAAGGAATCAAAATCATACACACTTCTTTTTAGTGCTTAAAATGAACCCCCAAATCATAATTAAATCTATTAAAAAATTAAAAATTTGCAAAAAGGAAAAAATCTTTTAACAAGTGAAACTAAACCAATCCAATAATTTGCATCCTTGCAACATCAAGGTTTTACATGCATTCATGCAAAGTTAGGAACACTTCATTTTTGGGAATTTAAAAATAACTTCAAGTTTCCATTTCAAAAGGTCAAAATCAACACTAAGTGCACACTAAAATATAAATCAAACTCAAAGCATCAATCAAGGATAAAATGAACCTCATTTGCAAATATTTTTAAGTTCTTTTAAAAATCTCATGAAAACTAAGAGTCCTAAATGGTTGCCAAAAATTGTCCTAAAAGCTTTGTTATTTGTTCCAAACAAATGTCTTGTTGCAAAATCTTGAATGTTTCTTAGGTTTTTCATGCATCAAAATAATCTAGGAATATCATTTTTGGGCTTAAAATATGCTTGCAAACTAGAACACAAAATCTTGAATGAAAACCAAAGTCCAAAGAGTGATTTTCACTTTTGAGTCCAAAACAATCTTTAATGATCTAAGGTTAAAACAAAGCACTTCAAAGTTCTTAAAACAACACACAAAATCTCAATCTTGAATGCTCAAAAGAAAAAAACTTGAATGTTTAATCACTTGTCTTTGAATGCATGTTGCTAAAATCACTCTTGAGTGCCATGGATTAAAATCAAGTTTGTTTTTTTTATGAATGCATGATTAAAACAACAAATCCAATCTTGAATGCTATAGATCAAATAATAATCTTTTGGGGCATAAAAAGAATCCATATTTTTGAAATCTTCTAAGTTATAAAAACTAATAAAGACGCTTTGACTAAGTTTGTAGTTGGACTCACCCTCTTTAATCACCCATAAATTTAACCATTGGTTGCGATCTCAGTGCCATGTATGGAGATGGGTCTACCTAAGAGGGTGTTAAGTGCTCCACGCAAATCAAACTCCACTCACTTGGGTTTTTAGTGGTTTTTTTAAGTTAGAAAATTCCTTGAATGCGCATTAATCTCGCTCACACTTCATTTGGGCATAAAAATTGGACAAATCTTGACGTGGAGGGCCTTCGGGCGTGTGCTTGGCAATTGAGTTTCACACATCTTTGTTTTGGGCTTAAAACAAACTCACACTCAATCTTGAATGCCTAACAATCAATGAACATTGCATGGTTTGGATGCATTTTCAATGATACTTGCATTTCTTATGTTGACGATCTCTCGACTTTCATTATGCTGATGATGATGTCAAATTGGAATGAACATTGTATGCCATAATCACAAGTGTCTTCAATCATAGCTTAAAAAATCCAAATCATCAATTGGAATAAATGTGTGTCTTTTAAAGCCCAAGATCATGTATGTGGTCTTGTTTTACACTTTTTAGGAGGCCTGCTTGGGGATTTCATCACCCCTTGGGATGACCTCAACTCCAATGTTCTAGCGGAGTATAAAAATTGGGAGGTGAATCCAAAGACACCTCTCTTGGAATCAAGATTTTGTCACTCGAGCTAAGCCTCAAGGAACTTTATACCCTTGAGAAGTGAAAGAGAAGAAGTGGGTTACCGCTCCTCTTGGCTGTGTGACATCTTTTTGGTTTCATCTACAGATTTGGGCCTCATGTACCTTTCGTATATCGAGGACTCCCTAGCTATAACAAATTTCATCCTTGTAGAAAGCTTCCTAGGATGTTGGTGTGTTTGACGTGCTTGCTCAAAAAAAAATTTTGCTTGTTTGTTCATAGCTTTTGAATGAATGTTTGCCAACTTTGGTCAAAATCCCAAAAAAGAAAAAATCTCCCAGCTCAAGGCATACTTAGTGTAGTCACTACCTCATCAAAAAATCATCCAAGCTCCCCCGTTGCCACTGAATCTATCTAGTTCCTTGCTTTAGAAAAATCCCAAATCCAAAGTCTCTCAAAATCATCCCCCCCAGCCAGCTAGCAACCCAATCCAAAATCACACCCAACCCTTTAGAGGGTTGTTGTCATTCTACTAGAATTTGCTATCCAATCAATCCGACCAATCCACCAGCCTCACCAAGGTTATCCCTTTGACAGAGCTTTGTCTAGGGTAATCTAGCTTTGTGACTTGTTATCCCTCATCACCTTGAGCTAAAGGTTGGGATCCACAAGTGGTCAATCTCATGTCATGCCCATAGGATCATTAGTCTATCCTTAAGTTGACACAATCTCCACCAATCCAATGCATAGGAAAGCAAAACTCTCACTTTTTGACAGCATGCCCTTGAAGTCTTCCATCCACAGGAAAGCCAAAAATCTCCAGCCAATCCTCCTTAGGTCTATAATACAGCTTTGACTCTCCCTAGGAAATCCTTCATCAGCCAATCCAAAATCTATGCTTAATCCAAATCCAACCATAAGCTTCCATGTTCATCCATATGCAAGACCCCATTCCTATCAAAACATGAAATCCCAAACCTATCATGATGTGTTTGGTCATATTTTTCTTGCTCCCGCCACCTCCTATTCCAATGATGATGAAAATCTTGTTGACTATGATGGGTATATTGAAAGCCTTAGAAACATTCCCCCAAGCATCCCATAAAATCCATGCATTCTTCCAAACTATCTAGTCATGCCATCTGATATCCCAGCTTCTCCTCCATCACCCAATCAACCAAGCTTCCAATCTTCCACCCCCATCACACTAGCTATTCCTGTCAATCCACCTCCACCTTCGACACACGAGTCTCCAAGGAATCTCCTAGAGGAAATACAAGAAAAGTTGCCTCCAGCAGTCGATAAGCCATGTCATCTAATCCAACCATGTGAAGTAGTCAATAATGAAGCTTCCCCATCTATAATATCACCTCCATCTCCCATAGCTATCATCCCCATACCATCCATCAAATTGCTTAAAATCCTTCCACTTCTCGCAAGCATCAAAATCCCACCATCTGTCAAAACCCTCCAAATCCTATCCACATCACCTCCAAGCATTTCCCAAATCTCCCATAATGACCCTTATGCATCCATCTTCTACTCACCCATCTCCACTACTGAATCTCCCATCTATCCATCCACTGCCTTTGAAGAGTCCATTCCTTCACCTCCTATCACACCAGTATGAATGCTCAAAATGATGGTTAGGACACTTGAAATGATTGATAAAGTGGTCAAGATGATGAATAGGTATGCAAAGATGCAAGATGGTGAATGCAAAGTGCTGATTTTGAGAAGTGAATGCAAAAGACTACGAGAGGTAAACTGAACCTAAATGGATGCAATATGAAAGGTAACAGATGCTAAATGAGGACTAAAAGGTGCAATATGAAGTCTATATGATGCATGAATAAGGCCTATACTAGGGTGAATGCAAGTGAAGTCTATGCAAGTGTGAGATCTATGTTTTTCCAAGCACATTTAGGAGCACAAGTCACCATGTTTTCCAAGGTTTGAGTGTGTTCAACCAAAGTTTGCCGAGTTTGGACAAGGGCTAAAATGTTTTGGCAATGTGTGATGTTTTGACAAGTTTTTTTTTTTTTCATGTTTCCAAGGTGTAAATTTGAATGTTGGCTTTTATCTTGATTATGTTTTACACACACACAAGACACATTAAGACAACAATAGTTGTTGTTAACAGTGAACAAGCACACCACAACTTAGGCTTTTAGGATTGTATCCACTGAATTCCTACTTGAATCAAAGTTCAATTGCGCTTATCTAGAGTGGACAACCTAGGATCTTGGCACCACAGGCTCCCCCTTACAGTGCACTCACTTCTCAAGGCTACCAAGATCCACTTCCCAAGGGGCACAACTTCCCAAGGGACTATTGCCTCTACTAAGGATTGCGAGAATGTAGGATGTCTTCATGGGCATGGGTGACCCCTTTGTTAGGAAAAAACCATGGACAAAAATTAAAACTACATGCAAATATAACCAATAATAGAAAATAATAGAACACACAGAAATAAACACAAGGCACCAAGATTTAACGTGGTTCACCCAATCCCTGGGCTACGTCCACCAAACAGCAAGTCCGATCTTATTACAATCCAGTGATTACAACCTGATTACAATCCGTAATCCCTTACAGCTCAATACCGCCGTAAGAACCAATTTCGTATCACCACATATCTAAAATACCCAACCCTAAGCCCTTTTTATACAAGTATTAAACCGCTTTAAGGTTATAACATGTCGGCCATATGTCGGCCATAATATGTTGGCTACCACTATTTATGAAGTATGTACAGTACTTTCCTGATCAGTCACCATAATCTAACACCCTTGACCCAATGGATAGAAAGGATTTTGGAGACTAAAAAATAGTTTTTAGTAAGGGCATTCCATTTAGCAATTAAATGATAAACTTTCGTAGAAGCTCACCTAGCCTCAAGAACCGAGGTTTGACACACCACAAGGGTACTGGAGGAGAGCTATCATGCAACAATACCATCGACATGGCTTTCACCATAATCAAATTTTATATAGAAGTTGGAATGTTGACCTATCTTTGGCCCATTATCGCTCTGAGGTTTTCCCCTAGCATACCCAATATCGAGTATCTTGGTCCAAGGTAGGCATCCTATAGAAGTTACATAGATTTCTCTTACACCCAAGATCCACGAATGGCGAGGGGAGAGGATACATCCAATGTAACCCCTAGGGATTTAAAAATTATAGACATGCTAGGTAGAAAAGAAAAAGTTCATTTTAAGCACCAAATGAAGTGTTATCTAATCTAGGAAATCCAAACACATAGTTTTGAAAGACACACAAAGTCTTCGACAATGTCCTGCAAAGCACACATTAGTAGTTTCTTATGATCATGTCTTCATCCCATGATTGCCACATACTGCAAGTAGACCATTAGTAACACAAAAATAATCTAATCTAAGTTCTAGAGGGAAATGGAAACCTTATGTGCAGATTCTGATTGATGTATGTGCTCACTGTGAATTGGGTGTGCTCTGACAAAGCAGGTGGCACCCCAAAACGTCAAAATGTCTTAGAACATCCCAAGTGCACCTAGATAGTTTAGACTACATCAATGATATATTTGGGGCCCAGTTGGGTGCAATTGGTAGTTTTAGGGTGCAGTTGGGAAGTCAGGTGCAAAGTGTGGGGAAATGGTGCCCTAAATGAGACCTAAAAGTAGCAAATCTTAAAAGCTACACTCCCAAGTGCACCTAAATAGTGAAAACTACATCAATGATGCAATTGGGAAGTCAAAAATAGCAAAAAGAGGTTTTGGTGGCTTCTAGACTCCTAAAACTTCTCCTAGGGGTCCCAAGTGCGCCCTGACAGAGCAAAGTGCACCTTAGGACAAAAAGCTAATAGAATGCATGAAACAAGAGCATATAAGAATTTTATTAGACCCCCTAATTAATCTAGGTGTGAAAAGGAATAGCAGGTAGTCATTATACCCTTCCAAGTGAGCTCCTTCCTTGCACCTACAAGCACAAAATAAGAAAACCCAAGTTAGATATGGATGTTCACATCGGGTTCACCAAATGTAGCAACTAGAAATTGGGTTACCTACATAACATACTATGAGAAATCACAAAACTCAATCAACATACGTTAGCACCCACTAGTCTACCATGAAAGCCAAACTAATAAAGAAAGAAATAAAAACCCCCTCTTTTGTTTGTAGCTCCCATGTCCTTCTTTCTTCTCCAAATGATGTAGCTCCAAATTTTCCTAAAGTGCCCACAAAATTGAAGCAAAAGTCTATGATGTGGATAATGCCATGAGAATACTAGAAGTGTGATTTTAGTGTGAGAGCAAGAATGAAAAATGCAAAGAGGTAGGGACTCAAAGACTCAAGAATTTGGACCTAAAGACTTCCAAGACTTCCAAGGATTCAAGGGCCAGAAATGAGAGGAAGAATGCTCATTTTATAATGGGCATGGAGGGTGAGAGCATTGGATTTGTCACCCATAGATATGCAATGTGGAAAGAGATTCCTTTGAGAATCCATGACGCATATGACAAAATATGCCAATTGTAAGATTCTATTACGCATGAAAGTCAAAGTTGGCTAAATGTGGAAGAGATGGAGAAGTAATATATGAGGGAGAAAATATCTGCATGAATAGATGAAAAGTCTTTGGAATTTTTGTCAATGACGGAGAAGTAATATATGAGGGAGAAAAGAATCTATGAGGGGGAAATCAGATCAAAGAAAATCAAATAAATATTTTTGTCAAAAAGGGAGTAATAACCTAACGAGGGAAATATAAGAAAGAGGCATACATTCCTATTGAAGGAGATTGACAAAGTTTACATTATCCTATACAGAGGAAGGACATATACTAATATAGGGAGAACTTTCAAAGTGTCATTTTCTTTTTGGTATTGTTGTTTATATTAGTTTGCTATCAATGTCAAAGAGGGAGATTTTTGAAAAGAGATTGTTTGAAGTATAAAATTTTTAATAGAACAATCATTATTTTGTTAATGATGTCAAACCTGCTACTTGCTGGTGAGAAAATTAATTTTTGGCTTGAATGCTATCATTTAAGTTGATTGATGAAGAGGATTTTAAAAGAGGAGATAACAAGAGAATCTAGAGAAAGGTTGACTTATTTGGTGTATAAAGGAAGCACTAAGATCAAGTAAGACATTAATATTATAGTGCATTGTTTATCTACTTAAGTTTGGAATGAAAGATTACTCAAGAAAAGACTAGAAGAAGATCAAGTAAGAAAAGTGTCTACTAAGCCTTGCTAAGACACCAGTGCAAGCTAAGCAGAATATAGTAGAAGCCGAGTGAAAAAGAATAGATGGTGAGTGAAGAAGACAAACAGTGCAAACTAAGTGAAAGTTAGTGTATGTTGAGTAAAGTTTAGTTGGTGTCAAGAATTAGTAAACTTTAGCATTTTTGAGTGAACTAGTGTTGGTTGAGTGAAAAAATAGTATATTTGTAAAGTGACAATAAATAATGTTAAATCAAATATTTGACAAATATCAACCAACTAATTTAATTTCTTGAATTATGTGGAGTGTGTGTAAAATAACTATAATGAGTTGGTGGCACAAAATTCAAGGTAAATTATTTTGAGGTGAATTCAAGAAAGATTGTAGAGGAAGTTTCTAGAAGGAACTAAAATGGAAAAGTGGGTGAATTCATTGATTCTTTCCTGACTCTAAAATGGATGATTGTGGTTAAGCGACAAAAGATCTAAATTCTCTATTTATAGAGATATGTAGCTAGAAGAAATGGTTGTCAAGTATGAAAACTTAAGGAAGACACGAAGTCTAGGCTATTACTTCATGTAGTGTCTCAACAAAAGAGACTACAATTGGCATACAAAGAAATAAGCCTTAATGGATTGAATTCTTGAAGGGTGAACAAACTATCAGAGTTGGAGAGTATGAATGCCAAGTAGAATGGAGGACTAAACTAGAGATCTATAATCTATAAGTGAGTTTTATTCTAAAGAATTCCAATAATGAATAGTTCATTATATGCCTATGTAAAGTAAATAAGATGGTATAAATAGGAATTATCCATATTTTTGTAAATTTTGTAATGGCCATGTGAAGACATTCATAATTTTTGAAGTTTTGAGTTTTTGGACTTAATGATTTTTCCCATATGTTACCATCAATGCCAAAGAGGAAGATTTTTCAAATTTTGGATAGGGTAGATAGTATGATGTTGTCATTTATGGAAACATATATCCTACATGAATTAAGAAAGATGTAAGAATACAATTTTGGGAGTCAAACTTAGAAAATTGTCTAAGTTTTACTTAGTTTTCTTGTCAACTGAGGTAAATATTTAGTCAACGAGCTTGATAGAGAAGGAATTGGCATGTGTTTGGTTAAGGATTAATAGTATAGAGTCTAACAATCATGCATGTCATTGTGCCAATCTATACAGACATTACAAAATAAATTATAATAGTTTTCCTAGTTGCAATAATGAGTCAACTCATTAGGATAAAGATAAGGAATAAAGCATTTTGGGTTAAAAAAAATTTTTACCAAAATAATTACTTGAATAAGTAGGGAAAACATCCTAGATGTTAACCCTAAGTGGGAAAATTATAATTTTATGTGTTGGGACACATTTGAAAGGTAGAAGGCTGCCTAGAAAGACAATTTGGGATATAAGAAAGACATTTTGAGAAAGTTAAAGTGTGTTTTGTATAATGTTGTACTATAAAGTTATGATGTTATGATGAGAACTATATGATGAAAATTTAGATGATAGAGAAGATCTATATGTATGATATAAGTGATATTTTAGAATTCTAAATTGGAAACCAAGATACTAGGAGATGAGGGATGAATCAGGATTTGTAATACTTTTAACCTTTTTCACAATACTAGTGCATTCACCATATTTTCCATCTTATATCTAATTTCTTATGCATGAATAGATTATAAAATCAAACTATAACAAAATTTATATATAATCTATCAATCACATGCATTAAAAGTAATCACATGACATAAAGGTTCTAGTTACCCATAAACACTTCAAGGTGAAGGCAAAACTAGGGTGGGGATGACACCCACAAATCTTCACTATTGCAATAATAAAGTTAACCTATTAGGGTTAAAATGTTTGACCATATCCAATGATCTAACCTATGAGGAGGCTACCTTGTTAAAATATTTTGAGACTATTATATCTCACCGTGTTAGAGGATTTTACACTTACAACAAAGTAAGGACTCTATTAGGAGATTTACAAAGATCTATTAAGATCACTTTGTTAAGAGATTTATCCTCACTCAATCTATTAAAACTAATTAAATATTTGATCATTAGTCTTCTCTAATAAGATGATGTTAGATCTCCTCTATCCAATCTTTTATGATCTATGGTCTAATAAGGATTTTTTGTCCTCCACTACTTAACTAGATCACTTGCTCTATTTAAGAATAACAAAACTCTTTGCCTCTTCTATAATGTTCCTGTATTCACACTTGAATCACATAAATAGCTTATTCACTCCTAAATATCACCATACACTTAACCATGTCATACAAAACTATGTTAAGTTCTACCCTATTTGAATATTTCATAAAGATTTATCTAGATGCTTCCTTGTTTTTCCTTTGCATCTAATCTGTTCATCATAGAACATACGAATCTGTGATCCACCACATAAAATGTGTAAAAATCTCTGTAAAAAACTCTAAAAATATTAGATATCTTTCTCATATTAGCCTGAAATGGTTTACCTCAAAAATTGTATCATTCTTGACTTTAATGTAAATTCTGCGTTGCTCAATACTTGCTACATATGTTGCTCGACACTCACTGTATATCTTGTTGACACTTGGTTCCTACTATGCTCAATATTTTCTATGTGCATTAGCTTCAATATTCTTGAACTGCTCAGTTAACATTAGACTCAACATGCATTGAAAATACTTAGTGACCATATATTGGAAATATTTTAGAATAACTGAGAGGGGGGAGGTGAATTAGTTATCCAAGGTCCAGATATACAAATAAAACTTTTCTTATCTTACTGAACCCATAAAACATTCATATTCATGCATGCATCCAAATGAACATGTGAATACTTAAAACTTTTAGGTTACTGTCTAATCAAATTGTAGATATGTAAAAGCTAACTTTGCTCAGCACCTACTATCCACTTGGTCAAGCTTAGTAGACAAACTTTATTTAACTTATTCTTGTAAACTTTCTAAGTGTAGCTAGTCATTTTGTAACCTAAAGTATATCATCAATACATCATGTCATCATTGTCTTAACTAATCCTTGTACTTCATTACATAATCATAACTCAACCTTTCCTCTAGGTTCTTTTTTTACATCTTATTGATTAAAACCTCCTCATCAATCAACTAAGTGATAGTACTTGATTCTTATAAGAAATTGTCTTACTAGCAAATAGTAGGTTTGACATTAGTGACAAAAAAATAATTGAAACATATAATCTTCTTCAACAATCTCCTTCTTAACAATCCTTCTAGTCAATGATCTTTTCAATCAAATTTCAACAATCTCTCTCTTTGGCATTGATGGCAAACCAAACTAATTGAACAAATCAATCAAAATAACTAGGTTAAAATAGTAAGGCAATACCAAAAAGAAAATTTGTATTTCCTCTATCAGCAACTTCCATCTTCTAATTAGGTTACAAAAATTCTTTCTTATAACTCCATTTGATGATGATCAATTCTCCCTCTTTGTTGTGATGCTTTCTCTGATATGCTTTTTTGATTCTCTGATCACTTTCTCCATCTCTGATCAATAGATCAACTTAGGACTTTCTCCCTCTTATCTCTTGCACTATATCAATAAAACTCTTCTACTAATGATGATCAGTTTAATGTAATTTCTCCCTCTTTGAAAAAAAATTCAAAGAAATATACCAAACACTTGGCATCTTTAATACATGTAGATATAATCTTTTGTAGGTTCTTAAATTTCTCCCTCTATCATCTTTCTTGTGACTAATTTGTAGTTCCAGTTCTATGATTACTTTAGGTAGTTCCTAAAGTAAGATCCGCTGCATCAATTTGTATTATATGAACATCAACTTGTTTGACGGAGGGCACTCCCTCTATTTTTTACATAGCCTTTGATAGGGGTATCACCCCTAGTTTACCTCTTAGATACTCATAAGCATCCTTAGGTAATGCTTTTATGAAGATATCAACAATTTGCTCCTTTGTGTTAACATATTCCATCTTCACTTCTTTATCTTGAATCAATTCTCTTACACAATGATACTTAATTGTAATGTGTTTCATCTTTGTGTGCATCATTGGATTCTTTTTTATATTGATAGCACTTGTATTATCACAATAAAGTATCACTGGTTCAGTGATTTCTTCCTTCATTCCTTTGAGTAGTTGTTTGATCTATACAATGTTTGTACAATTTACAGTAGCATCAACATATTCACCTTCAATATTAGATTGAAAAGTACAACTTTCCTTCTGTCCATGTAACTAGTCCTTTTCCTAAGAAGAATGCTCCTCCATTGGTGTTCTTTCTATCATCAATGTTTCCAACCCAATCAGCATCACTATAGGCTCCAATTTCAAACTTTTTATTCTTCTTGTAGTATAAACAAAACTCTTATGTTCCTTTTAGATATCTAATTATTCTCTTCACAACCATTAAGTGATTCTCCTTGGGATTAGCAAAAAATCTTGCAACTATCCCTATAGCTGATGCAATGTCAAGTCTGCTATGTACCACATATTGCAATTTTACAATCATGGATTTGTATAATGTCTGATTCACCTTAGCTCAATCATCATTCTTTGATTGCTTGTATATTGTCACCATAGGTGTACTTACTAGTTTGTAATCCTCTAGTCCAAATGTCTTCAATTTCTCTTTGACTTACTTTGACTAAGTGATTTATATACCATACTTCATCTGATATACTTGTAATCCCATAAAGAATTTGATCTCTTGAAACATAGACATTTCAAATTCTTATTCATCTAATTTGAAAAGTCCTTACACAAAGAATCTTTTCCTCCAAATATGATATCATCAAAAAATATTTCACATAACAATATACCTTTTTTTTCTGTCTTCATGTACAGATTGTTGTTTTCATTAGTTCTTTCAAATCCAATCTTCACAAGATAAGTATGAAGTCTCTGATATCATGCTCTTGGTGCTTCCTACAATCCATATAGGGCTTTGTGATGTCTACATACTTTTTATCATCAACAAATCTTTTTGGTTGTTCTATGTAGACTTCTTCTTCTAATATGCGATTGAAAAATGTAGATTTAAAATCCATCTAATAAACATCGAAACCTTTTTATGTAGCATAAGAAAGTAGAATTCTTACTCCTTCCACTGTTGCAATACGGGAAAATGTCTCACCATAGTCAATTACTTCTTCTTGTTCATATCCTTTACAAACTAATCTTTCTTTATTTCTTGTCACTTCACATCTAGCTTGTTTCTAAATACTCACTTGGTGCCAATCACATTCTTGTCTTCTAGTCTAGGAACTAGACTCCATATTTTGTTCTTCTCTATATGTTGAATCTCTTCTTCCATTGCCTTGTACCAGTCATCATCTTTTAATGCATCTTTTACTATTTTGGGCTCCTTCATGCTTAAAAAACATGATTCACTTCTCAATCTATATCTTTTCATTGTCCTTGCATCTTTGTTTCCAATGATTTCATCAAGAGGATGATGTCTTTTGACATATTTAGACAATCTTGGCTCAACTCTTGTTTCTACATTTTATCTTTTAGCTTTAAGTCACTGTGTGCATCTTTGTTAGGTATCTCAACATCTCTTTCATGTATACTAATTTGAGAATCAAAATGTGCATTTTCTTCATTCTACAACTTAGCATCTAAATGTAGCTCGGTTCCTATATGCAAGTTAGCATTCATAGGATGTGACTTAGAAATTACTAAAACTTTCTATTGATTTGTAACTTGATTTGTAGCATCTTCTTTAGTAGGCATTCCTTAATAGAAGTATACAAATGATTTATATTCTTCCTATTCTTTTATAGGTTCAGCCTCATGTACACTTGTAAATTCATTACAATTTACATTTGCACTTTTCACAATTTTGTTAGTGTTAGTATTTAAACACTTGTAGGCTTTGCTTCTTGTGGAGTATCCAAGGAATATACCTTCTTCACTTTTTGCATCAAACTTTCCATTCCTAACATCTTTAAGAATATAACACTTACTTCCATATACCTTAAAGTATTTTACATTAGGTGGATATCCATATCATGGTTCAAAAGGTGTTTAATGAGTACCTTTCTTGACTTGCACATGGTTTAAGGTATATACAACAATACTCACAACTTCTCTCTAGTATTTTAGAGCAAAATTCTTTCCCATCATAAGTTTTTTTGAATAGTCCATTATAGACCTATTTCTTCTTTCAACAATTCCATTTTGTGGAGGGGTCCTAGGTGTAGATGTCTATCTTTTTATTCCTTTGTCATTACAGAACATGTCAAACTCATTTGAATTGAATTATCATCCTCTGTCTAATCTCAAACATTTCAGACTCTTACCTATTCCTTTTTCAACTCTTGCCAAGTACCACTTAAACATTTGAAAATCATAAAATTTCTATTTTAGAAACATGACTATCATCATCCTAGAGTAATCATCAAAAAATAACATTATGTACTTATCTCTTCTATAGCGTTTCAGTTCATTTGGTCAACACAAGTTAGTATGAAAAATCTCTAGTATTTCTTTAGAGGCATAAGCTTTACTCTTAAACCTTGACTTTCACATTTTTCCTAGCTGACATTATTTGCATACTATATTATCAAGTTTCTTCAACTTAGGCAAACCTCTAACTGTTTTCATGTTAATGATACTAACAAAATTATCAAAATTATCATGATATTATATCTTGTGCCAAAGTCATGCATCATCAAGTTTTGCAATAAAATAAGTAGAATCCTCTATATCCAAATAGAAAAAATTACTTCTAGTTTGATCACCTTTTCCAATTAGCTTCCCATTTGTGTCATATATCTTGGCAGTTTTATTTTCAAATTCAACCCTGCATCCCAAATTCTTCAATTGTGACACACTTAACAAGTTATAATTTAATCCTTCAACATAGTAAGCATTGTCACATGAATTCTTGTCTATGAGTTTGATAGATCCTTTTCCTTTTATCAAACATGGTGCATTATTACAAAATCTTACACCATTTCCATCACAACAAGTTAAGGTAATGAACTTACTTTTGTCTCTAGTCATGTGATGTGAGCATCCACTATCAATGATCCATTTATCATTCTTGTTCACACAAGTCACAAGTGTAGTTGCCTCATCCTCATCAAATTCATCCTTCATTGCAACATATAACACTTCATCTTCATGTTCATCAAAATTATTTTCATCAGCAATGTAGCATGGCTTCTTTCCTTTATCTTTGTAATCTCTACTATCATCTTGTCTTCTATTTTTGTATTTGTTTCCTTCTCTATAGTTCTTCTTCTACGTACATCTTGCAACAATATGACCAACTTCATTACAATTGAAACAAATGATGGGTAACTTACTTTTGAACTTGTCTTTACCTCTATGAAATCTTTTTGCTAGTAGTGCTTCCAATCGTTCAATGTCTTCCTCCTCTGTATTATTGTCATTGGATGCATATTTTATCTTTCTCTTCTTCTTCTTCTTCTTCTTCTTCTTCTTCTTCTTCTTCTTTACCTCCTCAGAATCCTTCAATAACAACTTAGCTTTGAAAGAAAATTCAAGACTCTCTAGTTTGTAATTGTTAGATAGCTCAAAAGTAGTGAGTCTACCTACTAGACCTTCAAGGGTTAGATCATTTCCTGGAAGACATCTCAACTCTTGGATTGTAGAAACTCTAATAGCATAGATAGGAATTAATGTTCTCAAGACTTTACATAACACTGTATCATCATCTATATGACCAATATCACCTTTTATTGCACTAACAACTTCTTTTATCCTAGCAGCATATTGAGCAATATTCTCACCTTCTTCCATTCTCATGTCACCAAACTTACCTCTGAGGCTCTCAGACTTGGCTCTTTAAACATTTTTGTCTCCTCTATAGATGGTGGTCAAGGCATCCGACATCTTCTTTGTAGTGTTGTAGCCTTTGATATCATCAAATTTGGCATAGCTTAGAGCAGAGGAAATCTCCAACATCACCTGATTGTGTTCCTTTTTCTTCTTCTTCATATCTTCAGTAGTTAAGGCTCCTACTGGATCAACATGTTCCACTACAATGGTAGTTTTTGTATGATCTCCAAGTCCTCCAAGATGTAGCTTCATCAGACTTTTCCATACATGAAATTTATCTCTGTTGAGCTTGGGTACTTCTCTTTTAGACATCTTGATCTTTGTGCTTCTAGTACCTTAAAACTAGTCCTCTTAAGCAAATGGCTCTGATACCAATTGTTGGAATTCTTTTAGAATAACTAAAAGGGGGTGGGGGGGCGGGGGAGTGAATTAGTTATCTAAGGTCTAGATGTACAAATAAAACTTTTCTTATCTTAGTGAACCCATAAAACATTCATATTCATGCATCCATCCAAATGAATATGTGAATAGTTAAAACTCGTAGGTTACTATCTAATCAAATTGCAGATACATAAAGTATGAAACACAACACATTCATCAGCACACTTGACATAATGATTTAACTTAGGAACCTAATTTGAGAAAAACCACCAGTAACATGCTACTCCTTTTCACTCTTCTAAAGTGATGCCTTGTGAAAGGCCAACCCTATTAAAGGTTACAATACACACTATTAAATGTGATTTGGTTCAGGGATTTCAATCACCTTATTAAAAGTGATCCTTGTTAGAGGACTTTAGGCCGTTTACTTGGAATGTCACCCTGTTAAAGTATTTTCCAATGACTCTTAGGTCAACCTTAATCCAAAGGATTTAACCTAGACTAATACAATTGTTATAGAGTAACAATAGATCTTTGATCTGATACAGCTTACAACTTCACTTGCAAATTATAAATCTTTGTTCAGTCCTCAATTCTACTTGGCTTTCATACTTTGTAGCTCTAACAGCTTGTTCACCCTTCAAGCATTCATCTCCTTAAGCCTTCTAGCTTGGTATGCCATTGTAGACTCTTCTCTTGGGTCACTTAAAGAATCAAAACCCTTGATTCCTTTTCCTACTTAGGTTCTTGCACATGACGCCAACCTCTCTATCCTCTTTCTTCATGACTAGACATTCCTATATAAAGAAAATTAGAATATTTTCCTACTCAATATCCATCATTTAAATTAGCATTTTTGGTGGATTAGGTAGGATACAATGTATCTACCCCATATCTTGTCTTTTCTAGAAACTTCTCTTAGAATCCATTTGAATTCACCTAAAAATGGTTTACATCAGATTTTTTGTCACCATCTCATCAATCTTATCTTCCTCCTAGTTCACAAGTTCCAATAAAACAAACTTGTTGGCTTATATTTTGTGAATCTTCAATCTTTGTCATAATGTAGTAGCTCAACATTATCAATCTTCTGATTCTCAACACATATTGCATCACTCGGCATCAATTGTAAAATCACTTGGCATCAACTAGATTTTACTAGTGCTCAACATCAACTAAAATTTTCTCGACATCAATTATCTTTCTCAGTATCCACTAGAATTTTCTTTCACTCAACTCCAATTGACTTTCTACTAGACTTGCACTAACTTTGCTCGGAACCTACTATCCACTCAATCAAGCTTGGCAAACAAACTTTATTTAACTTATTATTCTAATCTTTTTAAGTGTATCCAGCCATTTTGTAGCTTTAAGTAGATCATCAATACATCATGTCATCACTGTCTTAACTAATACTTGTACTTCATTACATAATCATAAGTCAACCATTCCTCTAGGTGCTTTTGTTACATCTTATTGACCAAAACCTCCTCATCAATCAACTAAGTGATCGTACATGAATCTTGTAAGTGATTGTCTTACTAGAAAATAGTAGGTTTGACATCAATGACAAAACAATGATTGAAACACATAATCTTCTTCAACTATCTCCTTCTTAACAATCTTTCTAGTCAATGATCTTTTCAATCAAATTTCAACACCATAGAATTACTTGGCTACAATAGAGCTCAGTATATAAGTTTATATAAGTTTTACATAACTCGACCTATATAGAGTAGCTTTGTCATAGTGATGTCCATCTGACTTTACCTAGTAAATGACTAAGTGTTTGACACTAATAGACAACAATAGTTAGAGAGACCAAAACTCTCCCCCTTTGACATTAGTGGAAAAAATATTTTTTCATGATTACATCATTACAAATATGAGGAGTCCCCCTAAGCCTATGACTCAGTTCATGTAGAACTAAAAAAATTTGACTTATATAGAATAAACAAATAATAAAAAAATTATACACATGACTCTAAGTATTGAGATTTTTTTAGTGTCATACCCTATTTGCCTTCTTCATTTTTATTTCCTTTCAAACTCTTTTGATCATCATTATCATTATTACATTCCACTTTTTCTTCTTTTTTTTTCTCCATTCAAAATATGTAATCATTATTACATTTCCCCCTTGCTTTTGTCACTCATGTCTACTGCTAGGCGTGAATGGGTGGAATCAAACCATACTTTTCAATAATTTTTTTATGAATTTGGTTGATCATAGCATGTTCATGATCCCAATTGGTTCTTGCTAATTCCAAAATGTGATTTTGCAACTATACCCTAGTTGCCAAATCAATCAAACTATCAGCCACTGAAAGATTATGATCTTCATTGATAGGATCTTGTACTGATTTGATTTATCTTTTCATAACCTCCAAATGAGGTATCAATTTTGAATGAATGTACATCAATTTTGATCTCATGCTACTACCAGCTACCTAAATCTCAGCCAATTTTCCTTGAGTATTCAATAACTTATTATAGTCTTTGGAGCTAGATTTGGCTAATTACAAAATAGTGCTAGTTGCTTTCTTCATATCAGCTTGAATCTGCTAGATGTTTTCTTGGACATAATTAGTGAATCTTGGCACATGACATAAAATATTTCAAATGTTATACTTTCTAAATTAGTTTTGATGTGTTCTATACATGTTCTTGTAATTAAACTTTGTGCTTGGCAATTGTTATAGAAATTTTGTCACAATGTTATTCTTAAATTTTCTTGTTGACCAATCCATCAATTTTTCATTGGATTCAATATCTCCAGCATTTATTTTCTCAAAACTATTTATAAATTGGGAAATGATTGGGGCTTATCTAATAAAGTTTTGTATATTAGACGCCTCAACAAAAATGTCTTTAACATCATGTAGTACCTACTTCTGTTGATGTTCCCTTCTTATCTCTTCCTACTTTTTCTTCTTAGCCAAAATTTCTTGCAACAAAATTGTTTTCTCAAGAGTGAGATTTTCCAAACTCCAATTGTGGCATCTCAATAAATTCATCTAGAATAACTTTAATATCTAGAGAGAGGTACTTTATTTCTTTCCTTATGTGAGATATAAAAGTGATGTTGCTCGGCATTACTTTAGGAGATAGTGAGGGGGTATCACCACTCATTCATGTTTGTACATCAATGCTAGAGACAATAATAGGTGCACTCAATACTATCTTATTTTCCTCCTCATTTACCTTAATGTGAGGTTCTGATACATTTGGTCCTTCTTGATATTTGGTAGGAATGTCTACACTAATGTTCTTATCAATTTCTTCCACCTCTTGCTCCTCCTTATCTACATCTGAGAGATTTTTTGGAGTATTAGGGGTGTTGGCATGAGCTAGTGACATTCTTCCTTTTAGACTCACCACACCTAAATTCATTTCATCAATCTCATCATCTTGAGTAGTAGATGTCTCAATATCATTTGCTTTAATTGTGAGACCAAAATGCTTTTCTAAAGTAGTTCATTCTACTAAATTACAATAACAATTTTATTTTTCAATATCATAAAGATTATGAATTTATGAATGAATCTATTCTTGTATCTCTCCAAAAATGTATCCTTCTATTCTTGTGATTGATGAGGAATAACCTTGGCTAATGTCCTAGTTATAATGTTTTCCTCTTCTTATGTTGCCTATAGCCACCTTCTAAAATGTATATTGTACAAATCTATAGGTATCTTCTTCTCTACTTCATTCGGAGCTAACTTATGATTTTTTCAGCATATCTATCATGGCCTCCTTAACTTTTTTTCTATCAGTATTATCCAGTGTGTCATATTTCACAAATCTAAAACTATATAAGCCTAAAAAAATTATTAGGTTGACACACACATCATCAATAATTTTTTTTCCCTTATGGGTGGTCCTTTAAAAAATCTCATTCTCTTTGGTTTTGACCCACTAGACTCAATAGCTTACATTGATCTTTTCTTTGCAGATTGCTCAACACTAACTATTTCCCTTGTCCTTTGTTTGGTAAGTGGTGGAGGAGAGAGGAATGTCACAACTAGCCTCTTTGAAGTTCCTTTAACCCTTTTTCTAGGTGGTGTGACAACAATTTGGGCTTTACCCTTAACTCCTTCTTCTTCCTCTTCTTCATCACCACTACCCTTTTCTTCATCTTCTCCTCGACCTTATGTAATCTACAGAGGTTCATTTCTCTTGCCTTGGATGCCTAGCTTTACCTCTAGGTCTCCAATCATTTTCTTCCTTTTTCTTCTCTTTGGAAGCTATCTTGATATTTGTAGTAATTCTTGCCTTATCTTCTTCATATTTCCCAAAAGATTAAGCTTCTATATCAATTTCTTCTTTCAAAAATGCAACATTATTTGCATTAACTATATCACTATCAATCTCATAATCAACTATTGTTAGCCATGCATTCCTTGGCTTATGTGTTATTTGTGCCTACTAAGAGACATACATCATTATAATGTTTCATTACCAACTCTTCTAGAATTCTCATCCTTATTCTCATTCTCTATATAAATTCTTCAAAATATGTATCCATGAGGTTTTCAAAATTCTTTCCTAATTGAGTTATATACTCATTGATTTGCCCTATTATCGGTTTTCCTTATTCCCAAACAATATTGCCAATACCAAGAAAATGCTTTTGAATGTAGAGGAAAATACACATAACAAGTGATCTGAACTTACACATTGAGTTCTTTTCCTTCCTCATGGCTGCTAAGGTTTCTACTAATTGTAGTCTCGGCAATTGAACAAGACCATATTCATGATCTTTCATGACTATCTTCCATGCTTGATCCACTTCCATACATGGGACATTGCTCAATCTTCTAGATTGATAGAATTTGTGAGAAATAACTTTCACTGCAAATTCAATCAATGGATAAGGAATGTTTTTTATGGACAACCCTCATCCATTCCACTCAGCTTCGGTACTGGCTTCAACTTCTTCTCGACTCAAACTTTGCATGGTCTTCTTCTTCTCTAGTGTAGGATAACTAGTAACCTTGTGAATGTTCTTGGTTATTTCAACCAGTCAATTATCTAGCCAAAACTTCATGTCATGGATCCTGCTTAGCACAACCTTGATCCATTCAATCTTGAAATTTCTTGGGAACTCTAAGGCATGAATTGACCCTTTCCTTTCAACAATTTTGAATTCCTTCTTCAAAAATCCTTCATTACATAATTTCTTGTATGCTTCCTGAATCTTGTAATCATCTACTTCTCCAATCTTGCACATGTAGCAACATCACACATCATATATAATAATTAGGTAGTATCAAGGATAACACACATATTGAATCACCTTTCATTATGATTTTAGGAATAACACAAAATTTACGTGGAGGAGAAGCGTCACTCCTCACCAATTGAACATTACTAACCTCTATTCCTTGACTCTTTCCCATGGATGATGAAGCTTCCATTTTCCTCTTTGTTAGGGTTCGTAAGCTTTCTTCCACTAGATTACTCGACACTTCTCAAATCTTCAATCAATCAATCTTTTTGTCTTATATTTTCTCTTAAATTTCTTTAGGATCCCTTTTTTGCTCAAACCGCTTTGTGCTCTCATATACTGTATGCAAGATATGAAATAATGTCTTCATATTTCAATATATACTTCCTTTTGTAAGATTTAGGGTCTCCATTAATGGTGTGTACTTAGATAGTTAGAAGCCAGCTATCTTAGTTGACATTGTGCCTTTGAACTAGGTCTTTACAATACAACTCAGTCTCTTCCATCTAACTTAGCCTATACAAAAGTTTATCATCTAAAGTACTCGATCCATATTGCAATGCTCAGTCAATATAGATAATTTTATTGATATTCGACATTGTTTGTATAAATGATTCTATTACACTAGTCCTTTAATAAATCTATTATTATGCATCTTTACTTATGCAAAAATGAACTTTAGTACATTTTATGTTAGGAACTAATATATGATATATCATCTAAATATGCAGCTCCATACATACCTTTCTTACTTATTTTGAGATGATATGATCACCTTCTCCATTGAATTAGGTGATCTCAAGTTTCAACTCCATTTGTTCCACTACTTCCATCTTCTTCTTTTCTTTTCCATTTTTCATTCATCTCCTTTCTTGTTTGATCAATCTCCACTTTATCTTTTTCCTCGGTGTTGTATTTTTTTGTTGGTACTTGAGTTCTATAGTATTTTCTTGAATGTCCAAACTTTTCCCATTTGGAACATACATAGTTGGTTGCATAGTTCTTCCTTTGATTAGTCTAATAGGGTTTTTTTTTATGATCTGCATTCACATGCTCTATGTCCATACTTTTGATAGTTGTAATAATAGCCTTAAAATCTAGGTGCATTTTTCATTCTTGACCTACACTCATGTATTTGATTTTCTTGCTTCTTACAGTAGAAGTAATAACCAAGAAACTCAAGTTTAGGATTTTGCATACCATTTTTTCTCCTATAGATATTCATAGTATGACCCAATTTTCCACAATGATAGCATGTTGGTTTTCCTTTAGGTTTTGTATTTCTCAGTTCTCCACTCTTGGATGATTCTCCTTACTTGATAGATGGATTTTTTAAACTAATAGTGCTATAAGACAACCTCATAATCTCTTCAAAGTATTTCATTACTTCATTTGGCTTGTTGAATCTCTCAACAAGTTCTTTCTCAGTTTTCAATTTATTCTTTACTAAGTCTTTCTGTGATATCAAAATTTCTATTTCCACATCCTTTCTGTTCAACTCCTAATTTTCAAGCATCAGTTGATTCATCATGTCAAGTTGAGTGTTTGTGAGCTTTTGTACATCATTTAAAAAGGTGATTAAATCCTTTAACAAGGTAACACTTCATGTAAAGTGTTTGTAAATCCTTTAACTAGGTCACTATTGACACAGTGTAAAGCCTTTAACAAGGCAAGCCTTTAATAGGGAAGACCATCAAAATTCGTCAAACATTATTGCTGCAGTGATTTTGTGGGTATCATCCACACCCTAGTTTTACCTTCTTATTCGTGGAGGGTTTCTACATTAGCAAAATCTCAAGTGTTATGTGGTGATGCATGTTTATTTCTCATGATTGTTTAATGTTTAGATGCATTCATGTTAATTTCAGTTATATGTTACTAAGGATTTAAAATAGGCTAAAGGCTAGTACTTCTGATTCACCCCCCCTCTCAGAAGCATTCTTCCCATTTGAATATTCCAACACTGTCGACAAGGGATGTACTTATTATTAGGAAATACAATTGGAATAATTGTTATATTATCATTGATATCAAACCTACTTGTAAGAAATTGTCTAACCTACTGGAGAGACATTTAATAATAGTGTAGAGTGACACATTTGTTGATTGATGAAGATAATTTGAAAAGAAGAGATAGCGAGGTGAGCTAGTGATGTTGTTGAGAAGAGAGAAGTTAATTATTATGGAATTTCAATGGGCACTTGATAAGTTACTCACTGAAAAGATAATGTATTGTTTAATCATTACATGGAGTGAAGGAGAAAAATGAAATTGGTGTATATGAAATGACAAGAGCTGAGTTAAACTCTAAGCATAACTGAGTATCAGTGTTGGTCGATTAATGAAGAAACTTGAATAGAAAATTAAGAAACATAAGAAGAAGCTGAACAAATAGTTTAGTCAAGTGATGGTTATTTCAAAGAAAATTGAATAAAGTTAGTAGCAAATGAGTATAGTAATGGTTGAGTGAGTCAATAAATGCCAAGAAAAAAAAAGTGTATATCGAGCTACATAGTGATGACTAAGGAGAAGAACATAGTTATTTGTGAGTGACAAAAAAAGTTAAATTTTGTAAAAGAATCAAGTTTGAGGCTGAAATAGTGGGTTTTTTGGAAGTCAAAGTACATGGAAGATAAGGATTTATGAGCTAGTATATCTAATGCATGAGGAGAGTTTTTTATATGACCAAAGGAAAGGATTTCATAAGAATTTTTAGGAAGTATCAAGAAAGGAGAAGGAGAAAAAATGATGGAAGGATTCAATGAATATTACCTAACCCTAAGATCTACGATGGTGTTTAAGTGGAAAAATATTAAAACTACCTATTTAAGGAGACAAGAGATTTTTTCTAAGGTTGGTTCATTGTTGATTGGAAACATCAAGGAGAAGCCATGAGGAGTAGAGTAGAAAAAGAGAATTGTGAAGAGATTAGTCAAGTATGATTACTTGAAGGGATACCATGTAGATCAATGATGGAGATGAAAATGGAGGTCATTTAATGAAACAAAAAATGTGAAAATAGAGATTTTAATTTGCAAAGTGAATTGTATTTTACATATCCAACTTGCTATTACATTCTAACCATTGTGACAATCAAAATCTTTTAATCAATGTTATATTCTAATGGAATGATCCAAATTTTTCTAAAAAGACCACTCCTAATAGGATGATTATATCCTTTGATAGGGTCATATTTAATAGTTTTTTGTATAACATTTAATAGGGTTGGCTCTTATTCAAGAACACTTTAGAAGAGAGAAACATTGGTACTATGTTACTTGGTGGTTTTTCCCAAATTGAGTTCCACATTAAATCTTGGTGTCAAAATATTATTTACATTTGTGGACATTACTTTATGTATGCTATTTTTACAATTATTTATTTTAGTATTAGTTGGCATACATAGACATAACATAGAGTTAATGAATGTTAATGAACTTGAGGATAAGTGATTCACCTCCCTACCATTCTTATTTTTTCTAAATCATTCTTACAATTGGTATTAGAGCATAGTTTCTTGTAAGGAAAGCTTGAAGGGAATCAAGTTTAAGATAAAACTATATAACACAAAGATACCCAAGCTGAACAAGGAGAATTTCCTAGCATGAGATTGCACTTATCTGACATTGGAGATTCTAATATTACCTAGATAGTGAATACATTGAGGTTGATAGATCTATGATAGTTGTGTTGGAAGATTGGAAAGATTGGTAGAAGATTGGAGAGATTAGTTTGATGATGATATGTTACATTCATGAATGAGTTTGAAATTGATGTCAACATAGTATGTTTGATGTCTTTTGTGGTATATGACAGAAGAACAATGGAAAGATTAAGTTGGTATGGATGACTAGTTGAACATGATAACTACCTAAGGTTATGAGAGATGCTTTAGAGTATTTGGTATATTTAGTTAACATTGGAAGAAGAAAGGATAAGTCTAGAGGAAGTTACATAAGTTTTGGTGATGTCTATTTTGACATAAAATTTATAGAGGCATGTTCTGGTAAACTTGTTATATCTCCTAGTAGAGTTGATATCTTGACGATCAAGGTTGCATATATGAAGAAGACATATTGATGATGACATGGCTAAGCTCACTCATCATAAAATGTATGTACAAATATTTATCCAAGTTGCAAAGTGGAAGATTTGTGTTATCCGTAAGTGTAATGTGTTCTTAGTGAGGCCCTATAATAATTAATAGAGAAGGACTAATAGCTAACTCAAGAATTGTTTTATGGACTCAATATAAAGGAAGAAATTTTTTCATTATCATGGAATTTATTTTAATGATTAAATGATCAATGATAAGTAGCAGAGAGTGTGGAATGCAAAGTTGAGCAGAGTAGTGTAGAAGTGAAGGAAACTTCATTGCCAAGGTTTTGCTGAGTGACCCATGGTTTGGTATTTGGATCTAAGGTTTGTGACCTAGTCTACAAGGTCTAACAATAATTGGTCTGGTTGATAGTATAGAGGAAAGTGCAAAGGAAAGTAGAAGATACCAATAAATTACTTATTTGAGTAGTGAGCTCTTCTTGTAGTTAAAATTGCATGTTTGGGTAGTGGGTTCTTCTTGCATACATTATACCAAAACTCCTAATAGGGTTGGAATCTCCTAATAGGGATTCAAAGTCTCTTAACAAGGACTCATTGTACTAAATGTTGTAACAAACTCCTAAAAGGGTCTATCCTATAACAAGGAATGTTTATCTTAGTCCATCATCTTGTGGGCATCATTCCCACTAGGGTTTTCCCTTTGATCAAGGGTTTCCCTAGTCAACATATCTAGTGTATGTCTATGTGAACTTTATTATGGTTGTTTTTTACCTTAGTTGAATGGTTAAGTTTTTTTAAAGAAATAATTATTTTAATTATTGGAAAACTAATTCCCCCTCCCCCCACTCTCAGTTGTCTTGGTTGACTATTGTTTCTAACAATTGGTATTAGAGCTAGGTTCTTGAAGAAAAAGTTTAACATCTTTGAGAGATCCATGGAGAACATGTTCAGAAAAGATAGTTCAAAGTTTGATGGAACAAACTATGACAGCTAGAAGGAAAAGATGAAGACACATATTTTGTGTATGGGTCTGGGATATTGGATGTTGACAAAGTTAGCAAAAACAATCATCAAAGAGAATGAGTTAGAAAGCTTTTTTCCAAAGTAGAAAGAGATCTTTTCATGTGTGACATGAGAGCTAGGGAGGCACTATTGACTGCACTTCTTGAAATTGAGTACAATTAGGTAAAATCACTTCCTACTTGACATTTGATTTGGAAAGCTTTGGAAAATAGTTTTGAAGGTGATGCACATTCTAAGAAGTCAAGGCTGTAAAGTTGAATTTGTGCATTTCAAGATGCTAAGATGATGGAAGATGAATCTGTAAGAACATATATAGGTAGAATATTAGAAATTACTACAGGTATTAAAGCTCAAGGAGGAAACAAAGAAGATGATGAGGGTATATGGAAGATATTGAAGACTCTAACACCTCTATTCAAGCCAATAGTTTAGATGATATAGCTTTTGATATCATGTACCAAAGATTTCAATAAGGGGACATTGCTTAGAAGACTTGAAGTAGTTGAGAATAAACTGAGACAGTTTAGAGAATTAACCAGAACAGAGACAACTTTTAGTGCCTTGAATATTCAACCTAACCTATCAAGGAGCACAAGTGCTAGAGGAGATTTTGCTAGCAGCAGGAGATATGAGGAAGAAAGGAAGATTGAAGAAGTGATAGCTCTTCTAATAAGAAGAGAGAAAGGAGATATGAAATTTTTTTAACTATTGGACTTGTGATGAATATGGTCATTATGCATCTAAGTGTCCTAAAAGGGAGAACAAGTATAAGGGAAATCATAAATATAGAAAAGATAGAGATTGTTTGTATGCAAATGAAGATAATGATTTTGGCGATCAAGCATTAAGTGCTAGTGATGATGAAATTAGATTTTTGGCAATCAAAGAGAAAATTCTAGAGAAGGTAGCCTTGGTATTATAGGTTGAGAAGAAATCTAGTTGGATAATTGACAATGGTTGTTCACATCATATGAGTGGTGATATGAACAAGTTTGTTGACTTTGAAAGTTAGGATGGAGGAATTGTCAAAGTTGGAAACAATGCAGCATGTCAAGTAAAAGGTATTGGATCTATAACTCTTGATGGTAAAACTAATACTAAGGATGTATAATTTGTTGATGATTTAAAGCACAATCTTTTGAATGCTAGACAAATAGTAGAAAAAGGTTATTGGTTGCAATTCATATAAAATACCTGCATGATTAGAGATAAAGATGGAAAGGTAATTGGAATATGAATCAGATTTAGAGGAAATGTATTTCAGTTGAATCCTACTGAAATGACATGTTTAGTTGCAAAGGTAGATGAAAGTTGGTTGTTGAATAAGAGTTTCTATCATATAAACTTTGATAGTATTGTGAGGACTAGTAAATTGTTTTTTGTTAGATATTTGCCAAAGATTGTAAAGCCTACTAATACAATTTGCAAGCAGTGTGTTTTGGCAATGCATAACAAAACTTCTTTTCCTAGCAAGAAGTTTAATACTACAACAAAGTTGGAGATTGTACACATAGATCTCAATGGTCCTACTAAGACAAGAGGATTCTATGTTGAAAGGTATTTTATGATTCTAGTTGATGGTTTTTTTAGAATGATGTGGGTTGCATTTCTTAAATAGAAATCTGAGGCATTTGACAAGTTTAAAATATTCAAGAATAGAGTTGAGAATGCATTTGGTGTGAAGATTAAATGTTTGAGATTAGATAGAGGAGGATAATTTACTTTGACTGAGTGTAACATGTTTTGTGAAGAAAATGGAATTAAGAGACAGCTATCACCTCTGAGAACCCCTAAGCAAAATGGTGTTGTAGAGAGAAGAAAAAAGTCTATAATAAAAGAAACTAGAGCTATGTTAGCAGAAAATAATATATCTAAGATATTTTGGAGAAGCAGTGAATAAAGTAGTCTACACTATAAACAAAGTTCAAGTTAGGAAGGACACAAACAAGACACCATATGAACTATGGTTTGGTAACTCACCTATAGTTAAGTATTTCAAAATATTTGGAAGTAAGTGTTACATAAAGAGAGATGATGACATTGGTAAGTTTGATGCTAGAAGTGATGAAGGTATCTTTCTTGATTATTCATTGAAGAGAAAGGCTTATAGATGTTATAATTAGAGAACTAAGACTATTATGGAAAGTGTTAATGTGAGAATTGATGAGAAATTCAAAGTACAAGAGAGAATAGTTGATTACAATTTAGATGATGATGATGTTGTTACCAAGCTAAGGAATGATGAGGTATTTCTTGATATTAATAATGATTTGTAGAATGAAGAAGAGAAAAGGCAGGAACAATGCTCAGAACCTTTAGTAGACCCAAGAGTTAAGATAACAATTCCTACTTCAAGAAAGAACATGATAAAGAGTCACCCATCCAAATAGATCATCAAAAGTAAAGATAAAGGTGCGATGACAAGAAGAAGAGTTAATGAAGAACTATGCTTGATATCTCAAGTTGAGCCAAAGAATGCAAATGAAGCATGTAAAGATGACTATTGGAAGCAAGCTATGAAACAATAATTGGATTAGATAGAAAAAAATGAGATTTGGGAATTGGTCCCCAAACTAGCAGACAAAAATTTGATAAGAACCAAATGGGTATTCAAGAACAAAATTAATGAGCAAGGAGAAGATGTAAGAAACAAGGAAAGATTAGTATGTAAAGGTTACTCATAGCAAGAAGGAATAGATTATGAAGAGACTTATGATCCAATGGCTAGAATAGAAGCTGTAAGACTATTCTTAGCCTATGCAGTATAGAAGAATTTAAAAGTGTATCAGATGGATGTCAAGTCAGCATTTCTAAATGGAGAACTTGAAGAAGAGGTATACATTGAGCAGCCTAAAGGATGTCCTTTAACAGATGACAAGGACATAGTATGCAAACTAAGGAATGCATTATATGGATTGAAGCAAGCACCCAAAACTTCACATGTGAGGTTGGAAAAGCATTTGAAAATGCTTAGATATAGCAAAGTTATGGTAGATAGTAATCTATATTGGAAAGAAACTGATGATGGTTTGATGATTTTGGTAATATTTGTTGATAACATTATATTTGGGGGAAATGATGAAGAAAGTAAGAAGTTTGCAGAAGAAATGAAGAAAGAATTTGAAATGAGTATGATAGGAGAGATGAACTATTTTCTAAGATTGCAAACAATATAGAATAAAGAAGGAATCTTTATTTATTAGACTAAGTACTTGAACAATTTTTTGAAAAGGTTTGGTTTGGAAACATGTAAACTTGTTGGAACTCCTATGGTAATTGGACACAAGTTATCTACTAAGGATGAGACACCTAGTATTGAGAAAAAGAAGTACAAATATATGATTGGAGGATTACAATATCTAACTCACACAAGGCCAGATATAGAAAATGTAGTTGGAATTGTTGCAATATTCTAGGATGATCCTAGAGAATCACATTATGCAGAAGTGAAAAGGATATTTAGATATTTGAAAGGAACTTCAGAATTTTTATTCTGTTATGATAGATCTAATGATTTTACTCTAAGTGCTTATACTAATGCTGATTTGGCAGGCAATATGGATGACAAAAAGAGTACTAGTAGAGGAGGTTTCTTTCTTGGAGGAAAATTGGTTTCTTGTTTAAGCAAGAAGTAGGATTGTACATCTCAAAGTACAATAGAAGTAGAGTATGTTGCAACAACAATTAATTACAATCAAGTTATTTGGATGAAGTTGATATATAAGGATATAAGGATAGAGATCAGTGAACCTGTTGTTATTCATTATGGCAACACAAACATGGTAAATATGTCTAAAAATCTAGTATTACATTCAAGGATGAAGCATATTTCTATTAAGTATCATATGTTGAGAGAAAAAGTTGCACAAAAGGAAATCAGATTGGAGTATGTGAGCCAAAAAGAGTAGATTGCAAATATATTTAGTAAGCCTCTTCCCAAAGAGACCTTTGAGTATTTGTGAGGTATGTTTGGGGTTATGCCCCTTCCTACATCAAAGTAAGTATTAGTTGTTGTAGAAACCTTTGACATTGATGTCAATGGGGGAGAGTCTAGGATGAAAAACATTATACTATAGAGGAGAAGTATTATAGGAAAACATTGTACTGAGAGGATGTTTTGCATGAGTATAGGAGAGTGTTGCATGAATTTTTAATAAAATTTTGTACAGAGTACATTGACGTATATCAATGGGGGAGTATTATTGATGAAGATGATTTGAAGACTGTCTGTCTTTTTTTAGTATTCTTGGAACTAGATGTTTTTCACTATGTTGCCATCAATTCCAAAGGGGAAGATTGTTGGAAGATTGGAAATATTGTTAGAAGATTGGATAGATTTATTTGATGATGATATGTTGCATTCAAGACTAAGTTTTTCATTGATGTCAACATAGCATGTTTGATGTATTTTGTGGTATCTGACAGAAGAACAATCAAAAGATTAAGTTGGTATGGATGACTAGTTGAGAATGATAACCACCCAAGGTTATGAGAGATACTTTGGAGTATCTAGTATATTTAGTTAATTTCAAAAGAAAAAAGGATAAGTCTACAAGAAGTTACTTAAGTTTTGGTGATGTCTATTTTGAGATAGAGTTTACAGAGTCATGTTCTGGTAAACTTGTTATATCTCCTAGCATAGTTGATATCTTAAGGATCAAGGTTGAGGATATGAAGATGGTGACATGGCTAATCTTTCTTATCATAATATTTCATGTACAAAAAGTTATTCAAGTTGTAAGATGGAAGATTTGTGTTATCGCTAAGTGTAACATGTTCTTAGTGAGGCCCTATAATAATTAAATGAGAAGGACATGTTCTAACAAGATAAACAAATGAAAGAGAAGTAGAAGCACAACCAAATGATGATAATTAGTTATGCTGAATTTGATGATGTGAAAGAATGCACTACTACAAAGATAATATGGGAAAATTTAGAAAAAATCCATTGAGGAGACAAAAATTTATTGAGAGCTAAGGTAGAAAGGTTGAGAGGCAAGAATGATACTATGAGAATGAAAGAAGGTGAGACCATTGCACAATATTGTGGCCAAATCAAGGAGGTGGTGAGTTCTATAAAAGGATATGGAAGCATCATATTTGATGTGACTATGATAAGTAAGGTATTGAAGACTTTACTCGCTATCTCTATAATTAGAGTATCTGCAATTCAATAATTATGTACACTTGGTAATGATCTAGCCTTTGATAGTCTAGCTCGTAGACTCACTACATTTGAATTATCAAATTTTGATAATTATTCCCCTACTAGTGTTGAATATGCTTTTAAGGATAAACTAGACCTTGATGGATCCAAGAGAAAGAAGAAAAGAAAATATATGGAAAGTGATAGTGAATTTGATGACAATCTTGATGAGCTTGAGGCATTGTTGGCCAAAATACTATTATAAAGTAAAGTCCGTCAATATAACTGGTGGGGGTGAATCAATTATCCAACTACTATAAAAATTATAAACCTTGTAAACCCTTAACCATGTGAGAAATATAATTAGCAACCATAAGGCATACAGAATAACACTAGATATGTTAACTAGGAAGACCCTTGATAAGAGGGAAAGCCCCAATGGGGATAGTACCCACAAAATGGTGTATTAATATAAATGTTCCTTGTTAGAGGATGGAATCTATTAGGATCTAATGAAATACATTTAGTACATATCAACCCTTGTTAGGAGAATTTGAATCCCTGTTAAGAGATTCCAACCCTGTTAGGAGTTGTAGAAGGTAGATGGACCCACTGTCCAAATACCCTCAAGGGCAAGATCACTAAACTCACTGTCCAACTTATCTCTATATTATTCCTTTCAAAATAATAGAAATTAATTGTACTTATAGTTCCTCTGCCTCTGTCCTATCACCCAAGCTTCTCTTCTTCTGATCTCGATAGAAAAACACCAACTTCACATCAAATAATCCCTTAGATCACTTACTCGCATTTTCCAAATACTCTGCTCTTTCTCACACACTTTACACTGCATATCATTTCCAAACAAGGAAAATAATCTTTCTTTATACCATGTACTCAAAATGTTTCCTGAAGACACCCTTGAGGATTTCTCAATTAATTATAATAGGACCTCTTAAAGATAATTAAATATTTTATAATTGCACAACACTATCGGCTCACAGCCTTTACAAATTCTCACATGTGTGACCTCAGACCTTGCACACTCATTGAAGTCATAATTATAATTTCTAGTGTTACTATCTAACATCACATATCATGATTCTATCTCTATTGGGAGATACAATTCATTCATTATAAATTTATTCTCAAGTACTATGTCTATATATTGTTCTTTATAAATATTGAATATCTTCAGTAGGACATTGGCTTACTTCAGGTGCACTTAACCACATCATCAGGACATAGTGCAGAATATGTCTAGGATAATGCCTATCTTGATCATTAGCTTTCCTTCTATATGTCCTCTTTTTATGTCTACTACTCTTATAGTTTTCACAAAAATACTACTATGTTGTCATCAATGACAAAAATAGTCATGAATACAACGTGACAATCACAAAAAACTCTCCAATGCATAGGATACTCCCCCAAAGGAATAATATCAGAATTAATGCTAAAAATCTCCCTCTATGACATTGATGGAAAAATAGATTAAAAAAACATCAAAGTTACAAGAATACCAAACCAAACTCTAATGCTATTGTTGCTCTCTTCTTTTCAAATTGTCTTCATCAATCAAATATGAAATCCTCTAGAGTACTTCTTTGTGTACATTCCTCTTAGATTGGTATCATTATTTTTTCATACAAAAAATCTCATCTACTCCCTCATTCATGGTACTTCTCTCTCCCTATTCATAGGAGATGGTTTTCATACAATTTATCTCTCATTGACCTCAATGACAAAGGATTCATTATGTCAATCATCTACTCCAAGACTTCAATCAGCTCAAGTTTCCAAAGATATATTATAAAAAATCTACCAAAAGTCCTTTATGACTCTTCTCATCTTAGATACTACCCCATATAGGAACCATCAACATTCAGTGTAGTCAAACAATAGTGCTTTGTACAATTGGACTGATGCAATCTCTACATCATCTACTCAAAAGTAGGCAAGGATATAACCTAAAGCATACCTTGCAAGTACTCAACTATACGTTTAGAAAAATACTTCATAAAGACATCTATAATCTTCACTTTTGTATTTACATACTCTAATATGATTTCTTTCTTTGCAAATTTCTCTCTCAAAATATGATACTTAATGGATATATGTTAAGTCTTAGAATACAACACATGATTCTTAGATATACTTACTATACTTGTGCCATCAAAATGTATGATACTTCCTTCACCATATTCTTCATCCACATAATCTAATTACAATTGTTTGTTGCTGATACATACTCTACTTTGGCTATACTTTGTGAAATAAAATCCTATTTCTTACTTAGCCAAGAAACCAAACTTCTCCCTAGAAAAACTTATCCATAAATATGTTAAAAATTTGTTCAACACTCCCCTCAAGATTTTTGACAAGGGCTTAACTGCCTCATATGTACTATAAGTTGAGTGGTTGTATCAAGCATTGATAGATCAGTCTTTTGGTGCAATGAAAAACCCACTCTAACAAGTGGTATCAAAGCTTGGTCATAGGTTTGAATCCTCAGACCCTCAAGTAATGCTAAGGGGGAGAGTGTTATAAAAAAATTTAGAACTCCCCTCAAGATTTGTGACAAGGGCTTAACCACCTCCTATGTACTATAAATTGAGTGGTTGTATCAGGCATTGATAGATCAATCTTTTGGTGCAATGATAACTAGACTCTAATAGATTAGTTCTCTTTCTTTCATCCATACTACCTATATAATCTACATCAATATAAGCACACAAAGTAAAATCACTTCATCTATCATACTATAATCCATAATTAGGTGTGCCCTTTAGATATCTAAATATCCTCTTTACTTCTACATAATAATATTCCTTAAGATCAGCTTGAAATCTTGCTACATTACCAAGTGCATTTTTTATATCTAGTTTGGTGTGAGTAATATATTGCAAACCTCCAATCATTGATCTATAATTTTTCTACTCAATTGTAGGTGTCTCTTCTTTTTGAGATAACTTGTGACCAATTATCATAGGTGTACTAATAGGCTTACAACTTTCCAAGTGAAATATTTTCAAAAAATCTTTCAATTACTTAGCTTGTGATATGAAAATACCATCTCTATTTTTCCCAATTTATAGACCCAAGAAAAGCTTCATCTCTTCAATCATACTCATCTAAAACTCATTCTTGATTTCATTAGGAAACTTATCACTTGCTTCATTATTACCTAAAAAGATTATGTCATCAACAATATCAAAATTATCCAAAAACCATTCTCAATTTATTTCAAATACAAATTACTATCTATCATACCTTTACCAAATCCTAGTTTTCCTAAATACTTATCCAATCTTGCATATCAAGTTCTAGGTGCTTGCTTTAGACCATACAATGCTTTCTTTAATCTATATACCATATCCTTTTCTTCTATCAAAGGAAATCCTTTAGGCTGCTCAATGGAGACTTCTTCAAGTTCTTCATTCAAAATTTTTGACTTACCATCCATTTGATACATTTTAAACTTCTTATTTCTTGCATAAGCCAAGAACATTCTTACTAGTTCCATTCTAGCAATAAGGGAAAATGATTCTTCATAATAAATGCCTTCTTGTTGTCAATATCATTTTCATACCAATCTAGCTTTATTCCTCAAAACTTCACCTTGTTCATTCATCTTGTTTTTGAATACGCATTTAGCTCCTATAACATTCTTGTCTTTAGGCCTAGGAACCAACAACAATGTCTCATTCTTTATAATCTAATCTAGTTCTTTATTAATTGCTTCAATCCAATGATCATCCTTGCATGCCTCATTTGTGCTCTTTGGTTCAACTTGATAAATTAGACATAATTTTTCATATACTCTATTTTGTGTCATCACTCCTTTATCTTTACTTCCAATAATCTAGTCTGCAATGTGGTTCTTTACCAAATTTATGTTTGGTGTAGGAGTTTCTATCTCAACTCTTATCTTTTCTCTGGGTTTTATTCTTTGTTCTCCTCTTCTCTCAACAATTTGTACATCATTTCGCAAATTATTGTCAGTCTCAAAGAAAACTATAACTTTTTCTTTAAGAGGCTTGGGATTTTCTTTCTCATCATTAGAAACATAATTCAACAGTCTCTCTTTAACTCCAAACTTTTCATCCACTTTCACATTTTTACACTTAATAATTGTCTTACGCCTTTGATTAAAACATCTATAAGCTTTTATTTTCAATGAATAACCAAGGAACATATTGTAGTCGCTTTTTGGATCAAACTTACCAATATCATCATTTATCTTTATGTAACATTTACTTCCAAAATTACTAAAACACTTTACTAAGGGTGTGTGACCAATCCATAATTCATAAGGAGTCTTGTTTGTACCTATTTTGATGTGTACTATGTTTATGGTGTATACTATTGTATTGATTGCTTCTCTCCAAAATGTATTGGATAAATTATTCTCAAACATCAATGCTCTTTATTCTTCTAATATATATCTATTCCTTCTTTTTCCAATCCAATTTTTCTTGGGAGTATTGGGTGAAGATAGTTTTCTCTTAATTCTATTCTCTTCACAAAACACGTTAAAATCTTTAGAAGTAAACTCTATACCTCTATCTTATCTCAAACATTTAATATTTAAACTAGATTCATTCTCAATTATATTTTTAAATACCTTAAACTTTTCAAATGTCTCAGAATTTTCTTTGAGAAATTCTACCCATATTATTCTAGTGAAATCATCAACAAAAATCATTAAATATCTTTCTTCATAGAATCCTCTTGTTTTGGTAGGACCACTCAAGTCTGTATGAACAATCTCCAATTTCTCTTTAGTGGTGAACCTTTTTCTAGGAAATGAAACCTTCTTCTTCTTAGCCATAAAACAATATTTACAAATAACATTAGTGGGCTTCATGATTCTAGGGAAAGCTTTAACTACAAATGTACTACTAGCCTTCACAATGTTATCAAAGTTTATATGACAAAAAATTATATGCCATAACTGACTGTTATCCACTTTCGTAACCAAACAAGTCATTTCACTAGGATTCAATTGTAACACATTACCTTTGGATATTGTAACTTTGATAATAACCATCTTCTATGTAAACTACAACTGATAGTCTTTATCAAAAAATCATCCAACACTCAACAAGTTGTTCTTTAATCCATCAACAAAATAAACATAATCAATATTACTATTTCCATCAAGAGTGGTAGATCCTATTCCTATGATGTGACAAGATGAATTGTTACCAACTCTAACAATTCCTCCATCATGATTTTTTAACTTAACAAATATATTTATTTCTTCAGTCATATGATATGAACATCCACTATCTATAATCCAATTAGTTTTCTTTTCAACTTGTGAAACTAGGGCTTTTTCTTCTCTAGTTTCAATTTCATAATGCTCTTCTTTTATAGCGAAAAATCCTAATTCATCATCACTGTCACTCTGAACTCTTCCTTCAAATTGATCATCTTCATTTGCATACAAAAATCTCTAGGTCTTCTAGGCTTAAAATTCCTTTTATAAATTTTCCCTCTTTTAGGACACTTAGAAGCATAATGGCCAAATTCATCACAAGTCCAACATTTAAGAATTTTCTTGCCATATGGTTCTCTTCTCACAAGCATGGCTATTCCTTCTTCAATATTCCTATCTTGTCTCCACTTTGGTCAATTCTCCAGATTGTATCAAACTTGATTTTGTTGCTTCCAATCTTCCAAGTAAAGTCTCCCTGGTAAACTTCTTAGTGTAGGGTATTAAAAGTGCAATGATTTGTGCTACTTGTTTGAATGTGGTGTTAAAGTTTTCATAATCTTCCATACAATCACATCTTCCCCTTTAGATCCTTCACAAGACTTAATTCTTACAACAATCTTAAATTTCCTACAAATATACCTTCTCATAGATTCATCTTCCATCATTTTAGCATCTTTAAACAAATATATACAATTATGTAGTCTTACTCTTTCAGCATGCTTATCCCTTTCAAAAGTATTTTCTAAATCTTTCCAAATTTTATGAGATATTACTATATATCTTACCTATTTGTATTCATTTTTAGGAAGAGCTAATAGTAATGCTTCTCTAGCTCACAAATTGCACATAAACAGATTTATTTCATCTTTACTGCATTCCTCGAGCTTTCTTTCTTTTGTTAGTGTAAATAATTATTATTTACACTTTACTTAAGTTTACTTAGGATAAATTTATTATTTTATTATTTATTAGGTTATACACCTAGGAGTATATGTACTCATATGAGTTGTCTTGTTGATGACATAGAAGTAAGCAACTCTAATTTAGCACATGGCATCTACAACACAAGAGTTTGCATAATCAATTGAGTTGTCATGTAGACAACACAATTTTTCACACTCTTAATTAAGAACATGGTGTCTATAACATAATTTTATGTGACACACCCATGTTATCTTATCCTCTCATCATCACACTATCTTCTATGCTCAATGGAGGACAATCCACTCTTAGTGGACATGTGCTTAGCTGTGAGGCTTATCATTTTGATAACTCCTAGTCATTCTAGAGACCTTTATATTCAAACACTTCTAGTGTGTATATACATAAATTATCTATAATAAAATGGTTTGATATCTAAAGATAATTAGAAGTTCATTTTGATATTGTTATGATCATACATTATTTGGTCCATATTGTGCTAGTCTTGTTCTTCTTGATCTTGGCATTATTTTTCCCTAAGGCAAATTCTTCATGGTAACATAGCTATACCAAATTCTTGTATCTTCCACAACCTCTTTGTCATTTTTTTTTGAAAACCAATATCCTAGACCCATACATAGAAAGTTAGTTTTCATCTTCTCCTTCCAGCTATCATAGTTAACTCCATAAAAAATTGGACTTTCTTTTCTGAAGTCACTCATCATTGAGCTCCCAAAGCTATTAAAATTTCTCTTCAAGGACTTGATGCTCTATGCTCTAAAACCAATTATTAGAAAGTAGAACCCACTAATTTAACTAAGTTGGGGGGGGGGGGGGGGGTGGGTGGGGGGGCATTGATGAATTATTTATCCAAATATTGTAACAAATATCAACCTTGTTAATCCTTAACCATGCAAGAAATAGAATTAGCAACCATAACAAGATACTTATACACAATAACACTAGATATGTTAACTAGAGAAACCCTTCATTAAAGGGAAAACTCTGGTGGGGATGATACTCACAAAATTATGTACTAATATAAATTTCCTTGTTAGAGGATGGACACTATTAAGAACTAATGAAATATATTTAGTACATATCAATCCCTATTAGGAGCTATGCCAACAATATTAGGAGTTGTAGAAGGAAGATGAACCCACTGTCCAGAATTCTCTTCTTCTGGTCTCGATACCAGATCACCATGTTCACATCCAATAATCTCTAGGATCGATTACTCACATTTTCCAAATACTCTTATCTTATTCAGACACTTCGCACTATGTATCCTTTACAAACAATGAAAATATTCTTCCTTTACAGCATATCCTAAAAATAATTATTTGAGTTGCACTTGAGGCTTTCCCAATTAATTATAATAGGACCTCTTAAAGATAATTAATTATTTTACAATCACACAACATTGTCGGCTTATAGTCTTTATAACTTCTCACATGGGCGACATTAGACCTTACGCACTTATGAACACCATCATCAAACTGTCTATTGTCACTATCTAACCTTGTATATCATGATTCTATCTTTGTTAGGAGATACAATCCATTCATAAGAGCTACTTCTTAGGTACTCTATCTATATACTATTCTCTAATAATCTTGAATATCTTCTACACAACTTCACCTTACTTCATGCACACTTAACCATGTCATTAGGATATAGTGTAGAACATTTTATTGACTATTCTTGACCTGATCATTAGTCTTCCATCCATATGACCTCTTTCTCTATCTTCTACTCTTCCAATCTTCATGGAAATGTTGCTTTGTTAATATCAATGAAAAACAAAGTCTTGAATGCAACATGTAAGTCATAAACAATCTCTCCAATGCTTAGGATACTCCCCCAAAGGAATACCACCAACATTCATGCTAACAAAGACTATGTAGAGGAAAAGGAAAATAAAAAGGTAAAATTCCTATAATCTATTTTCCATGTAACAAAGTTGGTCATATTGTTGAAAGATGTCCTTCCAAAGATGAGAAGGGTAAAAGGAAAAATTTCAAGTTCAAAGAAAAGAGAGACAATAGAGAAAACTAGGGTAACAAATGTATATACTAATATGTTAGCAAGAAACACTAATCTATTAAGAGAACAAAGCATTAACTAACAAAGATTAATATAACATATAAGAGAGACTAAAAGATGAACCCTTAATTAGGAATGTGAGCCAAATGAATGGACTCTCCCAATAGGAATTAGCTCTTTGCTTGGTAGATGAGTCTAAATGAAGAATTAGTATGTATGCTCAAAGGGCTTCAAGTTTGCTTCAATGGTGGAGATGGGTAATGGCAAATTGGTAGCTTTTTGAGCTCTCAATTTGGCATTATAAGGGTATGGTTAAGGGCTTTGGATTCTCAAACTAGCATTATAACTTTAACTCAAGGATTGTGATGAAATGGTTTGGGAGGGGATTAAATTTATAGGAAAAGGGCTTGAGGGATGGAGGGCTAAGATGCAAGGATGGGGAAAAGCTCATGGAGGGCTCAGATTGCATGAGAGGAGAGCACATGGATTGTGCTTCCTTACAGCCAATCAGGGAGTGACACATGTCACAGGGTGAGTGGATGGAGGAAAGGGCAAGGATGAGTCAACAAAGGAGGGTCAAGGGATAATATCTTCATAAAGACCCTTCATAATGGCTTGTAAGAGCAATGAATGGGCTTGTAAGAGTCTTTATGGCTTTTGTAAGAGCATTCATGGTTGGGTGGTTGGGATATTTTGGAGGGAGTTGAGATTGTTGACTTTGCTTTGCTTAGGAAAGTTTTAAGCTTGCTTAGGGAATGTGACAAGGTTAGGGGTGGGATTAGAGGTGATTTAGGATTAGACTAAGTTTGGTTAGTATGGTTGGATGGCCTTCAATGAGGGTGGGTGAGTTAGTAGCTAAGCTTGGTTAGTATGGGTGGATGGGGTGGATTAGGCTAAAAAGGGGGGTTTAGGGATAGGCTTAGGGTTAGGATAAATAAAGTTTATTTATCTCATAAGTTTGGTTTGATTAGATATTTATTAAAACATTTTTAATAAATATGAAAATTAATATTTAACCTTAGTTAAATATTTTGAGTTGGGATTAGCCTTTAATCGAAATTAAAGAAGGATTAGAAGATTTTGGAAGAGGTTAGTGGTCTTAAGGAAATTGGCCAAGTCTTGGGAAAAAAATAAATTAAATATTTATTTTGGGATTTTTGGTCAATTTATTAATTAAATAATTAATAAATAAGGAAATAATGTTTAAATAAGATTTAAACATTTTTGGGAGGGATTCCTTAATTAAATATTTTTAATTAAGACAAAGGGATTTAATGGCATAAAAATAAATAAATTAATTAAATAATTAATTAATAAATAAATAATGATGTCATCAAGGATTTTTTTAGAAAATAAAAATACTTTATTTTCTAAGGGATTTTAGGTGTCTACAACAAAGACTACAAAGAAAAAGTGAGAAGTCTTACTACATTGCTGAAGAAGATGGTAATGATAGTGATTTGAATGATCATGATGAAGAAGTTTTTGATTTTGCGATGAAAGATGATTCTGATAAAGATTAGAAAATTACAATGATTTCACATGTGAGTAAGAATGATAAATGGATAATTGATAGTGGTTTCTCAGATCATATGACTTCTAATACAAGTAAGTTTGAGATGCTATAACATTATAATAGAAGTAATGTTAAGTTTGGAAATGATGCACCATGTTATTGTTGGAAATATTTTAATGAGAAATAAGATACTGAGAGTGGGGTGAATTAGGATCTATAATACTTTTTCACTAATAAAAAAAATCACACCTTATCCATCTTACACCTCAAATTTCATACCATATAAACATAAACATTTGATGCTGAAATAAAATCTATCTAAGCATAACATCCATGAAAATTATTAACACATAACACAATGATTTTGGTTACCTAGAAACACTTCAATATGAATGTAAAACAAGGGTGGGGATGAAACCCACAAATATTCACTATTGCAATAAAAAAGCTAACCAATTAGGGTTACACTTTTGATCATAACAAATGATCTACCCTATGAGGGGCCTTCTCTATTAAAATTGTTTAAGACTGTTAATTCTTACCCTATGAAAGGATTTTACACTTACAATAAAGTAAGGACTATGTTAGGAGATTTGAAATAGTTCTATTAGAACCATTTTGTTAAGAAATTTTCCCTAACTCAATCTGCTAAAATTGATTAAGTACCCAACCCTTCGATTGGCTTTGAAAGATGATTATGGATGTGCTCTCTTCAGAAATTTGATCTCCTTATCTAATATAATTGTTATGTGCTTCACTACTCTAGTTTCACTATCTTAACTCCTTTTCCTTGTACTTATCTTGTTTTCTCCTTCACTTTTCTCCTATTCACATACACACCTATGTATGACTCACACACATTCACTCTCTAATCCTTGGGTAGGAACCCTTCTTAAATAGAAAATCCTCAAAGGTTCTAGATTAGGATCAATAATCCATATCTCATCCCTTTTGTCATTTTCCATTCTGATTTTCTGATTGGTTAATCTATTTTCCTAGGAATAAATACCATCTAACAAAATGCATAATTTCCTCCCTAATTATCTCTTTGATCCTTAAATTTCATATAGAGGTCGGCTAGAATGATCTACATATGTGTTTATGAAATTAAAAATTCATATGTCAATACTGGTCTACTCAAAACTTGAATTCTCTACCACTCATTCATAACCAACATTCATGTTATTACTTGGCCTCAACATATTTTATTCACTCAAAAATAACTAACTAACTGGTTTCTTGGTCTCAACTAAAGTACTCAACTTATATTCTTTGTCCATCTCAATTGAGGTGCTTAACAACCTTTGACTAGCTTGGCATGTGTTAACAAAAAAATAAGTCATTTTGTAGCTTGAACTTATTTGGATGGCTTATTCATAGTGATGATTGTCCAACACTACCTTTGAAATGACTAAGTGTTAGACACTAATAGGAAACTTAGGTTTAGAGATCAACAATCTCCTCCTTTGACATTAGTGGCAAAAATAATTTGTCATGACATAGATTTCCATGCAAAAATAATACTCCCCCTGAGATTATAATTTGGTCTGCAAAAAAATGTAATCTATGCTATACAATATGTACATGTCTAAAATCTCTAAACTTTCTGATGCTATTTTATCTGATTTCAATCTCTAATGTCTAACAATTTTTCTGCATATTTCTATTAGAAATAGATAATACTGAGAGGTGCGGAGTGAATCAGTATTTTGAATCTCTTTACCCACAACTAAATATTATTAATTACTTTTCCATATACATAAGAAAATAAACCAGCAATGTTGAATAGTAGAAACAACCATACATAGAGAGAGCTCATAACACTATATTTTGTTAACTAGGGAAACCCTGGCTAAGGAAAAACCCTGGTGGGGATGAAACCCAGTAGATGATTCACTATATAAAATAAGTTGATTAAAGATATTGACCCTATTAGGAGTCTATGAACAATGTGTAGTGTCTTGAGTCTCTATTAGGAGACTGGGCCTTGTTGGAAGCCTCAACCATGTTAGGAGTTGGTAAAACATATACAAATGTGTGCAAGAAGAGCTCACTACCCTAACATGCAAATATACAATAATTTCTTCAAGAGAATAGATATACATACCATACTAGATCACTTGTTATACTTTGCAGTTCTTCTAATAATCAGTTCTTCATACAAGGGGTGACTACACATATATCAATTCTCATCATATCACTCACACTTCTATTCGCATCACATATTATTGCATTATAATTTCAGTCTCACATTGTTAACTTCGAAATTGAAGTTCTTTACTTATATCAATCATATCAATAAATTCTTCCTAAGTCAGCTCACATATCATCCTTAGAGTCAGCTTATCAAGATTTAGTAATCAAAATAATTTTGCAAGTCATACAAGTCAATTTGATGACATGCTCTATTCTATACTGTGAGGTATTTGCATTAGTATTTCTTCCATAACTTGAACTTGGTTGATCACATGAGCATGTGCACTGGTATGCATCAACAAGATGACATCATGCATCTAGGGTTAACTGTACAAGAGAATATTCCAAGGGAATATTCCACTATCAACAAATCTTGTCATGCTATTATCATGACTAAACTTCAAAAAAAATGTTGCCATAAATGAGAACCACATATCTCACCTTATTTGATTGATTGGTCATATCTCCAACAATCTCCCCCTTTGACATCGATGGCAACATTTTGGGAAAATTGGCTAAGTCCCAAACATGTTGTCATATCAATCAAAGTAAATAACCATAACATAGTAAAAACATTGTCTTCATATTTTGAAAGGATTAGATCCCTTATAACTCTAATTACAAAGTTTTTGTCATGAGCCATGATTAATGTATTCTTTCTTTATAAAAACATATGCATATATTTGAGTTAATATCTTAATGCATTATTGTGATAATACAATTATTAAATTATAAACATGAAAAAGAATATTAATGTTAATGTATTAATAATATCAATGGTCACCAAGCTAAAGGTATTTATTATTCGTCTATTCTACTAATCCAAAATACACTAATCAATTAACTACAAATATCTTTTAATTAAAAATGCTATCACTCTTATATATTATATAACAAATATCCTTTACAATAAAATATAAATACTTTTCAAATAAATAAGTGATCAATATTATAATTTCTATCATCGGGAGCACAGTAATATACAAACTATGAAGGAAAATCATCACCTTCTCTTTAGTAAAAGAATGATTTATTGTGAACAATCCAATAATTGCATTTGTTACAGATTATAGTGAGTATTGGATATTGAATGAAAAGTGATGAATATGTTGGTGGGTAGGAATACTCACTGCTAAGTCTAAGTTAGGATACTGCTTATTATGTTATGAGATTGAATCATTGGTGCAAGGAATAGTTAAATTTATGGTTTGATTAACATTTTCTAATGGTGAGGGATTCTATCCAATATTGGCATCATAAGCTACCATTATCATATTTCTATTTTTTATAAACTAAATGAAAGTTTCGATAAACCTTAACAAATATAAAGAACATGAATCTAACTAACAACTTGACATTCAATAACAATGATAGAACATCATATATTAGGGCATGATTTTTCACTCATATTTGCTTGAGTGATATATATTAGGGTTAGGGTTATCTCAGAAGGCATAATGAAAAAAGTGTTCTAAAAATACTAGAAACAAACTAAAGCAAGCTATTTGAATTGCATAAGGTTGCACCTGAATACAGTCTTCATACCACTGCGCCAAAGGTTTAGACAAATCCTACAACTGGTGCAAGGAGCTAAATACCAGTTATGCGTTGAGTGCTCAGTACATCAGATCCATCACTCAAAGTACCAAATCTATCAACTCATTGGGTTATACTAAAAATTTCATTAATAACAAATGTATGAATATATATACATTTGTTTTGTTTAATATTTTAGAATATAGTTATAGTTAAATAGAAAGTGATTTAATGAAACTAAATAGAACAAAGCAATTGATATTAGTTCTACATAAAGAAACAAACATTAAAAGATATTGGAAATTTCATTAAAGATCAATACATGATACAAGTTATTTAATATATAGATTAGTATATATATCTAAGTATAGATATGAATATATTGATATAAGTAAATATTGAAGTAAAGGATACATGTATAGTATATTAGGATATATTCCTAAGGAATTAAAATAATATTAGGAATGCATTTCAATTATAGTACACAGAGATCAATTACTCATCTGTATTACAAAATTTGAAGATAGTGAGTTGGTGGAGGGAGAGGCGGAGTAAATTTGAGCACTTGGCAGATGTCCTCCAAGGAACCTCTTGTAGCTTTTTTCATGTGCCCTCTGCACTGTCAATCTACCATCTTGAGATGATCGTAACCCAAAGAGAGAAGATTGTCTGGTGCTATAAGAAGAAATCTTCCAAACAAACTAAATTAATTAATTTAAATGTATATCTCCTCAAATATTTTAATAGCAATGATGGTGATAGGTTTTCTTAATTTGGATGATTCCCTAACTTATGCCCAAATTTTGAATTTTTGGTCAAGGGGTTAAAAAGGGGTCATCATAGTTTTCTTAAAATAAAGCTTACTACTATGCTTCAAAATATAACTATATAACTTACAATTACAATTTTTCTTATTTCTCCCCCTTTGACATCAATGACAAAGGTGCCAATAAAAGGAAAAACCTATCAAAATCTAAAAGTTGCATCAAAACTTGGAAAAATAATCACTAAAGTTAGTCTTCAACTGCGCACGGTGTTTCTTCCAACTATCTTTTAGTGCACCAGACACATTGATTAGTGCACATAGAGCATGTGTCGCTAACTCTACTGCATTCAAATCTATAGCCATAAACTTTTAATATGAGGACTTGGCTAGCAAGCATTCTGCAACTAATTTTGTAACAATGTAATCTGTGGGGATAAACGGTCCCTTAAAAGAGTGAATCTTTTCAAAACTTTCTCCATTTCTATTTGAGTATCCCTAATGCTATCATGAAATGCTTGCATTATGTTCTCAATGGTTTCTAACTTCTAATTCTATTTCAAAAGTTACTAGTGAACATCTAAAGCTCAGTTACCTTCTCTTTATTTGATCATCAAAACTATAAAGATGAAAGTATGCCATGTTGTACTTAGCATATATCTATTTCCATTCTTCCATACTTTTCCTTAATACCTTATTGCATATATTTAAAGTTACTATATCATTCCTTATATTTGTACACATGGAATTAAGAATTTTACCATCATGCTCAGTTTGTGCTTAAATTGTAGCCACATTGGTAAGTGGTGTAAACTCATTATCAAAGGTTTTACACAACAATGTTTCTCTCTATTAGATATCTACAGGTGTGTCAACAAGACTTACTATCTTTTCCAATCTGTCCAAAACTGAAGTAATAGTATTCTCAATAGACTTGATAGATTTATTCTTCTCAAGAAGTTTACTTAAGGAAGATATAAGATTTTGTGCATCATCTTCTTCATCAAAGTGTACTACTATTGTTGTGACCATTGTTGCTTGTGTAGGTGGTGTAGAGGGTGTTACTATTGCTATTGCTAAAGGCACACTTGAACTAGTTGCTTCAATGCTAGATTCAATTTTCTTTGCAGAAGATGCATCTTCTTCCTTAGGCTCCTAATCCTTTTCTTCATTAGATGAGCTGCTATAATCAACAATATTTCTAATTGTTAGAACCAAAATCTTTAAATGGGTCCTCAATTTTATCCACTACAACATTGGTGTCATCCAGTTGCATAGATTCACTGCCAATGGTAATATGTGGTGAATCACTTGGAATTGGTGTTTCAGTTGGTTGCTCAAAACTATGAGGTGGACTGACTATAGTAGTACTTGTTTCTTTTATTTGTGCACTCTACTTAGACTCTTTAGGCATGGGACTTTCCTTCTCTAGCTACACACTCTCCTTTGGCATAGTAGACATATATGTGACTATTTCCTTTTGAGTTTCCACATTTATGTCTTCATAATTTCCTCCCATGAGGAGAATGGATCTCTTCTTATTTCTCAATAATGGTGCTATTCCTTTTAGAATTTCAGTTATTTCTTCCTCATTATTTACAATAGATATCTCTTTAACCATATTTATCCTTATTTTCTTATCTTCCTAAATAACTATACTTTTTTCATTTAAAATTCTATTTTACAAGTCTTCAGGTATTTGACCTCTTATGCTATCAAACCTTTTATCTTTTAGGATCATATTTCTAACTACAATATTCTCTAGTTGTCTCCTATCCATATTATTATACAAGTAATAGGACTTGTTCAATTGTACAAAATTATTATCATTAATAATTTGCATGTTAAGATTTTCTACCTTGGGTTTCCATTCATTTCTTCCTACTAAAGTCTGAGCTTCCTAGTTCGTTGGCTCTACTGGTCTATCATTAGCTTCTTCTTTAGATTCAGAAGAACTAACTTGTAAGGTTATTCTCTTCTTGCATGGTCTGCTTGTGGCTTTCTTGACTCTCTTCTTAGGAGGGGTTTTCTCAAGCCTTGTGGGTTTCCTAGGTGTTGACACTTCCTCTATTTTCCTTGGGTTCCTTAAAGGTTGTTGCTGCATAACTGCTACATATGGCACTGTAGGTGCTTGCACACTTGTCTAGAAAACTATGATCTTTTTAGTAGGTCTAGCCATTGCAATAGGTGTAGGAGTCAATAGTCCAGATTGACCATTGGCCTTCATTTCCATGGCTATCCCTTTCACCTCTTCAAATTCCTTTCTTCACATTCCTAGTTCCTTCAAGATAGAGTCAATCACTTTTTCTATCTTCTTCTTGGAGTCCTTGATTATCTAACTTGTTTTAACTTCTCTCATCTTCTTAATATATGTCCCCCATCTAGGACATTCAGAATCAACTTCTGAGTGTAGGATTATCTTTGCATATCCTTCAATTAGTTCCTCACTCATTTCACAACCCATAGGTTCAATGAACTTAACTCAAGGAACTACTACCTCCATACATGTGAAATCTATTTCTACTATGAAGCATAGTTCATCCTTATATTTTTTCACTTGTGTAAGAGCTATCTTATACCTTTGCTTCATTTTAGCTTGGAAACATTTTATCATTCTATCAATATCATTGTCTCTAACTATTTTTAGTTTGGTTCTATATACATGAGTGATAGTCTGCATTGCGCATTCACTTCTATTCCAATTTTTAATACCAGGAAACTTTTTTGTTGTGTAGAAGAATATATGTGTCAGTAGGGATTCAAGCCTAAAGACTAGGCTCCTACACTTCTTGATTCTTGATCCAAATAATGTCACATAGATTAACCTCTTCACCCTTTACTGCCATATAAGTTGCATGAAGAAATCTAGTGGAACTAAATCTATCCTAGATCTATGTTTGAACATATATCCCAAAATTTTATTAATGAGTCTCACTCCATCTTGAATGGTATTGACCTTCATGTTTCTTCCATCAAAACATGTGTTGAGATTTGTTTCAACTAACTTATGCACATTCTTTATGTTCATGAGATTGCATCCTTCATTATTCAAACTTGTAACCTTGTGAATTAGGTCATTATCAATACATATTATAGAATCTCCTAACCATAGAAGTTCATCATGAATTCTTCTTAGAATTATTCTTGTCCATTCATGATTATCAAAGTCTGTATAGAACATGTACTTAACTAGGTTAAGTTGTTCCAGGTATGCATGCTCTAGTTTTAGTGAAAAATCATTGTTGCACATTTTCTCCAATTCCTTATGAATCTTTGTATCTCCTATGCTTTCAATTTTATAGTGAATATAACCTCTTATATCTTTGACATGGAGTACATTTTTTGGTACTTTTAAAAATGCTCCAATGGGGTCATCAAGTAGAGAAACAAATGGGTGTTTCTTGAAACTATATCTAGGTCTATTGTTTACATTAAACACTTCTTGAGTTGCCATTTCTAAAAAATATACTCAACAAATTCAAAAAATACCTTAATTTCACATTTTAGGGTTTTCAATGATTTCACAAATCTCCAAACTTCTTCAACACTTCAAATCTCTCTTTAATCTTGCACTTAAGATTTTGCACAAGCAAATGATGTTTGTAAATCAATTTGCATCCTTTCAATATTTCACAATCTGTACTTTGCATTCAATGTGTATCTGCCACTAGTCCAAATACTATCTCTATATAACAATGAGGTTATTCTTCCTATATATCCTTATCTTGATCATATTAAGCAATGTGCACTTAACTGTAGACTCCTCTCAATGTCTAGTATATATTGTTAACTTTGCAACTTGTGATATGCTTTCTAACATTAGTTATGATTAACTGGCACACTATTTTATTGAGAGTGCTTAATGTAGGTAAGATGGGTCACAAAAAATAAGTGATTTTACTATCTTTTCAGGTACATTACGATGAGCTTCTTTCTAAATTGGGTGAGAACTTCCAGCTTCTCTTGCTTTTATAAATATTTCCTTAAATTCTTCTACCAACTTCATTTCTTCCTTCAAACTATCATCATTTCTTCTATTGTTCCTTTTGTGATTTCTATTCCTATTAATGTTTCTTCTATCCATTCTACAAAACTTTCATGTGTGTCCAAAGTTATTACATAGTTGGCATACATGTACATTCCTTCTTTGTTCATTATTTTGGTTGTCAGGTGCTCTGCAATTCCTTGCTATGTGTCCAAGATTGTTGCATCTGTACCAAACAATTTGTCTTCTTTCTCCACTTTCATTGCTATGAGATCTTATTATATTGCATGCATGATTATTGTTCCTAGACATTCTACTATTTTCATTATCACTATCAAATTTAGGTTTCTTACAATCTATTGCATAATGTCCATATCCATGACAATTATGAAAATAAAAATTTGAAATAGGTTTAAAAGACTTATCTTTGTAGTCATCTCCAGTATATTCAAGTTCATTACACCAGGCATGAGATTCCTTTCTTATATTATCCTCATCTTGATCAGATTCTTTAGATTTCTCAGAGTGAACAACATTCTCCTTGTCCTTAGATGTATCATCTATCTTTCTTATGCTTAGATCCTTTTTGACTTCAGGGGTACCAGGTTCTTTTCTCTCAATAGATTTCTTTGTGGATTGTCCAAAGAAGAATCCAAGTCCAATCTTATCATAATTAGATCTCTATATAGATATTTGTTCTTTCATCTTTTTACTACTAGTATATAATTTCTCAAGTTGTTGTTTAGTTTGCACCAACTCAACTTTCACAATAGTGTTGTATTTCTCTAATTCTACATGCTCAAACTTGATAGATTCCAATTCAAATGTTACCATTCTTAACTGGGATCTCAGATCTACATTTTCAACCTTTTTTTTAGAGTCATTCTTTCCTCCATTTTTCTTAAGACTTAGCTTGAGTTCAACTATTTTTAACTTCATGTTTCAAGATCTCATTTTCTTTCTTTAGATCTTAAATATCATCATCACTAGTTTTCTCACTAGGTCCTTTTTGCTTTAGGTCATCTATCTTCACCTTTAGTTCACCAATGTAAGCTTTTGTATCTTTATATCTATCTTTTGAGCCATCTCTTTCATCAATAAGGAGATCAATTTATTCAAGAGATTCTTCAAGATTCTTCTTGAATTGTTCCATATCCATAGGGATCTTATTCAAGTTGTTAAGCCTCTTTTGAATAGCTAGGCTCTGATACCAATTGTTAGAAATAGATAATACTGAGAGGGGGGGTGAATCAGTATTTTCAATCTCTTTGCCCACAACTGAATATTATTAATTACTTTTCCATATGCATAAGAAAATAAACCAACAATGTTGAATAGTAGAAACAACCATACATAGAGAGAGCTCATAACACCATATTGTATTAAGTAGGGAACCCCTGGCCAAGGGAAAACCCTAGTAGGAATGAAACCCACTAGATGATTCACAATATAAAACAATATGGTTAAGGATATTGACCCTGTTAGGAGTCAATGAAGAATGTATAGTGCCTTGAGTCTTTATTAGGAGACTAGGCCTTATTAAAATCCTCAACCCTATTAGTAGTTGGTAAAACATATACAAATGTGTGCAAGAAGAGCCCACTACCCTAGCATGCAACTATACAATAATTTCTTCAAGAGAATAGATAGACATACAATATTGGATCACTTTTTGTTCTTCACAACTCTTCTAATTATTAATTCTTTATACAAGGGGTGATTGCATATATATCAATTTGCATCATATCACCCACACGTATATTCACCTCACATATTATTCCATCACATTTTCAGTCTCACATTATTAACTTCACAATTGAAGTTCTTTACTTATATCAATCATATCAATAAATTCTTCCTTAGTTAGCTCATATATCATCCTTAGAGTTGGCTTATCAAGATTTAGTAATCAAAATAATTCTACAAGTCATACAAGTCAATTTGGTGACATGCTCTGTTCTATATTGTGGGGTATCTGCATTAGTATTTCTTCCATAACTTGAACTCAATTGATCGGATGGGCATGCACATTGGTATGCATCATCAGGATGATGTCATGCATGTAGGGTTAATTGTGCAAGAGAATATTCTAAGGGAATATTTTTCTATCATGAAATCTTGTCATGTTGTTGTAAAATTGTCTAATACTTAGACAATTTTCCTAAACAAATAATCATGACTAAACTACAAAAAAAATGTTACCATAAATAATAACCACATATCTCGCCTTATTTGATTGATTGTTCATATTTCCAAAAATTTCTCCTTTTCTATATTTCTTATTGTATTTCCCCTTGTTTTTGTCACTTATGGATTGGAGGTTAGAAATACAAGAGGAGTAACAAAGAGGAGAGAGGTGAATCAGTTACTACAAAAATATTTCCCAGGTCCCTTAGATGTCAGTACAAAACATAAAAAATTTTGAAACTGTTGTAACTCGGTTAACAATAACAATATGATGTAACTTGGTGACCAGTGAAACAACAACTATAACTTAGAAAATACTTAACATGAGAATCTTAAGATATTATTTGTGATTAAACTTGCTTAACATAGTTGCATACACATAAAATAAATAGCATGAACACAAGAGACACAAAGATTTAACATGGAAACCCAATTTGGGAAAACCCACCAATTACAACTAGTTACTCTTTTTCATTCTTCTGAAGTGAGCCCTATTAGGAGCCAACCCTATTAAAGGTTACAAAACATGCTATTAGGTGTGATCTTGTTAAAGGATTTAATCACCCTATTAGGAGTGGCCTTGTTAGAGGTCTTTAGACACTTCAATTAGAAATGGCACCTTGTTAGAGGATTTACAAATAGTTGTTAAGCCAACTCTGTTAAGATATTTAGTTTAAAGAGGAACAGTGATATTACCTAGTTTCTAATGCAACTATATTGCTGATTTCATATCTCAATTCTGGCTTGAATACTTGATCTTTCCTGATCGAATGCATCTTTTCATCTCCTCAAGTATATTCTACTTATCCTACCAATTCACTTCCTCTAAGAATATTCTTGTCTTCCACATGATGTTACACACTTTCAATCCTCAACTTGAACTTATACTTATACCATATACATTATCAAGTCATCTTGAATACAACTTAGAATATTTAATACTCATCTTCTTAGTCAGCTAGAACCAACAATTAAATTAAATGAACTCAATATGCCAAAAAAATAAAATCCTTTGTTAGCCGACCTTGCTTAGTAGACACTAACAAAGAAATGATTTTCATGTGTTAAACAAGTGAACACAGTTAACACTACATCCTTGCAAACTTCCTTTGGTAAATGAGTGAGCTTGATTAACACTCAACTTCTATGAACTTTTCTTCAATGCTCAAGTGAACTTGGTAGACATTGTCTTTAGAATAGGGAAAACACTAGAATGCTCGGTAGACATAAGAAATTTCTTTCATATTCTAATTAAGCACAACATACATTGATTGGTAAAGATATGACATTTTGTGTAACATCAAAGACAATATACAATTAACCAATTATTTTCAACAATATCCCTCTTTGGCATCGATGTCAACACGTGTTATAATACAATGAAATTTTAGAGAAAAATAATAGTAAAGATAATATCCTTAGTTTCATTCCAATTCTCATGCATGAAAACTCCCTCTATTAGTGTAAACTCCCTTTGACTTTAGTTTCTCCCTTTATCAGAAAATGCTTCTGTCTTCAACATCTTTTTTTGACAAAAAACTCTCCTTCTTTGATATCAGACCAAGTTCTCCCTCTTTGATATCTTCAAGAAAAATTTATGTGATATGACACAAATTTTGTCACTAATAAAAAAACATCACCCTTATTTAGATTCTATATATTTAACGAGCTCTTCAATCATTCTTCAGTGTTTGTCATGTAATTCAGTGGTTACCAAGCTTTGTATACTATCTACCTAGTCATCTATTCTTATGAAGTGAAGCTAGTGTTAACCAAATGATGAGATGATTAGTGATTACCAAGTGCAAGCATGGTAAACATGGAATTTAGTTTCTACTGAGTGACATAGTATCTACTAAGTCTCCAATGTATATCGAGTTCAAAACTATCTTGAAGTGATTGGTATGGATTGAGCCTCTACTTCTACTAAGTACATGACAATGTCGAGTAATAACAATGGACATCGTGTATAAGAAATTCACCAAGTCAACTTTTAGAACCCACATTTGGACCATCTTGGTAATATTGGTGTTAACTTTTGTGTTGGTCGACCTTGAAAATATGAGAATTGGGTTGGTATATATGTAATGTATTGTATCATACCCAATTGTAGCAATGTCTTGATGCATGAGAATACAAATGTGGTGATAAGTATGTGAATGTGAATGTGAATTAGCAGTAGAGAAAAGTGTATTACAAGGTCAAATTAGGAGCAATCAAGTTACATCCATCAACTAGAGGTGATTAGTACTTCAAGGATCTTAATCCTCAATTCAATTGTAAGTTAGATCTACTATTTCATCCTAACAAGTGAATCAGCTTCAAATCCTTTAATAGGGTAGACTTAACAATCTTTTCTTTGAATCTGTTTATCAAGTGCATAATTCATTGTATGTTTGTAAAACCTCTAACAAGTTGGACCTAGTAGTCCTAATTGCTCCTAATAGGGTAGATCATTAGAAGTGATCATTGCTAGCCTTAATAGGCCAACTTTATACTACAGTATTGAAGTTTTGTGGATATCATCCCCATCCTAATTTTACTTTCTATTTGGAAGCTTTTTGGATCACCAAATATTGTGTTAAAAGTGTTTTATGCTTTCAATTTCTCATGCATGTAGTAGATTAATAAATGATAATTGGATTATACTATTAAGTGCTAAAATTTGTCAAAAGTTTTGAGATTACTGATTCACCCCTCCCCTCTCAGTAACCTAGCTAGTCTTGAATATTTCCAACAATTTCCATCAGAGCATTGTGGTTCTCAAGATAAAGTTTGATAGCTTCAAAAAAGATCAAGGGCAATGGAGATATTTATACTTGACAAAGCTATTGACAATAAAAAGCTAGATCTAGAGATGGCCATAGGTCAACTCAAGAAAGCAAAAGAGCATCTTTCCCAATCTCTAAAAAGAAGAAAGGAAATTGTAAATTAGATGAATGACCACCAATATGTTGAAGAGAAGATTGAATATTTTCTCCCCTCAAGTAGTTCAGATGAAGAAAATGATGCAATCAAAGGACTCCTAGAAAAGAATGGCTCCCTGCAAGAAGAAGTAAGAAAATCAAAAAGAGAACAAGAAATTCAATCAATAAGATTGTGTGAAATCTCCAAATAGAGAAATAAGGAAAAAGAAGACTTGGAGGTAAGGAACAATGAAATTCAAAATCAATCCCTTCAGCAAGAAATTCTTATCAATCAGCTCTCCAATGCAAATGAAGAAATCATAAGTTTGAGATCTGAAAATGAAAGGCTAAGGAATGACTTAAACACTGAAAAGAAAATCAATGAAAGGATGAAAGTTTATCTAAATTCTGAAAAGCAACTCAATGAAAGAATAATGAAAGCTCAAGCAGACATGGATCAATTGAATTTGAAAAATGAGAAAAATCTTTATAGGAAAAAGGGTAAAGCAAGACTTGGATACAAACAAGAAAGTGGATCCTACAAATAAGGTGCTCAAAGTAATCAAAGACCCACTTGCAATTACTATGGCAAGATAGGTCAGACATCAAATAAATTTTAGAGTAATGGAAAGGAAAAATTCAATGGAAAATGCTCCAATTGTAGTCAACATGGTCATCAAGCTAATGAATGCAAAGAAAAACCAAAGCTTGAAGGAAAATGTCACAAATGCAAGAAACAAGGTCACAAGGCATCTAAATGTAGATCCAAACCATTCAATCCAGCTAAATAATTTGTAAAGGCAATATTTGGTAGACTTGAAGATGAAAAGAAAGCAAAAGAAAATAATATGAGGAAGTAGATGAGACATCAGTGGATTCCTAAATCTACTAATCAAGCTAGTTCAAGTGATGGTAGTCAAGTCACTCAAGAAGTAGGTGACTCCATCATTTCCAATTAAGTTCTTAAGGAAGAACTAGAACTATATTCTCAAGGTCACATCTTAAATAGTTCCAATTGAAAGGAAGAAAAGATCCAAATCAATATTATAGATACAAGGGCATCACAAAAGTTCAACATCAGTAATCACCAGGTAAGGTTGGGTCATACTAAGTGAAGTTGGGAGTAACAAGGTCATGTTTGGTTGTTGAGTTACAACCTTCTACCAATAAATTTATATAGATTGTGGATGACAAGCTGTCACACACTATCTCATTATGGCTCTCATCGTACTAAGCATTAATGGAAAGTTTTTATCAAAAGGCAAGGTGATTATCACCAAGCCACCAAGCCCTCTACTATTGTATTCAAAAGAAGATCTAAGAATAAATTAGGAAAAAATGATAGTGATGTTGTCTTTAACCAACCTCCTCCCACATTTCAGGAAACACTAAAACAATTAAGAGAAGGTGTTGGAATACAACTTCAGAGCACTAAAATATGAGACTAGGACTCCAACAAAATAGAAAGAGGTTGAAGATCTAATCATGGATAAGTTAGGTAGATAGAAATTCTCTCCTAATCATTTTTCATCACAAATCCATACAATTTTGTTGGATAAGGTCAAGGTCATATGGGAGAACACCATTCTAACTATCAAAGACATTATTTCTCAAACTCTGAAATAGTTGGTGCCCAACTTGATAGATGTAGAGGTAAATAAAGCATTAAAAGAAAATAAGAGAAAAATGACTCTGAAGTTCAACACTTGTCTTGTTTTAATGAAAGATGTTGAGTATGTTGTGAAGAATGCTACAAACTTATGAAAAAATGTGTTCCATCTTCACAAACCTAGTGAAGATCCTATAGTGATCAAAGATGATGATGATGACAGTGACAAGGATTAAGAAAATGAAGAAGACAATACTCCTTTTGTCAATATTGATGCTGAAGAAAATTAGGAATTGATGAAGGATGATGAAGAAGAAAATGAGGAAGAAGCTAGAGAGGAAGATAGGCAAGAAAAAGAAGAGAGTGATCTAGTTAAGACAATTGTAGCTATCATAGCTTCCCTTCCTCACTCTCTACAATAAGTGAAATATCTTCAAGCATGAAGATAGCTTCAGAAAGTTTGATTGTGACCAAAGAAAATACATCAAATGTCCAGTCACTCTTCACTCCCTCTTAGATCAAATTATCACTAATGGAAGTGTCTACCACTTCATCTACCAAGTTGTAGCCTTCCTCTTCTTTAGTTCCCAAGTCAGGATCATCAATAGTAAGTACAATCTCTAGTTCTACAATTTTGGATTCTTTAGTTTTGACTACTTCAGTTTTGCATGCTCCAGTAAGCTCTTCAATTATGCATACTTCTATCAATACTTCACCTGTAAATACTTCAATTTTGGGAATTTTTGCGAACACATCAGTTTTGGATTCTTTTAGTACTCTAGTAAGTATTCCATCAATAGGCACTATACAAGTTTTTACTGCTAGACCTATTGTTTCCACTATTGCTTCTATTTCAAAATCTAAGGCATTAAAGTCAGAAGTTGAACCAAAGACACAACTAAAACTTCTAATCAATGGACAAGAAATAGAGGAAGATATAGATCTAGATAAGGATATTGAGATTCCCAAGTTGGATTTTGACAATGCTACTATAGATTAGATGAGATTAGTCAGCTTCTTGAAAAGAAATCCAAGCAAAAGCAATTAAGAGAAGAGGGAGATAGAGAATTCATAATTATTGAAAGTGCTAAAAATATTTTGACAGAGGCTATAGGTGTTGATGTTGATTCTTCTCAATGCATTCTTTTGCAATTAGAAGGGGCAATTAGAAAATTCAATGAGGATTCCAGTGGTGAAGATAAGCTGATGGAGAAGAAAAGAAAAAGTTCGATAATAAAGTGCTTGAGAACATTGCTTAGCAAATAGCTATCCATTAGGTAGAGCTCTCTTCAATTTTGTCAAATCTTTAAACCTCTTACACAAATGTAACATCTCTTTTTACTAAGCTATGTGATGTTATCGAGCATACAAAAGAAATATAGACAAAATTGAATAAGATTGATGAGGATCTAAAGGCTAGTGCATAGAAGTTGCAGCTTGACCCCAATTCAAGCTCTGCACACCACATGAAGATCAGATTCTTATCAGATATGTAGGCAGAGTTATTGAGAAAGGAAGCAAGGATTCGATCTACACTCATAGACATCAAGAACATGATCCTTCCTATCATGGATACAATATAGAAGCACATTGCTTATTCTAAAATATTGATCCATGACAATGACTTTTCAATTGTAGATAATATGATTGAGCTCTCTGCAGAAGTCCAAGTTACACTTCAAACCTGCAAAATTTTGAAAGAAAATTGAGACAGGACCTTAACTCTTATTCTTATGGTACATTCTAAGTTTCTCTCACAATTTTGGTGTCTCTATATAAGTATTTTGTGTATAAATCTTTGGCATTATTGTCAAAAAGGGGGAGAGAGACATGTATATATTTAAGGAGGAGATATATTTGTATATACACTCAGTATGTTATTATGCCTGATATGATATGTATATTGTATGGGGGAGATATATGCAAAATGTATATACAATAGAGTTATGATGACAAATTTTGAAAAATCTCAAAAAATAAAAAATAAAAAATTCAGCATCCCATATCAAGTCAGTATCACACCATGTTGTACATAAGTTTTGGCTAATAAGTGTTTTTACCACTAATGCCAAAGGGGGAGATTGTTGGCATTAAGTCATTTTAGTTATTAGTGACAACACTTATTCTAATTCTGTATAGTCACCAAGCTCTTTGATCAGTCTTCAGTGTTTGCCATGTAATTCAGTGGTTACCAAGTTTCATAGTTCCTACCAAGCATTCCAGTGGTTACCAAGTGAATACAGTTAGTGCAAAGTCCAATAGTTCAGTGGTTACCAAGCTTTGTAGTATCTACCAAGTCATCAATTCTTGTGAAGTGAAGCTAGTGTTAACTAAGTGATGAGATGATTAGTGTTTACCAAGTGCAAGCATGGTAAACATGGAATTTAGTTTCTATCGAGTGACACAGTATCTACCAAGTCTCCAATGTATACTGAGTTCAAAACTACATTGAAGTTATTAGTATGGATTGAGCCTCCACTTCTACCAAGTGCATGATGATGCTAAGTAATGATAGTGGACACTGTGTATCAAAAATTCACCAAGTCAGCTTTTAGAATCTAAGTTCTACATTTGGGCCAACTCAGTAATATTGGCGTTAACTTGTGTATTGGCCAACATTGAAAATATGAGAATTTGGTTGGTATATATGTAATCTATTGTATCATACCCAATTGCAGCAATGTCTTGATGCATGAGAATGTGAATGTGGTGATAAGTATGTGAATGTGAATTAGTAGCAAAGAAAAGTGTATTGCAAGGTCAAATCAGGAGCATTCAAGTTACATCCATCACATAGAGGTGATTAGTACTTCAAGAATCTTAATTAGCACTTTAGTTGTAAGTCAAATCTATTGTTTCATCCTAATAGGTGAATCAACTTCAAATCCTTTAACAACGTAGACTTAACAGTCTTTTCTTTAAATCTCTTTATCGAGTGCATACTTCATTGTATGTTTGTAAAACCTCTAACAAGGTGGACCTAGTAGTCCTAATTGCTCCTAATAGGGTAGAGCATCAGAATTGATCATTGTAAGCCTTAATAGGCCAACTTTATACTGTAGTATTGAATTTTTGTGGGTATCATCCCCACCCCAGCTTTACTTTCTATTTGGAAGGTTTCTAGGTCACCAAATATTGTGTTCAAAGTGTTTTAGGTTTTCGATTTCTCATGCATGTAGTAGATTATTTAATGATAATTGGATTATGTTATTAAGTGCTGAAATTTGTGAAAAGTTTTTAGGTTACTGATTCACCCCTCCCCTCTCAGTAACCTAGCTAGTCTTGAATATTTCCAACAAGAAAACTCTCCCTCTTTAGAATTTTTCATTGATATGATAGAAAACTCTCCCTCTTTGACATCCTATTCCAAAGACAAGATTTAGTAAATTCTAATGTATCTCATGTACATATTCATATGAAATTTCCCTTTCATAACTACATCAATTTGATTGATCTTCAACATGCTCTGGATGATTCATCACTAAACTTCATTTAGTGAGCTTTAGATAGGGGAATGAACCCTATTTTACCTCTTAGATACAAAAATGCATCCTTAGGTAATGGCTTGGTGAATATGTCTACAATTTTTTCTTTAACATTCACATATTCCAATCTCACCTCTTTATCTTGCACCAATTCTATCAGAAAATGATCTTTTATTGTAATGTGCTTGGTCTTGCTATGCATCACTAGATTATTTCATATATTGATTGCACTTGTGTTATCACAGAAGATGACCACTAGATCATTTATTTCTACCTTCATACCTACCAACAATTTCTTGAACCAAACAACATTAAAGTAACTAATTATTGCAGAAACATATTCTTCCTTTTTTGTAGATTGAGAAATGTAGTTGTGATTTTTGCTTGTCCAAGACACTAGTATTTTACAAAGAAATAATGCTCCACCACTGGTGCTCTTCCTGCCATCAACACTTCCAACCCAATCAGCATTAGTGAAGGCTTTCAAATCATAGTTTCCTTATTTCTGGTACCATAATCTATAGTCTTCAATACCCTTTAGATACCTCATGATTCTCTTTATTTCCATCATATGATTTTATTTAGGATTCTCTAAAAATCTTGCCACCATACCAACTGCAAGAGCAATATCAGGCCTTGCATGCACTACATATTGTAGTTTTCTAATAATTGATTTGTATGTAGCCTAATCTACCTCCTTAGAATCATCATTTTTGAAAATTTTATGTCCATTAGACATAGGTGTTCCAACTAGTCTTGAATCCTCCATTCCAAATTTCTTTAGTATCTTCTTGATATACTTGGATTGAGTAATGTAAATACCATCTTTCTTCTATCAAATCTACAATCCAAAAAAGAATTTGATTTCACCAAACATTAACATCTCAAATTCCTTGCTCATTTCCTTTGAAAAATCTTTGCACAAATCATCATTTCTAGTAAATAATGTATCATCCACAAAGATCTCTGCCAACACAATCTTCGTGTTTCATCCTTATTTGATGTAAAGACTTATGTTAACATTTGTCCTTTCAAAACCAATCTTCATCAAATAGTTATGAAGTCTTTCATACCAAGCTCTGGAAGCTTGTTTCAGACCATACAATGCTTTGTGAAATTTTGAAACCATATCATTTTTGTTGGGATCTAGAAAACCTTGAGGTTTCTCTATGTACACTTTCTCTTCAAGAATTCCATTCAAGAATATAAATTTTACATCCATCTGATAAAATTTAAATCCTCTATGTGAAGCATAAGTAACTAGAGTCCTAACACCTTCTAATCTTCCAACAAGAGAAAAAGTTTCACCATAATCAACACCTTCCAATTGATAATATCCTTTTCATACTAACCTTGCTTTGTTTCTTGAAACTTCTCCATCATCATTCAACTTATTTCTGAAAACTCACTTTGCGCCAATTACATTCTTATCCTTAGGTCTAGGAACAAGAGTCTAGGTCTTATTCCTTTCTATCTATTCTATCTCTTCATTCATTGCTTCAATATAGCTTTCATTATCCAAAGCATATTTAATTGATCTAGGTTACATTTCACTAGGCAAATATGTACCTTTCAATTTGTTCCTTGTCATTATACCATCTGATTTGTCTCTAATGATCTGATTAGGTGCATGGTGCCTTCTAACATATCTTGCTAACATTGGTACTTTGGATATAGCACTTGTTCCACTTTCCTTGCCTCGATCTTTTACATCATTCTCAGGTCCCATAGTCTATGACTCAAGTCCTTCACAGTGGGTTTGCACTAGTTGCAACTCAGTAGCTTCTAATTGTGACTTAGGTCCTTTAGACTGTGACTTGGGTTTCACTAGATGCAACTCAAGTTGCACTAGATTCAACTTAGGTGCTTTTAGATATTTTGGGGACTTAGTAGGTGAAGTCTACTGACTTCCAATTGAATTAGGAAATGTATTAGGTTCAAATTAAATAAACTTTATATAATCTTTAGGTTCTCTGTTTCTCTCCTCTTCACTCTTTTCTACAAACTCATTAATTATTACATGCACACTTTTTATGATCTTATGAGTAGTAAGATTCAAACATTTATATTCTTTAATTCTATTGGAATATCCTAATAATATGTCTTCATCACCTTTGACATCAAATTTACCTTTCCTGGTCTCTTTCAAAATATAACATTTGTTGCCAAATACATTAAAGTAACTTCCATTAGGTTTGTAGCCATACCAAAGTTCATCAAGAGTTTCATTTGAGACTTTCTTCAGTTGTACTCTATTCAAGGTATGCACTATTGTATGGATTGCTTCCTTCTATTATTTGATTGCAACAATCTTTTCTATCATCAAGGTTATTTCACAATCAATGATTCATCAGTTCCTACTTTAAACTATATCATTCTTTTGTGGTGTATTAGGGGCTAATACTTGTCTTTTGATTCGTCTTTCAGTGGATAATTCATTAAACTCATTTGAAAGGAATTCACCTCATCTATCTAATCTCAAACACTTCAACTTTTTTCCTATTTCTTTCTCAACTATAGCAATTTATCATTTAAACTTTTGGAAAGCTTCAGACTTATCTTTTAGATACCATACAATCATCATTCTAGAATAATCATCAACAAAAAGAATAAAGTACTTATTTCTAATATAGCTCTTAGTTCTAATAGGTCTAGAAATCTTTGTATGAACAAACTCCAAGACTTCTTTAGAATGATAGCTCTTGCTCTTGAAACTTGTCTTGCCCATCTTACCAATTTGATAATTTTTGCATAGGCCCATATCAGGTTTCCTCAAACTAGGAATACCTCTCACTCTTTTATTTTTTCTTATCTTCATCAAGTTATCAAATTTTACATGACATAACCTCTTATACCATAACCATATTTCTTCTACTTGAGAAATGAAACATGGACTTTCACTAAGATCTAGGTAGAATAAGTTACCTTTTATTTGGTTACTAGACCCAACTAGATTTCATTTTCCATCTAGTAGCTTGGCCTTCCCATTCATGAACTCTACCTTAGATCCAATGTTATTCAACTTTGCCACACTTAGTAGACTATTATTTAGCACTTCAACCCAATAAGCATCATCACATCTAAGTTCATTGGTCTGTGAGATACAACCTTTTCCCTTCATGCAACATGGTTCATTGTTTCCAAATCTTACACTTCCACCATCATAGTGTTCCATATGTTCAAACTTTTTTTTATCACTAGTTATATGATGTGAAAAAACACAATCAATAATCCATGTATCATTTTTTCTAACATGAGAGATAAGTGCCATTTTATCTTCCTCATCATCAGATACATCTTTTAGAGTAATATAGACCATTTCATCATCATCACTACTATCTTAATCTTTAGCCATAAAAAATTATTTCTTACCTTTATCCTTGTAGCTTTTGAAATTCCTCTTGCCTTTATACTTGTTTCTCTTCTTCTCATATTTTTCTTCTCTCTTTGGACACCTTGCAACAATGTGACCAATGTCTTCACGTGAAACGTAGATTAAAGGAATTTTACCTTTGTACTTTCCTTTACCTTTGGGATACCTTCTTACAAGTATTGCTTCAATGGTTTCAAGATCACTGTCAAAACTATCTTCCTCTTCACTTTTGGATTGTTTTCTTTTAGATTTTTCAGCTCTCTTCTTGAGTGACAACTTAGCTTCAAATGTAGACTCAAGATTTCTAGAACTAGGAACATAATTATCATATTTATCTAGCTCAAATGTAGTCAATCTTACTACTACTATATCTAATGTTATAACATTCTTTGGATTAGATCTCATCTCTTGAATTGTTGAAACTCTGATTGCATATCTAGGAAGAAGTGTTTTGATAATCTTACTTACCACTATCTCATCTTCAATCTTTCTTCTTGAGGCATTGATTGCACATGCAGTAGCTTTGGTTCTATCACTATACTTTGCAATTTTCTCATCTTCTCCCATCCTCATTTGATCAAATTGTCCTTTGAGATTTTCAAATTTGGCTCTTCTTCCATTATCATCTCATCCGTAGATGGATTTTACCTTGATCTACATCTCATAAATAGTTTCACAATCTTTGACTTCATCAAATTTGGTATAGTTGAGAATCGAGGCAATATCAATCATCATAATATTATGATTCTTTTTCTCTGCAATTTCTTCAACAATCATAGTTCCAATATCTTAGGTCCTTGAAACCTTCTATGCAAGCACCAAAAGCTCTTATACCAAATGTTAGAATAAAAGAGGAGTAATTGAGAGGGGAGGGGTCAATCAGTTGCTATAAAAATATTTTCCATATCTCTTAGATGTTAGTATAAAACATAAACTTTACTGAAACTATTGTAACTTGGTAACCACTGTAAAAGTTAATGAAAGCTAGAGATGTCCTTTGGCTTTGGCTTTGTATATTCTTGTTGCTAAAAGGTTTGGGTATCTTCTCACCAATGCCATTTCTTCAAGCCTTGTTAGAGGTATTTCCATTTCTAAGTTATCTACCCATCTTGTTAATGGGCACTTTGTTCATGACTCATTTCTCACTCTCATTGACGATGAGGAAATTTTTTCTAGTGCCTTGACACTTTTTGTTTGGCTTCTAGATTTTCTATACAATGGCATAAAACCTTTCTATAGGAAACCCTTTCTTTCTACTTCCCCTTGGTTTGCATAGTACAACTAGAAATGAACTCAACACAAAAAGATTTTTTAGTTTTTGGGTATCACCTTTTCCTTCCAATCATCGGTGGTGCAAGAGTACCTAGGTTAGGTCCAAGAAGCCAAATAATGGTCTAAGAGCCTAGATGGGACATAGACGTAGTAGGTAAGAATAAGGAGTCATGAGAGAGTCATGAGTTTGTGTGAGAAGAAAGTAGTGCTTTAGAAGTTGTATTTGTTGTCAACCAGGTGAAAAGCACAAAAAGTTGTTTTAGAGGGCTAAATATGCAAGTGAGATTGGGTATACATGGGAATATAAAATAGGGCATAGATTTCTACCATGCATTTTTTGGAGTCATATGGTATGGTTTTTCCATGTCAAAAGTGCTAAAATGAAAAAATTATCAATTTTGCAAAAATTGCATTTTTTGCAAAAAGGGCAACTTTTCTTGCAAAATTGCAAGATTGGTTAAATTGGTTATTGGGAGGTTATCAAATATTTATAGTTAGTTGAGTTACGTGTGTAATTGGTATATGATTCTGTATGAATCATTTTTTATGGTTCAAAAGTTTGGCATTGTACGACATCCTATAACAGACTAGCAAATGCATAACAATTGGAATGAAAACTTGAGTTTTTGATTGCTATGTGATTGGACTATGGATTTTTGGTTGCTAGATAGTTTCTATTGTTTTTCTTTAAGATTTTTTTTTTGGTGGGAGTTTCATTCAATCCATCTTGTGTGAGCAATAAATGTTTTTGTAATCAGACTACTTGTTGGCTTTTCTTGGGCAATCTAAACAAAAAAATGTCAACCAATATTCCCCATGGTTGAAGTCTCATGAAACCCTAAGGGATGCTAGTAGAAATATTTTAAGATATGTGGAAGGAATCATGGGATCAGCACTTAAGGTCCAAGCCAATTCCTTGGAAGCCCTAGGTGAAACCAGAAGATATTTGGCTAGAAATTGAGAAAAGGAGTAAGTGAATCTTGCAAGGGTAGTAATGTTTGAGTAGAATAGATGTTAGGAACTAATAAGGAATTGAGTGGACCCACTACATGTGGAAGGGAAAGTATCCAAGTCCCTTAGGGAGATAGAAAGAGTTATTTGTTTGATGACTAGTCTAGAAGACCTTTAAACCCTAGTAAACCCTTAAAAATAGGGTTAGGGCATCCAGTAGGAGTTGGGAGTTTGAAACCTTAGGAATATCAAAGGTTTGTAAAATGACACTAATACATTTGGCATCAATTTTTGATGGCCATGTGTTGCAATTACGACAGCTATGTGTTGCCACTACGACAGTAATAGACTTCGTTATTTTTTAGTCGCAAAATACGACGTCTACCCTATTCCATCACAATGATGACGCATAGCCGTCACAATCCAACCGCTTTCTTGTGACACCAACCTCATCACAATTCATGGGGTATCTATTGCAATAGCAATGCCTCCAAGGTTTTTGTGACGGTAGTTGGGGCATCCACCTGCAGGGACTCCAACAGCAACCCCGTCACAATAATTCCTTTTTGTGTCACAATTGTGACGGTGATGGTTGAATTGCAATGGAAGGGGGTATCACCTTTACAGAAACCCCATCGCAATTCATAATTTTTTGTGTCACAATTGCGATGATATGTGAAAGAACATGGCGTCGCCACTACTGCTCGCCTATCGCAATTGCGACGGCGGTGGAGTAAAACATTTAAAAAAAATTGTTGGCTTCCAACTACATCAAACAAAATCAGACCTCTTAAACCCTATGTAACTTCATTTGGTCACATCTTATATTTGAGTAGGATGGTGTCTTATTGGTGCTCCCTTGATTATTTCATGAGATATTATTATCAAGCCATCCAATCGGCTATAGGACAAAGATAATTCCTGAACAATCAAATTAGCAATACAGTCAATCTACATTGCATTTGGACACTTGGTTTGAGTTTCATCTCATTGATTCCCAGTCATCACATGATATTTATTTGATTAGACCTCAATAGAAAACATTGATATTTCCTAAGCCCCAAGCCCAAATCGTGCAGGCTTCAATCTCCACATATCATAAAGCTTGTAGATAGAGTTGAGCATCCCGTAGCTGGAAGCTTCACTTGCATCATCTCTTGGACAGTGTGAGAATGCTCAGCTCTATATATATGCTTCATGATATGTGGAGATTGAAGCCTACATGATTTGGACTTGGGGCTCAGGAAATCTCAATGTTTTCTATCGAGGTCTAATCAGATAAAGATCCTGTGATGGATGGGAATCAATGTGATGAACCTCAAACCAAGTGTCCAAATGCAATGCAGATCGATCGTATTGCTAATTTGATTGTTCAAGAATCATCTTTGTTCTATGGCCAATTGGATGGCCTAATAATAATATATCATGAAATAATGGAAGGAGCACCAATAAGACACCATCTTGCTCAAATATAAGATGTGACCAAATGAAGTTACGCAGGGTTTAAGAGGTTTGATTTTGTTTGATGTTGGACGTAGTTGAGAATAACGTAGTTGGCAGCTTCACCTCCCTTTTCTCCTCCCTTTGCCTCACTCCTTCTCAGGCCTTAATATGTCATACTTATGTTTCTTAAATCATTGAGTACTGACAATTTTGCTAAAATTGATTCCTTACATTTCTCTTTTAAAAAGCTTTCTTATAAGGATAAACTATGATAGAAACAATCTCTTGAACATGCACACACTTTTCTAGCTACGGTGGACTAGGAATGTGCAATATATATTTTGTACACTACAATATCATGTAGTGAAACCAATTATACAAATACAAATATAGAAGTAGTGAAACCATGGAAGCAAAAGCCAGTAAAATTGGGAAGGTTCAATGAAAACAAATATTATGAAGAAAGATTGCAATGATGTGGCATTAGATTGAATACATCAATTGATGTAATTGGATCAAAAATATCTATGGATATTAATGCCAGTAAAGCAGCATCATAATTTTCTGAGATGTGCATATTGATCTCATCATTTTTTATTTAATTAACGTTACTTGAATGATTTGAACAAAAACTTACATAGAATAATAAAGCTACTTTGATTTTTAATCCATGTCACTCAGGTAGAAGAAAAATAGAACAACTTTCTTTTTTAATAATATGTATAGCATACCTGAAATGCACGCGTAAAGCCCCATCTCAGTTGATTTGTTGTCAATCTTGGGATGACAATAGAAATTACTGGTGTAGTAGGCTTGTACTTAGCAATCAACCTGGGGCAAAAAAAAACATAAATATCGTGCTGAGAATTAGAATTCGTAGATGTGTTATCTATATATCAAAAAATCAAATTCACATTGGCATGGCAACAGATAAATCTAGAATTGATGAAATTGCTTGCATTATGAGCTAATGATTATGATAACCAAACCCCAATAGTGGCAAAAATGAAACCAAATTGTAACTTATCACCAATTTCCCAAATTTGATAGTTTCAAATGTCCAAAGAATATATAATGTAGAATAAGAAAATAATTACTTTGCAATTTGTCCGGATGTTGTAAATATTGCTAGGACAGAAGCTTTCACTTTGATTGTTGCACTTACCTAAAATTATCATACAAATACTTCTATTAAATTTATATCACTTTCCACATATCAAATGAATAGTAAATTACAACCAACATTAAAATTCATCTGTAAACAAAACCTGTGTCATGGCAAAAGGAATTAAAATAATTTTATGTACTTACTGCAGAGGTTGCAATGCATTCCAACTGAGACATCGGTTCACTTTGACATTTGAGAGTCTTCTTAAAATAAACAGCCTGATTGTACACTTTCTCTGCCTACATGAAATAATTAGAATATGTTGTCTTTTAAGTAGTTGTTCATATCATAATATGATATCACAATACATATATTTAGAGAAGGGGGAGAGAAGGTTATTGGTTGACCTCAATTCTAATGATCAGTGGCTAAAACAATCAACTGTAACTAATCTCTATATCCTCCCACCCAGTGCTAAAGCAAAGTTTGTTCAAAAGATTTTTTTTTCCCTTAGAGAGTAAATTAGGTGAGATCGAGAAACTACGGTTGAAAACAATCAGAATATATAAAAGAAAGAATGATGAACACAATAAAACCAAATTTGTGATGGGTTTTTAACAAGACACAGCTATTAGGCAGATAGTCAAATAACATCCTTCTACTTGATCCTTCATTTAGAAACTGAAAACAACTTAATAAGCCATCAGAATGATCAAATACTACATTCTCTCTTGTTTAAAACATTTCTCATTTATCACTAGTCTAGATCATTCTTAGTTCATATTCACATGCTATTGTAATGTACCTCACCCATGGCAATGCTTGATATCCACTCTTTTCAATGATTTTCAGATACCTGACCTATAGTAAAGAATTGCAACAAAAGAAAGTTGTTATAAAGTAGTAGCCTAAATCTAAATGAACAAAATGTAAATTCTCAACCATTTATTCAATGCATCAATTTACTTGTGGAGCTAAATATTTAAAAAGCATAATGATTTTCACTAAGGCCAATATAAATATAAGCAATGAGCTTGTTCTCATTAAAAATATATATGTGAACACACAAAAGGGTCCAACACTGTGATGACTTTTATGGAGTCAATCCAAAATCACCTGAAATGACTCAAATTTCAGATAAGTTATAAATCATGGTAACGAGCTAATGATACTTGCAAAAGCAATAATCTACATTTGTAAACTAAAGTTAAGAAATGACTTGAATTCCTGATACAGTAAAATATGGTATCTCAAATTTGACACGAATAGGTGCCCACTTTTCTTGGGTTGCTTCTTCAGCAGTTATGCTAGAAAGGCTAAATTCAGCCCTCAATATGTATTCATGAATCAAAACCTACATAATAAGTCAATCAAGAAACTAAAACATTAGGGTCCAGAACCATGGTACTATTAACCATCTTTGAACAAGAAAACTAATGAAAGTTGCAAGATACCTTTCCACCAACAAATGATTTTATTTTCCAAAGAAAAGCATCCCTCTCTGGGGAGTATGTAGAAGTACCCATTGATGTGCGTACATGAGGTGTAGATTCATCAGCTGGTACTGGCAATTCAATTTCAACATTTTTTACTGTACTGCAAAGTTAAAGAAAACCATGAGACAAATTAGCAAATACACAGAAATATTAGTCATACTTAAACAATTCCCTGAAGCTAACATGTTAGAAAGATCTATCTAAACAGTAGATAAATCAGATCTAAAATAGGCATACATAAGCTAGAGAGATAATTTGAAACCTATGATCTTTGTATTGGTTGTGTGCTCTCACCAAATATTATACCTAGCTTCTTGAATGCTTTTCTACTTGATCTTCATCCCATATCAATGGCTTTAGCTGCAACGTAATAAAAATGTATGATATGAAACCTACTTTAGAAGGATATCCTTCATAACAGAACTTCAAAGATTTGACAACAATTGCATTCTCTTGAATATATGAACAAACCTATGTGCTAAGTCTATAGTTCATAAGATCAAAAGTCCCATCATGAGGTATGAAGGATATAGTTCTATCATTTTCAAAACGAGCAATACAAACACACTTGACAAAAGAAATAGAAATTAACATATGCCTTTTTAAGGGAAAAGAAAAGACCAAGTACAACATCAAAGGAATTTGCAAGCACTTTAATATAAGATAAAATTGATAGTTTAAGGGATTGAATAAGAAAATGAGCTTGATTGCATACTGATGAAACTTGATGTCATCCAAATCAATTGCTTTACCCTTTGACGCTTTGCCTTGAGCTTCTAGTAGCACCTTTTTATTGAGTCCAAGTTTGCATTCTGGCATTCCGCTGAAGAAAATTGAATCAAAATACACTTGTAATTAACAGCTAGCTATGTAACATTTCAGCAATCATGCTAAAAGTACATTATAAATAAATAAAAATTAGAAACAGCCACATTTTGCGCAAAACAATCTAAATTAACAATGAAACACAATCAATAATTCAATGCCAAATATTAAATCAAAAGTTATAAAGGTTTAATACTTATGGCATATGTATAAAACAAAGAAATCATTAGTGGTCAAACTACTTCCAACACTCAATAATTATATAAAATGTCTAAAGACATATACATATCAGTAATTTATTCTTTTTTTGTAATTTTTCATCCTATTTTATTTCCAAGATTGGTTGTGGGGATCCAGGTTTAGCCTTGATATGGCAAGGGCATGGGTGTCCTTAGCAAATTATTCTAGATACATCTATTACAGACCCAAGGAAGGCCTACAAACTGTACGAATTGGACCTGGTCTGGTATGGGACGTACTGCAGCATAATCTAAACTTCAACATTTGGTCATTATAATTTGACTTCTAATCTATCACTCTAAACTCTCCAATAAATTGGAATCTATTCAATCATCCACCACAGTTCATTATTCTTCTATATTTGTTTAATTCTTGCTAAAGAAATTAATCTGTTGAAGTGCAAGTATCCAGCAATGAATTTGGTTGTCTCGTGACCAAAAAATTGTTATTTATTAAATCTTAACAATGAATATGAACATAATATTTGTACTTATAAAAGTTGGACAATTTGTAGATTCTTTGTTTGATGGTAATTCATAATTCTACCACATAAAAATAAACACAAGATGTTTATTATCTGAACTCTCATGCACCAATCTTGTTCTCATAATATATGTCTATTCGTTTAGCTGTGTATAAGCATACATGGGCCTTTCAGCTTAGAAAATGGGGTTTTTCCTATTTCAAGGCATTCCACAAGTAGGGTACATATTTTAAGAAAATAGGTGTGCAGTAACATTATAATGTTCTCCATGAACCTAGCTGGAGTTTATAGTGCTTCAACTTAGCAGAGATTATGGGAAATAGTTCCATGTTTCCTTTCTATAGTCTATTAGTTTTATTTCTAAAAGAACTCAATAATAAGATTATGCATGGGGTAGGAAAAAATTACCTCAAGTACACTCTCATCTTCAGTGCTCCAACCACATCAGATCGCACTATTTTCCCATTGCTACTCACAAGAATATTTACACTTTCTACTACATCCAAAAAGACCTTTAATAACAAATTAAAAGCACAAAATTTGTTAAATATCAATTGCCATATTCAAGAAAAGCATAAAGTTAAATCTGGATTAGCCTTCAACCTCATTTTTTTTGTATTGTATTCCATCACTTCGCCAGGAAACTACATTTGTAAGAGCCATTGGAGGTCATTAAGCGACTTCCATCTTGTAATCATCCATTTTGATGAATTCACTAAGAATCTTTGCCTCTGTATATTGAGGGTACCTGAAATCAATTATTTCATCTAGTAGTTCATACTACACAATGGGAAATAAAAGTGGTGAAATAATATGCACATATTATAAATTTTAACTTTGTGATAAAATATTCTCAAATAGTTCATTACAAGGAATTTTGAACCCTCAACCCTCTATGGGTTAGATTAAAAATAGATGTGTACACTCACAATAACAACAAAATTGTCTCTCAAAGACTCTTCTTCTAGCTCTTCAAAATAGTGCTTGAATACCTGTAGAAATAACACACATGACAATCCAAAACTGAACCTAAAGTTGACATGTGAATCAGTTATTGCAACACACTAATCATAGCAGAAAACAAAGAGGAACATTAAAAACTCTTGATTACTGTAATAACACCTAAATATGCATGCAATAGCTACAAATAAAATAATTATATGCATACACTAGAATCCCTAGATCTACAGGTTCTATAAGTTCCCTAAATGTAGTGTTCCATTTAATAATTGAAAATAGAGCCTCGGACAAGAAATAAATTGTGAATGAGAAGTGTAGATTGTTGAACTTACATCCACAACTCGATGTAAAAATAATAGTAAGCTAGTTGCATTAGAGTTCTTTCTTGATGCTGCCATAAGGTAGATATTGTTATGCTAAATGAACATGTAAGTCACCCCATTGTCATAGAGTACTAGATTTTGTAATGTGGGATCACCCTGTCCATGTAATTCCATCAAAAAACTTGTCAAAACACATATGTTGAAACCATCCTCACACATGGCCAATTCAGCCTTATAAGAGACAAGATATAAGATAAGGCAGTACATTTTAATGAATATATTCATATGAGACAATGTAATTCATGTGACATTGGCCACCTAAACGTCTTTAAATTTTAAGTAATTTGCATACCTCTATGTAAATATTCCATATCTGAGAAGCTTCTTTGTACAACATTGCAATTTTTAACTTCATGATGCACATAGCACAGATGAGTCAACAGAAACTATAGTTTCTTGTGTTCTTTCCACAGTTTTAGAAGAGTTCTTATCGATAGATCCATGTAAGAATTTTATTCCTCTAAAAATGGTTTTATTACCAATTTTAAAGAAAGTGGACACAAACTAACTAAAGAATCTTCAAATCAAGGACTGGAAGTTACATTGATGCAGAGCCTTCTAATATCCCCTTAAGGAACCCTATTCAACTCGAGGATTCAAAAATGTCTTGGAATCCACTCAAGGATCAATAAGAAGTCCCTAACTTAGTAGATCTCTTCCACACACCATACCCACGAATTCGCTTCCTACCTCATTACCACAATCTCTTATTGTAACAATTTCCTTCTAGGTCACCTAGCACCTCCATCATACCAAACTCCAACTCCAGCATCTCTCACTGACCCTAACACCTTAGACCATCTTATCATGGCCTATCTACCATCATTCAACTCTTCACCAGCTTCCAACAACCCATCTTTCACCATTTCCTACTTTAGCCCTTCTAGGCCTATTTAGTAGCCCAGTCCTGCAACAAATTGCACTTTCCTCTCTAACTCCCCAAACAACCTAGTGACTTAGTCACCTTTTCAAATACCCTTTATGGTTTTCTTCAGACCTTGCAAATATCAGTTTCTCAACCTGTGACTGTTGCACCTTTCTATGGCTATCACTACAGCAATTAGGCCTAATTAGCCCTTGCCTAACAAAGCAACTATGCTTTGCACACACACCCAACTCTCCAAACCTTGAAACACTCTTAAGGCATCTAATAAATGATATGATTCCACAATTTTTTTGACCCTCCATGAATTTCTAGACACATTTTCATCAAACCCTCCCTTTAAGGGTTTCTAGCCTAGGGCTTCCCAGAAAAGAAAGCCTGAGATTACGAGGTTCTTCTTTGAAGTGTTGCCACTTTTCCTCTATGTGCATCAATGTCGAACCATCTACAAGGATTCAAATAATTTCATCTTGACTTCTATTGCGTGCATGATAATCCATAAATTGAGCCAAGCTACTACACCTGAATAATTGTCGCATTCGTGGAACAATAGGGATGTAACGAAGAACCTTTTGAGGCACCTTTTTTGTTAGTTGATTTGTTCGATATCTACTCGTATGACATACAAGGCATTGTGTTGCAAGTTCATGTTCTTTATAATATATAATATGATCATTGGGACAAGCATGTATTGCTTGATACTCCATTCCAATATCTTTCATAATAGCAGATAATTCTCGATATGAGCGAGGTAGAATATTTGATGAGGGTAACAGAAACTCACCTATCAATCTATAGCAAAAAATATAAGTTGTCAATATAAACAATATTAGTGGTAAATTATTCACCCTTTATTAACTATAAAGACATATATGACATACCTTAACATATGTGACATTTTTATGTTGGATAAACCATTCATAACCTTCAAGTTCAACAACAACAATAAAGTAGAGAGAAGAGTTGTTTGGGAGTCTTTGTATAGGGGCTCGTATGCCTTCTCAAGTAGAGGTACATCGAGGCTATCATCATCATCATGATCAAATATGCTTGGACTAAATGTGTCATGGATCAATGTATTTATACCATCATCTTCAATTGTGTTTTCTGGAGCATGATCGTCATCTTCCATGGGATCATTATCTTCACCTTGGATATTTGCACCTCCATGTTCCTCCACTTTGAAAACCATATTCTTCGGATTGTTGTGGTTCATATCATGTACTTCCCTAGGGAGATCAACCTATATAAAATTGATTAACATAAATAAACCATGATCGTCAACTCATCATCAAGTGATCTCATATGTATATAAATTGTTAAAATGATATAATGAACGACTTACCAGTGGATGATAGTCATGCCCCCCTTCAATGTGACCATTCTCCCTACAATGTCTCTTAACTGTTTTGATTAGCAGTCTTCTACAGTTTAAGCCCTTACAAATTTTGCAAGGACAATAACATTTTCCATCACCTTTTCTTTTCAAGTTAGACCACAATCTAGCGATTGTCTCCCTGTTTTGTTCTTCACTTATATTATCTAACATGATTGTTCTTTGCAGGAAGCAAAAATCAGGCTATGAAAACTTCGGTCTACAACTTTCACAAACTAAGCAAAACTGTCGAAAGTACATAAATCTTCTTAGACCTAGCTAAATACTTTAATATTTTAAAAATACTTTCTTTGACTTTATTCCTAAGACATTTAACCCAATCACCTTTTATAACATTCAATCAATTGCTCTAGGCAAATTTGTGGATAAGATTATTTGTAAAACTTTGACCAACCGCCTGAAGGTCTTATTTCAAGAGACCTTACAATATTAAGCCAATAAAATCAATTTCAAAACATATAAACTAAAAGTCTAGTTAAAATATACATTACATTAAAAAATATACAATTTTCATACCCGAGCGTGTGGCTATAACTCATGCAACAGCCTTCTTGCTTAGTTGTGGAAGCTCTCTAGCAATCAAATTTTACAAACTACAAGGCCTAATAGAAATTTCAAAACATATAAGCTACAAGTCTAGTTAAAATATACATTAGATTAAAAAATATACAATTTTCATACCCGAGCGCATGGCTATAACTCATGCAACGGCCTTCTTTCTTAGCTCTAGAAGCTCTCCAGCAATCAAATTATACAAGCTACAAGGCCTAATAACAATTTCAAAACATATAAGCTACAAGGAAAGACATATTACATGACATGACAAAAGGAACAAAATTTACAAGCTTTAGCAAGACATATTAAATGACACATAGTGCTAGAGAGATCACAATTATATGAGTCAAACATAGTCATGAAAAAGCAAATAAATTAGTTATTATATGCAATTAAAAGATATAAAGTTAGATAGGGAAATCCATAGGGCATATTGAAGAAATGAAATGGTCATATAGATTTCATATGGGATTTTGAAGATGATAGTGTTCTAAGGAAAAGAATCCATTCATATAAGCATAATGACATTAAATGTTTAAGCATGGACAATCATCAAATACCAAAATAGAGCAGCAATAAATCATTAGCAATAGTATTTTCTTGAAAGTTTATAAAGCCTTTTCAAAAAATCCATTTTGTTCTTTTAACTCTTAAATCATTTGCTTTTGTTTTTGTGATGATACAATAGCAAGCAATGTTATTCAGAATTAGATTCAACAAACCTTAGCAGTGTAAATAGCCATCTCCTCTAAACTGGACTCCAGACATGAGGGGGCATTCACATACTCTTCCTCTAAAGGTATCCTAAAGAACAAAAGCCACTATTCTTGAGTTTGTGAATTGCACCTCGAGATGAATGAAGCTTAAAAGGAATGAAAATTGTTTTCATACATTTAAATCAGGATGTAATATTTATTCATAAGTATATACCTTGCAAGCACTTATAATTGCTATTATATGTGTTGCAAGAAAAGAAGAAGTTTCAAGATAAGTTTACATTGCTATTATATGTGTTGCAGGAAAAGAAGAACTTTACATTGCTTTAACTTGCCATTGATGAGTATCATCTAAGACTTTTAGCAAAATTTTCCTAGAAAATTTTATCAATTTTTCCTCTCCATAATTATACTTATTAAATAAAATAAACCACACAATTATCGTTTAGTACAGGAGAGTTATGTTCATATGTTAAGAGACAATTCATTTTCTGTTATGAAAATCTGGGGATGCCAAATGCTCTCAAATCTGTTATATTCACTTTTGTTCTAATTTTATTACAGTTAATTTCAATGTAAATTAAGGTTATGCTTTTTTAGAAGAATGATATTGAATGGTCTATCATAGGTATGTGCTTCATCACTTGGTGAGATTTTTGCTAAGGCTCAATTAGATGAGAGAGCCATGATTGAAGAGGCCTCAAATTCTGTAGCCACTGATATGCCAACCATTCATCCAAGTGCTACTGAGGAACATGCTGAAGTAGAGAAACTAGAGTCTTTAGAAAAACCCAAGGAAACGAATGAACCACTTAAGGAAGATGGATGCTAGTTAGGTAAGGTTGATTCTAGTGAAAAAAGACTTGAAAATTTTGAAACTCCTATGCAACAAGATATAACTAAAGAGGTTGAGATGCACCTGGTGGAAAAGAAGGAATCTCCAACCATAGTTCAATCATCAATTGAGATCCTATCTCAGAGTGACGATATTGTGAAGTAGCAAGATGAAGGGTTGCTAATTGTGGAGCTGGTTGGTGGAGCTGATGCTAATGCTTCTACTTCTAAAGAACCTGAGTCTCAAGGGATACATTCTGGTGTTGATGTTCAGAATGAAAAAAATGTGACAAATAATAGTGATATTCAATGGAACAGTGATATTCAATGTAACAATGATATCAACAGTGCTTTAAGACAGTACGCATCTCTGAGACAGTGAGATATCAATAAAAGACAGTGATGCTTAATAGATGTCACTGCTATGACAAGAAAGGTCTTTTATATTATAGAGATCTTGAAAATGATAAGAGCAGTTAGGAGCAGCATTATGAAGAGTCATGACAAAAGGAAAGAAACTAAGAAATGAAGACAATATCAAGGGCACTGATGAAAACATCGAAAGAATGCAATAGTTGTTAGAGAAGATACGAAGCAGATGAAATACATTTTTACACAAATGTTTCTAGCATAGGAGTTCTTATAATAGTTTTCCATTTTTATTAACTTTCATTATACAAATGAAGATCTATCTAGGCTACATTACTTGCAAACCAAATCTTTATGATTCTGGTAAACTTACTATTGGTAGTTGGGTAAGAATGGCACCTTACATCAAATGTAGGATGATTACGTTGATCTAGAAATCCATGGAAAATATTGTGACTCAAAGGGATTTTACATGAATATTAGGTCCTAAATGATATTTACCACTATAGAATTTTGAGAAAAATGTGATGGTCATGACAACTCAGTCAATAGGATGTTCAACAGAGCATAAGGTCTCGTAAATATTATAGCAGTAAGAAAGAGATAATGGAAGGCACGTGTCTTAGAGAAAAAGATACAATTTTTTCTAAGAGCAAAGAATTACATAAAATAAGACAAGAACATTTTTGTTGAAAACACGAATACTAAAATCTAAAAGGCAAGCCCAAAGAACAAGAATTCCAGTGCAAAATAGTGATCAACAAATTAAAGGACAGCAGTAGTCAATAATCATGCAATTAAGATAGTAAAAAGAAAATTAATGGACAAGAGCCAAGTCATTAAATGGTGCTCATTCAAAGACAAACACAAGTGCTACAAAAGACTAAAAGAAGTGAGAAGGAATTGGAGATATCTTAAGCAAAGATCAATCAGAAGTCATCAAAATCAGTCACTGTTATCTAGGAACAATGTTAAAGGACAGTGATAAAGAAATACGACATTAAAGGATAGTGATGAAGAAATGTTGACACACTTTTATATGTATGTTTAGTGTGCACAGATCAAGAACAAGGGTAAATGTTGAAAATAACAAAACAAATACGTCATCAAATGGAATCCATAATAGTGATGATGAGACAGTGAGATGGACTGTTATAAAAACTTACAGATGATAGGACATGACAAGATGTACATTTACCATTTTCTAGAGGAGCATCATCATTAGAGGTTACAAAAGAGCTATCAGCAATGATATGAGTAGATTTAATGACATTAAAACAGCATGATCGCAATTAATTTCAGTGAAGAAGAAGATCAAAACTATGATAAATATTAGAGAGCATGCCTCATATGATTAGGGGCAGAAAGAGAGATAATTTCACCTTTTTGTTAAAGGTATTTAGAGTGTTTGCAAGGCAATTCACTATCCTTGGATACATTCACAGCTTTTATTTGAAGGATATTCACCATATAATGATCATCAATTTACTGTCTTGTCTAAGGGGTCCAAGCACTAATGTCAAAGACCATTTTCTATTAATAATGGTACAACACTTCTGGTGAAGATACAATATTTGTGGTTGTATGAAATGATGCTCTTGGTTACACAAAGTAGACCTAGAAATGTAGTAATAATATTATGATGGCCATCAGACAACAAAGAGCAGTGAGGTGGCCAAGGGTAGAAACAATGTGTGTGCCATATAAAAGTAGCAATAATTTATGTATAAGAGAAAAAACAGTGATCAAACAATGTAAGGAAATAGTGAGAAGATATGCATCTAAATAGCACTACTGTAATGCAAAAAATGGTGACATCAAAGAGAAAGATAGTGGTGAATATACATGCAAAACAGTGATTGATGTTATGAACAAATTATAAAAAAAGAATGTGAATAATAGTGACATGGAAATAGTGAGTAAATAGGAATATCAATATCAGAGGATAGGAAGATCAAAAATAGTAGTCAAAGATTAGTAATACAGCAAAATTGGGTACATTATCCAGTTTTTGAAGTTCTTGATTGGAGGGGTTTAGATAATTGGCCTATTAAGTTTTATGCTACTCGAGTTGTACTTCCTAAGAATCCTCCTTTTAAGTTCCAACCAATGTGGCTTCATTTCATGGCTTTGTGGTTCTGAGATGGAGGCCTACCATATGAGCATATGATAGAAGTAAGAAATTGCAATATGTTTAAATGGCATATCAAGAAATGGTCATGTATTGGTAATATTTATGCTAGGAAGAGGTAGGCACAAGATCGTGTGTTGTCACTTACAAAAATTCAAGATCTTGTCTTTTCATAGGATTTGAGTAGAGAGGAGTCTCAAGTTGTTTGAGAACTTAAGTAATGAGAACTATTTAGGGATAACTTTAAGGAACCCCCCCCCCCCCCCCCCCCCCCAAAATTTATAAAATTGTGGAGAATCACATGTCATTTGGGTGAAAAAAAATTAATAATGTTGGCGAATTATGCATCAATGGATGGATATTTGGTGGTGATTTTTTTAATAGTTTAGACAATTTTTATAAAATAATGGCGATTATCATTTTTGTTTTTAATAAAATTATTAATATTGATGGCGAATTATGTTTTGAAATATGGATATTGGTTGGCGAATATTTTAATAACTGATGCCTTTTTTATAAAAAGGTGGCAAAATTATTTTCCAAATAATTGAATTAATTTATTTGTTATGGCGAATGGTTTTCAGAAAGTTATAGTTGGTATAGCTATTTTCAAAAGATGGGAAATAAGTAGCCTAACCTAACATACCAACTTACATAAATTATTGGCATCTAGCAAGTGATGGTTTAAAGACGTGGTTGTTTGATCGTACATTATGGAAGCATAATCTTTGCCACTACCATTGTAATTATGTTAAATGTATTATTTGAGAACTCAGACCGTCTGATGATCCAAGATCAATGGCTGAGGTTTAATTTTGACCAACATTTCTTGAAGGAAGAAGAATTGTCGAGGTAGTCACCAGAATGTTGACACGTATCAAGGTAAGTTGTATGCAGAGTACAGTGCACCCAGAAAGAATTAAATTCCATGTCAGTGATAGCAACATTCTCTCACTAGTACACTACCAAACATCTAGAATGAAGCCTCGACCTTGTTCAAGTGTCCGAAATGGTGACACATTTCTGTCCAGCGTGTATCACTTAAGTTGCAGGAGATAGTATATTGATGTCTTGTCACTGTTAATTATAGTTTACAATTGGCCTTTTCCATCGGCTAAGCAGCTTTGCACGCATTACACGACATGCCACAGTCCACTAGTAGTAGTACTATTAGTCTTAATTACAAATTTACAATTGGCCTTTTCCATCAGTTAAGCGACTTCACATGCATTACAGGACAATGGGTGGTATTAGTGTTTAATTACAATTGGCCTTTTTGGCACGTACTTGCAATTATGTTCAAGATTTGAGAATATTTGCTAATTTAATGTAATTGAACTGGCAGTCAGACGGAAATAAACAAATAATCCCTGGCACCTTGCCCACCAAGCTTATTTATAGGCGATTGAGCTACTTCTTTCATCATTGCTCATCTCATTTTTGGTAGTCAATAGGTCTGGTTTGTTTGGTGTTAGCTTGCTAGAACTTAGAGTTTGAACTTTGCAGTAAAGATGGACAACCCTATTTTCCTGAGATGCACTTTGGAAGAGGAGTAGAAGGCCTTTCTAGGTCGTCTTCCTGAGGAAAACCTCCTGTCAATTTGCAATGAGGTTGTTCCATGCTCTGGTGTGAATTTTTTTATTGCTGCTATCAAAATGGTTCTGGGGTGTGAGTTTTTGAAGAATGAGAATCGGTATCATGTCAACAGTGACATTACATCACAATTTCTAGCCTCCCTGCTTGACCTCGGAGAAGCAAGGGCTGAAATTGTGGTGCTCCTAAGGAAGATTTTTAAAGTAGTATATTTGGGCAATGACATTGAAATTGTCGCTCATGCAGTTTTAGGAGTGGGGACCCCTTGGGCGGGTGAAGTCCACAAGCTTCTAGAACCTAGCCAAAATGTGGTCCTGCAACCATTTTTACTGGGCTTGACTGCTAGGCAGTTGCAGCACCATAGGAAATGTGCAAGAATTGGGTTGAATTTTCTTCGAAAATAGTTTTTCCTGGATGAAGTGGAAGATCGCAACAACTGGCTACAAGAATTTGCAACCATGGTCAATTCTAGTGGTTTATACGATAAATAGTACAGTAGTTCTAGAGTCTAGGGTTTTCCCCTGATTTTGTCAATTTGTAAATTTCAAAAAATATCAATGAAATTTTTGGAGTTTTAGTTCCAAACTCCATATAAAATTGTATTTCATTGTTTTAACTTCTTATGCTTACTTATGCAACATTGCAATATTTTTCATTTTTGAATTTTCTATTGAATTGTTTATAAAAGCCTATGTAAATATAAAATATTATTAGTTGCTACCTTTGACAGGAAATTAATGGAATCACCTAGGTCCATATTAGTTCTATAATCTAAAAATTTCATTGATATACCAATGTTTGCAAAAGGTTTATTAATTTACATTTTTTTTAAATTGAAAAATACAATTTTTTTAAAACTTTATTGGTTCATGATGAAAAAGGCAATGAAAAAATTCAATTTTCTTCATAAAAAATACAACTATTTTTTTCAACACCTCTATTAATGCAAGCATTAATTGCAACCTTATATTTTCTTGTGACAAGCGGATAAACTTTTTTTTTTAAATAATCATTTTTCTAACACCTCTATTAATGAATGCATTAATTTCAATTTTATCTTTTCCACATTTGTGACAAGTGGATAAACTTTTTTTTAAAAAGACAATTAGTTTTAATTAATATTTATCTTTGTAATTTGTAAAATGTTATTCAAATATAGATATTTTAATCAAATATAGACATTTTAACTCTTTTAAATTGTCAATTTTCAAAAATTATTTTTTATATAGTTTAATTTCATATTTATTTTAATTTTAATTTGTATATAAGTTTAAATTAGAATTTAATTATTTTTTTTTTTTACATATCTAAACCAATGCTTTTAATAAATTTTCTTTTATTTTTTATTTATATATATAATTTTATTAGATTATACATTTATTTAACATATATAATTTTTACTATATTGATATTTTTTATTTATACTTTAAAATACATAATATTAATTTTGCATCAATTTTAATAAAGTTCAAATTATTTAGCTTGGTATATTATCAACTTTATTTATTATAAGTGTGTTTGGTTTTTTTAAAGCATAAATGTTATTTTAAAATTAATTTATGTTTTTTTTGTATGCATTATATTTAACCTTAAGAATATTGTCCAACTTTTGCAATTGGATAAATTTATCACTTGAACAAGATATATCAAACAATTTAATAATTGAAATTAATCAATTTAACTCTTTTTTTAAAAAATTATACAATTTTATCTATATCTCATGTATAATTAGTTGATAAATATCTTTGGTATGATAAATGTTCTTTAGGATGTCATATAATTTTAATTTAGCATGATACTACAATGTTTATTTATATATTCTTTTACTATTTTAATTATTATACATCATTGTAGTTATATAATTTAATAATATACTACCTATACTCATAATTTAATGAGAGTGGGACCCACGACCCACGGGGCCACCACACCATTCACCGATGTCGTTGGATGTTTATAGATCAACGATCGAAGTTGAGTTTCGGGATGAAAGGAAAAAGAAACCCTATAATTTCAAACGCGTCCTGGAATCATAACACGTGTCACTAAATTCCTCAATCGACAAACAAATAACAATGTCATTTCAATTTAGTGATGATGTAACATTGACAAATCTAACTCATGATGTGAGTCATCCTGATACCTGACTAGCTTAGTTAATGGGAGTGGGACCCACGACCCACGAGGCCACCACACCATTCACCGGTGTCGTTGGATGTTTATAGATCAACGATCGAAGTTGAGTTTCAAGATGAAAGGAAAAAGAAACCCTGTAATTTCAAACATGTCCCGAAATCATTGCACATGTCACTAAACTCCTCAGTCAACAAACAAATAACAATGTCATTTCAATTTGGTGATGACATGACACTGACTCGTGATGTGAGTCATCCTGATACCCAACTAGCTTAGTTAATGGGAGTGGGACCCACGACCTCACCACACCATTCACCGGTGTCGTTGGATGTTTATAGATCAATGACCAAAGTTGGATTTCGAGATGAAAGGAAAAAGAAACCCTGTCATTTCAAACGTGTCCCGAAAACATGACACGTGTCACTAAACTCCTTGGTTGACCAACAAATAACAATGTAGTTTCAATTTGGTGATGACGTGACACTAACACATCTGACTCATGATGTGAGTCATCCTGATACTTGACTAGCTTAGTTAATGGGAGTGGGACCCATGACCCACGGGGCCACCACACCATTCACCGGTGTCGTTGGATGTTTATAGATCAACGACCGAAGTTGAGTTTCAAGATGAAAGGAAAAAGAAACCCTATCATTTCAAATGCGTCCTAAAATTATGACACGTGTCACTACTCAGTTAACACATTGACATAATCATATTCCACTTGCAGTTAACAATGACGTTATGAATGACATTAATACATTATGATGGGTTAGGTAACACTAGTGGTCCACGATTCCACTCACATTTAAACTGAAAGTGTACTGTGTGAAAAGTGTGATGACTATAGACTATAGACTAAAGATTGTACAATTTTGGGGCGTTAAGTTTCTTTAATTTTGCAATTATACATTATCTACAGATTTAGCAATTAGAAAGGGGTTACAAATTAAAATTTACAAAGTTATAGCGCAACAAAGTTATGGATTCTTAATTTCTAGGTTGAGGATTGTGGTCCAAGGAAAGCAACAAACTACAGTCTCTTAGCTCTCTACAAAAATCGAAACTAAGGGCAACGTGAACATGAACGAGTAAGTGTAACTAGTAAAATCTTGAAAATTTACGTCCCGCATTTTAAATTTTACAACTTTACTATTTATATTGTATAAAAAAAATTAGTCTGTAAGGTTTTAATTTTGAATCACCCCTATAGGCTTCTAGTTTTGTTTAAATATTTACCACAATGGGAAAAACAAATACCAAGAATAACATGGGAAAAATAACAGAATTCCACAATATGCTTAAAACACCAGGGTTTCAGTGATTTATTCCATGACATACATGATCTTGTTATTCATGGAAATAAGGGTATAATGGAGATAAGATTTGCACTTGAAAACAAGTGGAATGATCCAAATAAAGCTTCAAAATTTTGTTCATTTAACCCTAGTGTAAATGCAACTGCAAATAAAATTGCACTGTGGCTAGCTGGGTTGGCATACATGGCGTTACCTCAAGTATTCCCTTGCCCAAAAATTGTTATGCTCTGTGCTGAAAATTATGATGAAAATAGAAAAGAAATTGTGAATAAAATTACTTAGGAAGAAATTGTTTCCATAACTGAGAGTGAATTTGCTAGTCTCTATTTAACCTAGGGTTTCAACAACAACAGTCAAACGTACATATTGACCTGGGAAAGCTAACAGATGATTATGAAAAATTAAATGCAGAACAAAGAGATTCTTATATTAGAGGAATAACAAGCGGTTGTAGGCTGAGTCCAAATCACATGCCTCCTTATGATTTTGAATTTTTTGTGCCATGGGCACAGGACAGTATTTCCTTACTAGCATTTTGTTGGGGATTGGATAGTAACAAACAAGTGGATGCCAGCATTCTTGAAATGCTTTATCATATTCATTTTAATAAAGAACTAGTAAGATATCATTTTATTGAGCACATTGTTCATTGCATGCAAGATCAATTACTAATGATTCAAAGAGGTTCAGAGAAGACATTTAGATTCACAACCTACTTGTGCTATCTTCTCCTAGCAAAGCATTGTGCATTATTTAAGGCAAACAAGCTTTGCAGTTAGACTCAATGCCAAAATCAAATATATGAATGGACACTTGAGATAAGGATGATTGATAACAGAAGGAACTACAACAATTTTGTAGACTCCTATTTGGCACCAATGTACCATAAAATTATAGACACTCTAATGCCTAGATTTCCTGTTACTTGTAGAAATTGCATTCAACTCGAAAGTGAACTACAATTGGCTGACTGATACTTAATGGAAGAGTACACTGTGTTAAGATTTTACGGTTCACAGGTAGAACCCTACAAACTTCCAATACATGTAACAGGGAGGATATTTGCACTGGAATATGTACGACAAATGGATAGCACAGATGTACTCTTTCATGGTCAGCAAAATAAAATGATATTTCCCTCCTTGCCATTCTCTTTTGGAGGGTTCGCATTTGAGAGAAGAGGATTCAAAGTGGCAGGAGCCTTTTTTTCAATTTTTCGATTTGATGTTGATAGTCACTGGCATTATGATCCACTGAACATAATTGGAGCAAGGCTTAAGGGCATTGGGACTTCTGCAAGAAAATATCAACATGAAAGTATGCCTTTGATTTAAAAATTTAAAAACATGGACTCCTGGGAGGAGGTCAAAAAATAGATGGAGAAATATGCTGCTGAAAATAATATGTCAATACAGGAATTGTCATCACAAATAATGGCATTGCACAAATAGAAAGGAAAAGTGCAGGGCATGACATCGTCCAATTTCTACAAGAAAGCTAATAAACCATCTACAAAACCTATTCCAAAAGAGCTAATGAATGATTGTATAGATGCTGGATGGATTCGAAGCAAAAATTTTCAATTTTGGTAAATGAGGAAGAATCTTGATGAGCCAAAGACCTCTTTAGATCGTGATGAGGTTGAAGAGGATACAATATTTGAGGAATTGTGGAATAAGGAGCATCCACCTGAAGCACATCACAATGATATTGATGATGATTACAATGACCAGGATTCTTTGAATCCCTCATCCATTACACAAATTCAGAGAGGAGTTGATGCATCCACCAAACTTCTATATAGCAAAGGGGCAAAAATTGTAGAAAAAATGGGCTACCAAGGTTCTGGTGGTTTGGGTCCTAGTGGAGTAGGGGTTTGGTTACCACCTCAACCACCATCTGTAGCACCAAAACATGGTTAGAAACCAAGCCTTGTCCATGGACATCAATCATCAAATCAGTCAATTCCATCCACATTGGATTCATCTCAGTTAATTAAATTTATTCTTGCTTCATTTACAGTTCCACTTCCAAGCACTCGGATTCAATCTGAATCAATTTTCACTCTCATAGCTGTAGATATCATGGGTACAACTACAACTAGTGGTCCAAAAAGGACATTGTATATAGATGCAAAAAAATTTGGTCCTAGAGATCAAGGAAGTGTAAATAAGCAGAAGGTTATGACAAGTATTAGTAGTACTACTAGTATAACAACGCCAATGGTGACTGTGAGTCCAACAATTGTCCATCCTTTAGGACAAAACCCTCAAAATAGTCCACAAACCCCACTAATGGGTCTAGTTGTTGGTTATCCTCATGGTATTGGTGGAAGCTCATACATGAGAGCAAGTGCTACTGCTATTTCACCATTCAAACATTCAATTGTCTCACAAAATCCTGATTTTCGTTACAATGAATTTGTAACTAACTATGAAAAATCAAAAAACAAGAATAGAGAAAATAGTAAGACAATGAAGATGGAAGCAATTGTTGTAGCTTGTGATGCAGAACCTGCAACCAACAGGTTATTTCCCACATATGACCCAGATAAAGATATGATGGAATTCATGGTTGTTATGCACCCAGCTAGAGATAATAATCCACCAAAGAGTCAGTTAGATCCATCTAAATTTCAAGTTAGCACCCTCCAAATGGATTTATCCAAAATTAAAAATGTGGACAAGATAAATGTTTCCAAAATGACCAACCAAGTGGTCTATAGTTCAGTGATGAAGTTGGAGAGAGAGAAAGGAAAGCTTTAAGGCACAATAGATAAGTTAAAGAAAGACCTGGCAAATGTAAAGGCAAGTGAGAAAGCAGCAGTAAACAGGTGCAAAGAATTAGAGAAAAGGATAAAAAATTCATCCTCTGGCTCTAAAGAAGTAACTGAATAGCAAGAACAAATGGACGCAGAACTGAAAACTCTGAGGGAAAATTTGGAAAAAATCAGAAAAAAACTCCAGGATGAAAATGACTCTTCAACAAAGTTATGCAAAAACTTGGAGAATGGTGCAAATGTAAACAATAAGTTAAATAAAGAATTGGAAAATGAGAGGGTAAAAACAAAAGAGTGGGAAGAGAAAGAAAAAGGGTAGGAAAATAAAGCAGAGAAAATAAGAAAACATACTGAACACCAATACTCGTAAATGAAAGAAGAGCTAAAGAAGGAAAATGATACTATTAAAAAATATGAAAACGGCTTGAATGACCATGTAAATAATACAGTAAAGCAAATAAAAAATTACTTTTGGGGACAAATAAAGACTTCTGTTGATAGGTCATGTGATTGGTTCAAACTCTACAAAGCTCTTACAAAATTTTTTGGGAAGCTGAAAGAGCAACTTAATCAGAACAAAAGTTTTGGTCAGAGACAGAAAACTGCAAAGTGGATTATGGAAGAAATCAACAGCACTGCTGACAGGCATTTAGCAAGCAAGGGAATTCAGGACCGCATTGGTTCAATAATAAAGGTGACCTTTTTATTTCATAAATGTCAAAAACTAACAAAAGTAGAAGAAGTTCTTGCTTTATTTGTGCCAAAGCTCACCAAGATGAACAATAAAATAGCAAAATTGATATATCTTGGTTTATCGAGTCTTGGACCTGATTTCTCAACAATGGGTTTCGTTGGAAGAGAATTTTACAAACAAAACTTGGAGGACCAAATAACCTCTAATTTAGGTAACCTTCCTCTGGACAAAACTCATGAAGGCATTGCAAAGTGCATCAAAACATTCACAAATTTGCATGCACTAGTGGAACGAACATTGCTTGAAACTTGCTCTTCCAAGTATGGAATGTTGACAAGAATGCAGGTTATTTACCATAACATCAAAAAAATTTCCCTTCCAACCGAAGACGAATGGAGCATACTACAGAAACTTATAGTCTATATGTGAAATTCCTTTCAGTTTCAATCATCTCTATATCTTTACTATATATGAATATCTTTCATATTATCCTACATACTACAATCTAGACTCTAGAATTGAGTTTAAAGTAACAAGTTTGAACTTTTTTTTTTGAACAGGATCAATGTTGTAGTCTTGCAGATGCTATTGCCTATGCTTAAATTGCTAATTTAATAAACCAGCCTGTCAAATGCAGAAATGTACAACTAAAGTTGTAGAGATGTTGTAGACTTGTAGATGTCTTACTGATTTAGATTTTGAGACTTCACATTAGGCAAATCGACCTGAAGCTGTTGTTGCTCCCTTGTTTCTATAAAAGGGAATTCAGGGTCATTGGCTTACAAGAATTGTACCATATTAGCTAAATATTGCAAATGAAAACCATTAATAATTATTAATTATGGAATTGAATCTATGATTCTATCTAATTTTCAAGTTTTCCAATTCAATGTATGTTGAATAAACGAATAAAATAGAAAACAAAATTTCATTCAGGAATTTCAAATTCAAATTTGAATGATCATTGATGACATGATATAAACTACACTCTACAGTAATAATACTCTTTGTTCTCAAATTTTAATGATGGAACATAATACATTCTAATTTCTTGCTTTTCTAAAATGAACATTGAATGATAGGATATCATATAGTAGTTAATGAGTTCAAAAAATACCTATTGGTTGCCACTGCTAATTTAGCAAAAATTTCCTAAATTTTCAAATTCATTTCTATGTCATCATCATCATCCAGTTCTGGTAGTCTAGTTGCTTCATTTTTCTCTTCATTTTCGTTTTTGTCTTCTTCAACTTCAAGTTCACTCTGACCTCCGCTTCTATGACTCCCAATCCCATGGCCAGTGCCACTACCAACTATACTTGTCCCACTTGGAGACACTATAAGAGATTGGTTAATGGTGTTTCCCAGTCCCACCCTTCTTCTTTTGCATCTTTTCTTCTAGATTTCCATTTCTTTTTGAAAAGGAAAAGTATTGACATTATACCTAGATGTGTATACCCTCAAGCATGATTCCAAATTCTTGTCTAGTTTGTTTCTTAGCTTTGATTTTAGGAAGCCCAAAGCACTAAAAACTCTCTCATCCTCCACTAAAATAAATATCATGGTTTGACATAGATCAGCAAGCTTGAAGTACTCTGAAATTTCTTCAGCAACAATGTTCTCTGTTTTAGTTCTGTCCAAAGCTTTGTTGCTGAGCCCTCTTCATGTGGGTTATGCATTAATTGATATTGATGCTTTATGGCCCTTGCAAAGGTGCTTGATTGCTATCTAAGAAGGCCCTTATCTAATATTCCATTGATAGTCACTCCATTGAATTCTTTAGATTTGCAAAATTCATTTATCAAAATCAACAGCCTTCTACGATAATCTTCCTTATTGTTGAAGGACCAATATTGAGGAAACACAATTGCCATGGCCTCAAGCAATTGATCATATGGGAATCATGATATTATTTTAGAGGAAACTCTATAGGCTATGTCCCTTGCAGTAGATTCTATAGACTCGACGATCTTGGTAAACTCTTCCCTTGTAACTCTTGTAGCTTGCTTATTTGGGGCACTGTAGTACATTGGTATCTAAAATCCCCTTACACAAACACATAAATCTCCATTTTTAACGATCTTTAAATAATTATCAGGATCATCCAAATCTATTAGTTTTTTCTAGTGATTAAATCTATCATCAAATAAATTTAAGTCAGTATGATAGAGACTATTGAGGGCTTGACATGACATTTTACACAATTCAGCATATTCTGCAATATACATGGCTCTTTGCTGGGCTTTTTTCATAATTAATCTCATTTCTTCTAGCATGGGAAGAAGAGATGCCAAAGTCAAAAGTGTCTCTATATTGCTTAACCTCCGAAGTAGGTTGCCACATCTCTGATTTTTTGCATTGTCCCGATTTTCGTACATCAGTCCAATCAAAGATTGATATTCAGAAAATTCTCGATGCATTGGTCCATCCAAAGAGATCCATCTGGTATCAACATCTTTTAGAAGCTTGTCTCCATTGGTAATTCCATTAGCAAAGTGCTAAAATTCCCTAAAATGCTTGGGACTTCGACAAAAATATACATACAACTCTCTTACTAAATCTTCAACCTTGTTTACTGAAGGAAACTTCTTCACAACTCTAAAAGCAAGATTCATCCTATGGGCCATACAGTGAATGAAAACAACATATGGTGAACAAGAAGCATGTATCTTTGTGCAAAGACCATTCCTTTGACCTTGTATTATTGAAGCTCCATTCGCTCCAACACAGACCAACTTCTTCGCTATTGTCAATTCATCCATAGCTCCATATTCAATTAAATTTCTCTTTACTAACTAAAGTAAAGTTTTTGTTGTCACATTGTCTCTCAATTTAGCAACAGATAGTAGATGTGGTTGGTGGACATTATTCTGTACAGTATAAACATGCATGCATACCCATGATGTATTATCTATTGTCGTAACTTTTTCTAAGGACAATGCAATAAAGGTTGACTATTTTATTTTTCTTTGTACATCCTCTATTTCAACCTGCGTAATACAACTTGCCCATTCCCATCCACTGTTTATTGACCAATGACTGATAGGATAGTTAGGAACTTTCAGAAAGTGTAAAAAACCACTCATTTCTGGATAGTCTATCATTGGATGCCCTTTGTTGAAAATATAGAAAACATTACTTAATTGAATAGCTTTTCCATGTTCTTCTACTTCACTTGCATTTGCAAAAATAGCATTGATAGAACCTTGAACTTCACCAGACTTTGTTTGAAATTTTTGAAACATATAATATTCTTTAGCATTCCTTTTATGTTGACATTGCTCCTTTATTTTATATCTTACCACTTGTATTTCCTTACCATCTACAGTTGAGGTTTCGTAAATCTTACCAACATGTTTCTCTATGGTGTCTAGTTTAAGCTGCAACTACTTTTCCTTTTTATACTTCCAACTACAAATTGCACATCTTCATTCTACTGGTGGCTCACCTACAATTACATTGTCCATGGGCTCAATGAATGGATACTTTGCTACCTAATCAAATTTAAATCTCCTGGTCATCTCCCACTAATGATTATTTTTTTCTTTCAATTTTTCTCTCCCTTTAGTGTCACTGTTACTGTTAATTGCACCATCATCATCACCGAAGTCAATTGATTCATCCTGTTACTGGTTATTTACTAGATATTCTTCTTCAAGGTCATCTTGATTAGAGATATTAGGTTCTGCAACTCCGTCACCAGATTTATTAGGCTCCCCAATTTTTTCAATAGACTCCTATGTAGGTTGAGATTGTACAGGCTCCTCTGATGATGTACCTTCCTTACTTTGACCAACACCGTTGCGTCTACCCCTACCAAAGTATGAAGATATATTTTTTCATTTTGTTGGCCTCTCTTGGACATCTCCACCTTCATTAGTCCCACTCCTCTTCCTATTTAAATTTGACTATGACATCTCCATCAAATTAAGGCTATAATAAAATACTATGGACTTGTATTCGTAGTCGTTCCGGTTCTCTATTGATCGCAATACTATGAAGAAGGCTCCTTCTTTTGGCATGTTTCAATAATGAAACTCATGCCTTAAATAGACAACTACAAATAAATCGTTTTCATTTTCGCGAATGGGTTGACCATTACATATGATAAGAACTAATATTTGGTGAAGCCCGCTTAATTTCAAGTAATTGAGTGGGTGAATAGGGCAGGAATTTGGGACCCCATTGTGTGTGATGCATGGTGAATTGGGTCCTAGGAAAAATAAAAATTTCTCATAGAAAAATGGGAATTTGGCGAATGATGATCGTTGAAAGAGACACTCAATTAATTCTGTCGTGAATAAGAGTAAACATTAAAGAGAAATATGGGTGAAGACCCCGACTACCAAATTGAAATTACGTAATAATAGTGGCGAATGTTCCGACCACTATATGAGTATTTTATAAAATATGGGTGAACCGGTCAACTAGTATACGGTGTTTTTTTTGCCAATTTTGTATAGCCCGATCAGGACATATTGGCCAACTAGTGACTAATCGCCACTAAAAAAATCCCTAGAACTATTTTTAGGAAGTAGAAGGTAAGGGTTGATTGGCTTTAGGAAGGAGATACGAATATAGTCTTTTTCTATAATTATGTGCAAACTTATAGTTAAAATAAAATTTATATATCTACTTTGGTTAATTTAGATAGAATTTATCTGATCTTTTCATATGGTTTGTCTCGAAAAAATCTACGTGGTACTATTTTGAAGATTCATCCCTACTAAGGATGAGGGGAATGATGAAGAGATGGGTAAGGGCTCTTTATCAAGTATTAGGCAGTCTTGCCAAAAGATCAAATTGCAATCCAAACTGACAATGTTCCTTAGGGCTACTAATGGCTCACATATACAAATACAAGGACTCAACTTTAGAAGGGTTCTACTATGGTTTCCAAGGTCCTCAAAAACCTAACCCAACCCAAAAAGTTCACTCACCAAGTTAATGGTTATAAAGATTAATTAGAGCATGTAAACATTGTTTCAAGTTTACAATTTTTTGTTCTCTAAATAAATAAACCCTCTATGATCAGGCAGTTGGAGCAGGAAAACATCAAATGCTTGGACTGTATTTGCAGCGTTCATGTTTAATACTACTGGCTGCATCAGTGCTCTTTAGTTCTATTTACATCTTTGCAACTCCAATCCTGAAGCCACTATGGCAGGAGGAGAATGTAGCAAATCTATTAGGAGAATATACACTTTGGATGCTATGAAAATTGTCTGCCTATGCATTAGGTTTCCGAATGCAAAATTTTCTTCAAGCACAGAGAAAAGTCATGGTAATGGCTTGGATTTCCTTGGCAGTGTTGATGTTTCATGCATTTATGAGCTGGTTATTAATCTTCCAAGTGGGTTTAGGGTTAGCTAGAGTAGCTATTACATCAAACATATCATGGTATATTATCGATATTAGTTAGCTTTTGTATATAGTTTACTTTTACCAAGAGGCTTGGAAAGGGTTCTTCTAGCTTGCTTTTCATGATCTATGGGCTTTTCTTCAAATTTCAATGGCTTTGAGTGTCATGCTATGGTTAGTAGCAAAATTAGTCTTTTTATTTTGTGTTCTAAACTCAATTTTTGGTATAAACCCTAATTAGGATATGCAATGATGGGTAATTTTAAAAATGCAACAATTCAAGTTTGATGCGATATCTATTTGGTAAGGAACTCCTCCACAAGTTTGTTTCAAAAATCCAACTTTTTCCTCAAATGCAACTTATCTAGTAGCAATGGACTCAGATCTGGATATTTCATAGGTGAAAATGTTTGTTACCAAATTGGGCATCTCATGGTGTATATGATTGTTTAAACCTATAATAAGTTGCAATAAATAGTTAAATTTTCTCCTTTTGATAGTTCACTCTGTTCTATTTACAGCATGATTTTGAATGGATGGAAAACCATGATCTTCGTCAATTTCAATGTTGGAATTACATATGAATTATTCTTATAGTATATATTCTGTGATGAGTGTTAGGTCATTGGGCATCACTAACACGATACTGACTGTAATAGAAATAATTCCACTGAATTCGCCTAACCAATCAATCAGAATATGTTACTGGTAGTGTTGTATACTTAGAACCTATCTGTATGAATACAACTAATTTATCATTTAGCAATAAAACTTCCACCCACACAAATTGCTAAGTTGTGGACATTTCTCACCTGTAGAGCCTAATAATATACCCTTCTCCAAATGAATATTACACAAAACACCAGTGCAAGTACCCTTCTCCAAATGCATATAACATATGCGATGGCCCCTAGTTTTGTAGGTAAGTTTGAGGGTTTTTGAACATGGAAGAAGTTGGAATGAAATGTCTCACAATGCATCTCAAAGTTCAGGTTTTCAATGTTTGAAATGGCATATAACACGACTTGATATGCCACAAAAGAAAACTCGTCGAATGACCAACGTGGGCTTTTTTTTTTTCAATTATAGCTCGACGACATCACAATTGCGACACCTAAGTTGCTTGATGACACAATTCTGATGTTGTTAGGCTATAATTGAAAAAAAAAAAAAAAGCCAAAAAACATAACATTTGCCCACCGTCACAATTTGGCATCGCAAATTGACCCCTAATGTATTAGTGTGAGTATTAGGAACTAAAGTTATTTGGGAAACTTCTTAAATGATTTTTTGTACAAAATCCATTTTAGTCAATTTGGAGGGCTAATTGAGGGCTAAAAGTCATAATAGGAGATTGTGAAGAATTCTAAGAGATTGTATTGAAACGTAATGAATGAAGTGTGAAAAATGGATGGAAAGGAATCCAAGACACCCTAGGGAAACACTCCATCCCTTGCAAGAACATATTAACTAGTGAGGAGTCCAAAATGAAGTGCCAAGTTCATGAGAAAACCTTGAAAGATAGGTTGGGATATAGGAAAAGTTTCTCCTAGTGAAGTAGGGATACCTTGTGTAGTAGGGGATAACTAGAAGGGTTTATGCATCAACTACATTACTCTAGACCTAGTCCTATAAAATTTTCATCAAAGCCTTTGATTTTGGGAATAGAAGTGCATGTCTAATAGTGAGGGAGAAACCTCCATAAGATCCACCATGGTGACAATTGCAGAGTTGAAGGCTAAGATAACAACCTTGGAGACAACTCTTGAGAGAGAAGCTCTCAAGATTGAAGTAGTGACCAACAAGGTTAATCAGCAAGAGGAATGCAACAAAAATAAGTTGTAGGTGTCTAAGGAAGAAGAGGTGCCCACACTTGATCTTGTCATAGTAGAGGAACCATTTCTTAGAGCCATAAAGGCATTGAATTAGAAAGAATTGGAAGGAGTGCCACTTTTTAGTTGAAACTTGGATATAGATCATGTCCTATAATGGTTTGAGGGTATGGAAAATTGTTTTGAAACTGAGAATGTCACAAAAGCCCAAAAAGTGGAAGTAGCAAAGGCAAGGATGAGAGGGGCAGCTCTCACATGGTGGAAGTTTATTCAAGATGAAAGGGAGAAAGAAGGTAAAAAAATCTATGCCAACTAGAAGAAAATGGTTAGTAAAATACAAAAAAAAATATCTTCTAGAAGACTTTGAAGTGTAGATGCATACTAAGAGGCAAAACCTCAAGAAAAGAGATAATGATTTGGCAAGCTATATTGAGGAATTCTACAAGTTATGACTTAAATCCAAGGTGCAAGAAGTTGAAAGTATTAAGGTAGCAAGGTATGTCAATGGTATAAGGTGGAATATTCAAGAGGAGATTTAGTTATGGACTCCTAGTATATTACAAAAGTGTTATCTTCTAGCACTTAAGGTTGAAAAAAAGATAAAGAAGAAGAAAGACTTCAGTAGCAGAAATAGTGGTAAAGGCGGAGAATGGAGTAGCCAAAGGGGGAACTTTGCTGGTGGAAGAGGAAAAAAACTAGACCCCAACAGGATAGTAAATAGAATGAAGCAAGTGGTTCAAGAATCCCAAGAGGAGGCTTCAATCAATGAGGAAGAGGTAGTAATAGTTTTAAGGGAAGAAATAACAATCAAGGAAGGGGACCTTCATATTTTGCTACCATGAAATGCTATACATACAATCAAATTAGACATCTCTCTTATAAGTTTCCAGAGAAGACTTCATCATCAGGGGCAAGAAACATGGCCTGTAAACAAGAAGATGGTTGCGGTAAGAAGGTTGTAGAACTCCCATTGGATTTGGAAGAAGGAGAAAATCGAATGTTTAGGATGACACTTATTAGAGAGCCCATGAAGGAGGATCCAAGTCAAAGAAGATCCATGTTTAGAATCAAATGCAAGGTACAAAGAAAGGTATGCAAATTTATGAATAACTCTAGTTCTACTAATAATATAATGTCAGAAGAGGGAGTAGATAAGTTAATACTTAAGAAGTTACATCATAACTATAATGCTAAAACCTAGAATGCTACAAATATTAATAACAAGTTAACATTTACAAAACTAACTAATAGAAACATTCATGATTAGAGGAGGTGAACACCAAGAATGGTAAGCTCCTTGGGTCTAACTTGTGATGATGTAGATGTGTCCCAATAGCTAAGGGATATGTGCTTAGTCATGCTCAAGCTTCAAGTGATAGGGTGTTTATCAAATATGTAGGTGAATGGAGGATTCAACAATCGAGGTGAAGAGGGATTTTGACATGGTTATGGTGTAAATGGATATGTTGTAGTGGTTAGTGGGGCATTATAGGTTTTCATGGGTAGATGATATGGATTGTAAGAGGGAAGGGCTCAATTTATAAGCTAAGGGGTAGTGTTATCAAGGGTCAAGATGTGAGGATGGAAGAATGGTGAGGGAGGGATAGGATGCTTTGAAAGAGGAGCACATAGATTGTGCTTCTTCAGGGCTCTAGCCTTGTGACAAGTTCCACAAGGGGATTGGGTGGTTAAAATGGAGGTTCAATGGGGAGTAATGAGGGAGGATGAGTGTGTAAGAGGGATGTAAGAGGCATTAATGGCATATAAGAGCCATTAATGCTCTTGGATAGGGATGGAAGTGGACAAGGGAGACTATTGACTTTGGCTTGGGTTAGCAAGTCTTAACCCTTGCTTAAAGTTGTGCACATCTTTAGGAAGGGGATTAGGCTTATCTTAGAAAGGGGGTTAGGGAGTAACTAGCTTAGCCAAGTGATGGAATGGGTTAGGTGTCTAAGTGAGGTTAGTATGGGTGGATGGGTTGGATTAGGGGTAAAGGTAGGGTTTATGGATGGTTTAGGGATTTAGGATGATTTCTTGAATGATTTATTTAATTTAATCAAATAGGTTTTGACATTTATTTGATTTAATAGAGGAATAGGGATTTAATTGATAAATTGATCTTGGGCTATCATTTTATTTTATCAATTTGACTATAATTAGTTAAATTAATTAATTAACTAGGGGATGATGATTAATTAATTTAATATTTAATATTTAATCAATAATGTCCTAGAAAATGACTAAATAAGATACGTAATGGTGTAATCAGATTTATTTTCCCCTCTTTGGCATATTATTGGGACAACACTATTTCAAAGAAGTTTGAATAGAAATGATGCAAAGAAGAATTTGAAAGCAACATGGTTGCCCCAGTCTCAAATAGAAGAGAAGAGAATGGACTAAATGATGCCCCCTCAAGAAGGTGGCAGGGAGAGAAAATGAGGCCCGACAACTTTTTGAAATGTGTGAGAATCTAGGGCAAGAAGGAGGACTTAGAGCAGCAAAAAAAGGGAGTTTTAAGGAAGCTCATACTCTCACTATGGGAGAATGATACAAAGGAAAACCTTGTACACAAGGATAACCAAGGGTTAAGAACACTGGTTACAATGGGGTTGATTGGCTATTTAAATTGAATGCAGGGAAGTGTTTTAGAAGATGATAGGGTTGGGGAGATTATGTTTCTAGAATTATGATCGATGTAGGAGCTATGATTATGATTGATGCATGATTGGATTTGATAGATTAGCTGGATCATGAGTGTAGGATTGATTTTATGGGAGGCTGAGATAGGATGGGAGTGTGAAGGAATCCATTGAAGCTTGAGTGTGAGCGTGTTCCAAAGGGGAGCACCACCATGTAGTTGAGCACTTATTTTGATATAGGAATATTGGGCAAATGCCAAGATTACTATGAACATCAAGGCCTTTGCATCAATATTACATAGGACTAACATCAAACAAACATGCAAGGATTGCTCCAGCATCACATATGAATCTTGGAGGAATTAGAGTCAAAACGATACTGGGTAACCCACAAGAAAATGATATTTCCCAAGTGCATCATGTAACCACAAGCGATCACATGTTTGGAACATGTAGAGTTCATATCTAATTGACTCATAAGCAGAAAAGAAGATGAAAAAGACCTAATCAAAACCTTTCTCTTGAATTGCCCCATCTGTAACACACCATGATATAAAATATTGTGGTGACCTTGAGGAGCGAATAACTCAAATCACTTAGAATAAATACTTTAAGAACCAAACTTAAAATCCCAAAAAGAAAATAATTCCATGAAAAAATTAACCTTTTTCCAAAGAGATTGGTAGGAATGGATACTAATGGACCAAGATCAGACAAGAGGAAGGATGCATCCTACAAGGATCTATCAGTAATATTGAGGACTAGGATGAGATGGGAAATCATTACTTTTAGGACAATATTTTGATGACAGGAGATCTCATACAAGGATTTGCTAAAGCACCTAACCAAGAGAACTACAATATATGATCAAACATGAACTAAAATGATAAGATGAGAGATATATAATGGTACCAAGCTAAGGACTGATGCGCAAGGAATATATAGCCAATAGACCAAAGTATTTACAAGGGATAACTGTATAAAAGCTTAGTATGATAGGATAGTGGTGGGAAAGATAAATACAAGAAGATAGTGGATTCAAGGTTTGGGATGAGAAGATAGAAAATAAAAAGCTCAAGATAGTAGATAGAAAGCTTGGGATGAGGAAAAGCATGGGATAAAGAGATAGAGGAAAACCTCAAGATGAGTAGATAAAGGAGATGAAAATATTGGGATGAGAAGATAGTGGATAAAAAGCTCAAGATAGTGGAAGAAAAGCATGAGATGAGGAGATAGAGAAAAGTGTGGAATAAGGAGATAGAGTCAATGAAAAACTTGGGATGAGAAGATAGTAGATGAAAAGCTCAAGATGAGGATATAGTAGGGGTAAAAAGATCAAGACAAGGAGATAGTGGGGCAAAAAGCTCAGGATGAGGAGATAATGGGAGTAAAAAGTTGAGGATGAGGAGATAGTGGGAGTAAAAATCTTAGGATGGGGAGATAGTGGGAGTAAAAATCTCATGATGAGGAGATAGTAGGAGAACATGGATTGATGATAGATAGGGTGATATGGATAAGGGAATGATATACCTAAAGATAAGGAGTAGGAAAGATGTATCCCAATCATAATGATTCGGGTGTGACCAAGGCTTGCAACAAGGTTGGCTAGAAGATTAAGAATGTGATTAGATGAGTTGAAAGATGCACAATGGGTTGGTGTAGTGGATGGTATATTTCTAGGAGCATTATGAATGGATGACATCGGGGAATATGGGGATAGCCTAGAGCTAGATACTAATGACAAGGGATGCACCAAGTGATGGAAAGATCGAGAGATGGTGAGAAGTGCAAGGATAGAAGAAAAGAGTATGACTGGTAGAAGGTTGGATAGACAAATGCAAAAAAGCTAGGGAATGGGAGATGAATGGATTCAAGTATGAATAGATGAAAATAGGACTAGATTGGGGGTATGGAAAGATGTACACAACATGTTCTCCAAGGAATATAGTCCCCCCAATTATCATATGTTATTCAAGAGGAGATTTTATATTGGGTGTGATAGGTTGGAAGATTGGTCAACAAGAGGATGAGGGAGATAGATGGAAGCTAGGATGTGAAAGGTGAATGAGGTAGTGGATAATTTATGATGGGTAGATGAGGGTCATGGAGGGATTATATGGGTGAAATAATAGGTTGATAAGGTATAGGTGGATACAAGATGCAATGGGGAAATGGATAGCAAGAGGATGACCAAAAGCATGCATCTGGTGGATTCTTTTATTTTTATCAAGATCTAGCAGGTGAAGAGGTGAAGATGTTATTAGCATGGTGGGATGAGATGGGGATGGTGGGTGATGGAACTTGCATTTTGATAGAGGACTTACACATGATGCTTTTTTGCCAAGTTTTTATCATGGTAGTTGTCCAAGGAAATTGAATTGCCAAGTTTTCACCAATGGACACTTGTTTTTTTTTTTTTTTTTCCATAGATGTTGGTAAGAAGGGTAGAAATTGATAGATAATGGATGGAAAGAAATGATATTTTTGGGTAAATGGATGAGGAAAAAGTAAATATTATCATTAGCACAAACCTTGAGAGGTGATGAAGTGGCACGAAAGATGGTTTTGAATGAGATTAAGGAGAAAATGGAGGAGGAGAAATATAAGGACCAAAAGTAAAGTTGGAAGATGGAGGATTGGAAATGTAGGATAAGAAGCATAAGGACTAAAACTGGATTGGGAGGATGAAGGATGTATATATGGAGATTTGGATAAAGTGTGAATGGATGAGGCCTTTTGAGTAGTGGGAATGAATGCAAATAGAGATTTTTCTTTGAGACACATATCGTTTATGAGTATCTTAGGTATCCACATGATTTTTGACTTTTTTAGCTTGGGCATTTGTGGCCTCTTGACTTTTCCTTTTTTTTAAATCAAATTCTTCTTTTCTGCAACATGTATTTTAGAAGGGACGTGTCAATACTTGGATTTTTGTGGATTTCTAGATTTTTTCTTTTTGATTTCGGCATCCAATTTTGTTCTATTAGCCATGGTATGGGAACAAGAGTATGGAGGATATGGAGGGATTGTGGATTGAAATATAGAGGTTGAAGGTCAGAAGGGATTCAAGGATGAGTTTCTTATATGATCTAGCTTGGGGATTTGAGGGGATGGAGTGATAGATTGGCATAGAGTATATGGATGCATATAAATGTCCAAAATGGAAGGAGGGAATCAAGGATAAGGACCTAAGATAGATGGAAGCAAGGAAGGAGTAGGTCCAAAAATAGGTGGTGGAGATAAAAGATTTAGATTAGGTATATAAGGACCCAAAATGGATGGAAAGGGTGGAGGATTTAGGTAAGGGATATAGCTACCCAAAATGGAGGGTTAGAAACAAGTAGTGGGATAAGGGCCCAAAATAGATGTAGAACAATATGGATGGGAACTTTGGGGTGAAGATGGAAAGATTTAGGACCATGCGGGGATAGAAGGGATACCAACATCTAGAGATACACTTTTATTTCTCTCTTCAATATAATGATCATTATTTGGAACACAAGATGTGAGTCCATTACTAGGTGAACAAATGGAAGCTTCGAATATGATAATTAGTTCTTCTTTTATTGATCTATCATCATGGACTATGGGAGATGTATGATCATCAAGTAGAGAAGATGGAAGGATAGGATCTTGATCTGGATGGGTTGATGGAAGTGTATCTACAGATGGAGTGGGTATGATGGTAGGATTCAAATATGGAGGGGATAGTGACTTCTCTTTGGATAGAGTGAATGATAAAACTAGATCATGTAGGAGAATAAGTGGGATGGTGGGATCTTCTTTTCTACCATGGGATATTTCAACATGCTTTTGGATAATATCTTGATAGGAATGGGTGGGAGTGGATGGTATGATAGGATAAGTATGGATGGTTTCTTTAAGTGAGGTAGATGGATGGGTGGGAGGATCTTCAGTGGGGATGAGTTGGTGGGGGATGGACTCATTAGGGTCATTACATGGGAGTTGGTTAATGCTAGGAGAAGGAGATGTGGATGGGATTTGGAGGGATTTGATGGATAGGGGGTAGGAAATGGTAGGGGATTGGTAAGTGGGGTGGATTAAATAGGGATGGTAGCAATGGGATGATGGAAGAGGAATGATGGTGTGGGAGATGGATTTTCTTTAGGTTTCCTTGTAAAACTCCTTGGAGAGGCATGTGTGGGATTGGCATGTGTGGGAGGAGTAAGAGAAATAGGGTGATGCATTGTATAACTAAGATTGATTGGAGGATTTGGAGTAGCGATGTGGCTAGCATCATAGCTCTAGAAGGGTGGAGACTAGGATATGAAGGTGGAGGAAAATGGAGACATGACTAATGTATAAGGGGAATATGTGCACATAGTATATGAAGGAGATATGGATGAAGAAAATAATAGATTGCCCTTGTCAAAGGTATGATAAGGAGTACTAGCGGGTATGCACAGAGGAATGATGGAGTATTTTGGAGGAATATTTGGATTTTGGAGGATGTGTGGAGGAATGTTTGGATTTTGGAGGATGTTTGGAGGAATATCTCTAAGGCTTTCAATACACCCATCAGAGTCAACAAGACCTTCATCATTGAAATAAGATAGAATGGGAGAATAGGTGGGATGATGAAACTCATCATAATAGGATTGTGACATCATGTTTTAATGATGATGTTGAAAATTGGCTAAATATGATATGTAATTGTTGTCATTAATGGAAAAACATGATGTACATGTTGACAAGAAACCTTAGAAATAAAGATACTTAGTGTTTGGTTATCAAAAAAATTGTCTAAGTATAGAATTTGGTTTACAACAGTGTATTGCCTTGTTTATAACATGTTGCAGACATCATATTATGACAAGTGTGTAATACCCCAAAATTGGCTCATTGCCATGATCACCAATTTTGGTCTATTTTTGATCAATCCTAAGACCTATTCTAATAGGCAATTTTTATTCTGCTACTCGCTACTTGACTTAATTGTCAAATGCAAAAAACCTAAATCTACATTCATCATACTCTTTATTTAATTCCTAAAGTATTGATTCATATTAGTCGCATTAAACCTACTGATTACAATTTAATTTAATTTAAAGTATTTACACTTTAATTAAATTAAATTATGTCCTAAGGCTAATGTACTAAGGAATTAAATTAAATTAATTTAATAAATACGCCTATTTTTAATTAAATTAAACAAAATTATTTAATTAAATGGAAAGCTATTTCTAATTAAGTAAGTAGAGTTATTTAATTAAATAGGAAGTCACTCCTAATTAATTAAATGAAGTTATTTAATTAAATAGAAAAGTATCTATAATTAATTAAATGGAATTATTTAATTAAATAGAAAAGGTATTTATGAGAGCATATCCCATTTTATTAAATTAAATATCTCTCCAAAATCTCTCTTCAGTTCAAAAAAGGGAAATTCCTAGTTCACTACTAATCAAATTGGAAATGACTCAGATCACTTACTCTAACACTAAAGTCTATCTGAGTTGATTGACTCTTACACTCAGATCTGAGTCAGTTAACTCCCTTTGATTTGGGAATCTTCCTTTATGACTGAACTTCATCTTTAATCCTAACCATTGATTGAAATCGATCTCAACCGTTGGAGGTTTCAAGGAAAGTCTATTTAAGAGACCCTCATTTCTTCATTTTGGGGGATGAAGAAGAATTTGCATCAAATTGCTGCAAAATTGCACACTCATTTAAGCTTTAGCATATTCTCATATATTTTCATTGTTAGGTTAGAATTAATATGCATTCATTTTAGCATAGTTTCTTTCATATGTTCTTAGCTTAATTTGATAACATATTCAGAGTTCTTTTCATGTTCATTATAGATTAATTTGCACAATCATATAGATTAATTTCATTTCTTAAATCCTTCATTCTTAGAGGGTCTAGTTGCCTACACCTTAATTCTAAGGATATTAACGGGCAAAATCCCTTTAGATAGAAGGCAACAGGTCAGCTTTTTGGATGATTTTTGGATGGACAATCCAATGTTCATTACAGGATGAATCCTCATATAAAGACTATGTTGAAGTGTGTGTGTGAAGCGTAAGGCCACATTTCACATATACAAAGTGAAGTTACATGGGGATAGTATACATGTTGGTGATGACATGCATAACCTCAAAATTTTGTATACACTGTACAAAACAGAGTTAATCATGTTTTGATGAAGGACAGTAGAATTGAAGGAAAGAATTTTTTTGGTTGCAAAAAAATTACTTGTCTAATTAGGTCTAACATCCTAGATGTTTACTCTAACTTGGAAAAGTTAACTATGGTCTTAGCTGACCCAATAGTATTTTATCTAAAGGCATGATACTTATCCAAAGGACTTATTGCAATAAGAAGTGTGCTATTATGTGTATTGCATCAAGTATGAGAACCTGTGAGTGAACTTTTGTGAAAGTGATACATGTAAAGTTTTTAATGAACTGTCTAGTGATTTTAGATTGAACTAAAGATCATAGATTAGTGAAGGAAGGAAAATAATAGTAGATTACTTGATTGAGCAGTGAGCTCTTCATGTAGTTGAAATTGCATGTTTGGGCAGTGGGCTCATCTTGCATACATTATTCCACAACTCCAAATAGGGTTGGAATCTCCTAAGGATTCAAAGTCTCCTAACATGGACTATTATACTAAATTTTCTCATTGACTCCTAACAGGGTCCATCCTCTAACAAGGAACATATATACTAGTATATCATCTAGTGGGTATCATCCCCACTTCGGTTTTCCCTTGGACAAGGTTTCCCTCATTAACAAAATGTGGTGTCATGAGTTATCTTTGTGCATTATTACTATTAAAGTAAGTAATAATATCCAATTGGTGACTAAAGTTTGTAGATTACTTATTCACCCCCCCCCCCCCATCAATAATCCCTATTTCTAACAATTGGTATCAAAGTGTAGTTACTTTGAAGAGGCTTAATAGCTTAAGTAAGATCCCTATGGATATGGAACACTTGATGAACAACCTTGAAGAAGCTCTTGAACAAATTGATCTCCTTACTAAAGAAAGAGATAAGCTAAAGGACAGATATGAAGAATCCAAAGTATACATTGGTTAGTTGAAAGAAAATATTGAACATCTGAAATCTAAGCCAGAATCTAATGAATCGAGAACTACTAATGATGACTATTCAAAGTTGATAGAGTAAAAAATCTTGAAGCATGAATTGAAGATTACAAATCTAAAGTTGACTCTAAGAAATGATCATAGCAAAATTGGATCTAATTTGAAGATGAAAAATGTAGATCTAAGAGCAAGTCTGGCAAAAAAAACATTTGAGTTTGAGACATTGAAATAAGATCATGAAAAAATCCATAAGTACAATACTATTTTGAAAGGTGAATTGACATAGTGCAAACAACAGCTTGAGAAACTTTATTCTAGTAGAGAAAAGATTGATGATTATATATCTATATAGAGACCTTCTTATGACAAGACTAATCTTTCTTATTTAATTAACATGTCTATGAATAAACCCAAGATTAGAGCATATCCAAAAAAAAATTTAAAAAAAATTTGATGATAAGATTGAATCCAGTCAATCTTCTAAGACACCTAAAGAAGTTGAGTAAAACAAGGAAGTTGAAATCTTGGATGAACCAAAGAAAGTGGAGTCTCCAAGGGAAACTAGGTATGAATTTAGAGGTAAATGCTTTCTATGTAATGAAATAAGTCATATGGAAATAGATTGTACTAATAGGTCATTTAATCATGTTAAGGAGTTTTATTGTCATAATTGTCATGGCATGGATCATAATTTAATTGATTGTAGGAAAACTAAGTATGATAATAGAAGAAATAGTAGAATGTCTAGAAATGCTAACATAAAAGATAGAAGAAGATCTAATGAAAGGACATCAAGAGATAGAAGATCTTATGATGATAGAAGACAGATCATGTGCTATGACTATAACAACTTAGGACAAATTGCTCAAAATTGTCATGCACTCAATGGTTAGTAGAATCCTAGAAGTAGAGCACATGTATGTTAATTATGAAATAACTTTGGATGCATAGCAAGGTACTATAGAATGGATAGAAACTTCAAATATAGAAGGAAAAGTGGAAGAAACTTTGAGAATAGAAGTAATGATGGAAGAAACTCCAAAAATGATAGAAGGAACCAGGAAAGGAACTCTAGAACTAGTAGAAGCAATGAAGAACAAAGAAACATTGTGAGTGAACTTTGGGAAGAATTTAAAGAAGCATTCGTGAAAGGAATAGATATCCCAAAAGAAATGTTAAATGATGATATAGAAATATCAAAGTTAGTTGTTGAGTTTGATTCAATTAAGTTGAATTAAACTTGTCCATAGCATCAGAATTTGAGAACTTTAGGCAAAGACTAAATTAGAGGTAAAGAAGTTGGGAAATGATGTAACCAATTATTTTTAGATGGTACCTAAGCTTTCTTGTGATTTGGAGCTCATCTAAAAAAGTTATGATGAAATTCAGAGTTACTAGTATTATAGTAAGAGTTAATTCTGTAACAAAAGATGAAAATAAGTTTTTGTAGAAAATCTCATGATGCAAAGTTTTGAGAATGATTTTCATGATGAAATGAGGCTATAGTAAAGCTCGGATGACATTTAAAGATTAGACTATTAGAACTCTTTAAGAATAACTAGGGGGGGTGAATCAGCTATTCAAGGTCTAGATATAGAAATAAAACTTTTCACAATTCAATGAACCCATAAAACATTCTCAATCATGCATATATTCATTGTGGGTTAACCAAAACTAATATGTTACTATCAAATGAACATGTAGAAATGTAAAGCATAAAACACAACATATCCATCAGCAGATTTGACACAATGATTTAACATGGAAATCCAATTTAGGAAAAACCACAAGTAACATGCTACTCCTTTTTCACTCTTTTGAAGTGATGCCTTGTTCAAGGCCAACCCTATTAAAGGTTACAATACACACTGTTAAATGTGACCTGGTTAAGGGATTTCAATCACCCTATCAAAAGTGAGCCTTGTTAGAGGACTTTAGGCCATTCACTTGGAATGCTACCTTGTTAAAGGATTTTCCAATAACTGTTAAGTCAACCTTACTCCAAAGGATTTACCCTAGGCTGATACAATTGTTAGAAAGTAATAGTAGAGCTTTGATTTAATACAACTTACAACCTTACTTGTAGATTATAGATCACTATTCAATCCACAACTCTTCTTGGCTTCTAATCTTTGTAGCTTTGAAAGCTTGTTCACCCTTCAAGCATTCATCATCTTTAAGCCTTCTTATTTAGTACACCATTGCAAACTTCTTCTCTTGAGTCACTTAATGAAGAAAACCCCCTTCCTTCTCCTTATTAGATTTTCACATCCAAACTCTCTAACATCTCTACTTCATGACTAGACATCCCTACATATAGGAAATCAGAACACTTTTTCCACTCATTATCCATCACTAAAATTAGGGTTTTTGATGGATTAGGTAGGATACAATGTATCTAACCCATATCTTGTCTTTTCTAGAAACTTCCCCTAGAATCCATTTGAATTCACCTCCAAAATGGTTTACATAAGATTCTTTGCCACTAGCTAATCAATCTTATCTTCCCCCTGATTCACAAGTTTCGAAGAAAATAAACTTGTCATATTTTATTTGGTGAATCTTTGATCTTTTCATAATGCAGTAGCTTAGCATTATCAATTTACTAAGGCTTGACACATATTGTGTTACTCAGCATCTACTGTAAAATCACTCGGCATCAACTAGATTTTACTGGTGCTCGACATCAACTAAATTTTACTTGGCATCTACTAACTTACTCAACATCCACTAGAATTTACTTTCACTCGGCTCCAACTAACTTTTTGCTTGGCTTGCAATAACCTTTCTCGGTACCTTCTATCAACTTGGTCAAGCTTGGCAAATGAACTTTTTTCAACCTTATTCTTCTAAACTTTCTAAGTGTAGCTAGTCATTTTTTAACCTCAAATAGATCATCAATACATTATGTTATCGTTGTCTTTATCATTTTCTTAACTAATTCTTGCACTTCAATATATAATCATTACTCAACCGTTCTTCTAGGTACTTTTGTTACATCTTGTTGATCAAATCCTCCTCATCAATCAACTAAGTGATAGTGCTTCAAACATATAAGCAATTGTCTTACTAGCATATAGCAAGTTTGACATTTGTGACAAAAAATGATTGAAACACACAGTCTTCTTCAACAATATTTCTACTTGAATAATCTTTGCAATCATATATCAACAATCTCCCTCTTTGGCATTGATGACAAACCAAACTGATCAACCAGTCAAATAAATGATAAACATCTTGTTTCATCAAACTAACTAGGTTAAAATAGTAAGGCAATACCAAAAAGAAAGTTTGTGATTAAAAATTCTTCCTATATCAGCAGATCCCTCTTTTGATTAGGTTACAAAATAAAACTCCCTCTGAGTTCCTTCTTTTCTAATTCTCTTTTGTCATGGATCAGAAGAATATCAGAATATATCCCTCTTTTTGTGTTGATCCTTCCATTGATTTCTTTTTGGTTTCTCCCTCTATCTTTCTTACCAAACCAATTAGAATTTTACTTTCTCCCTTGATCATCTCCCTTGATCAATTTAATGCACTTTCTCCCTCTTTTTACAACAATGCCAAAGACAAATACTCAACACTTGGTATCTTTGATATATGTAAACATAGGCTTTTGCAGAGTCTTCAATTTTCTCCCTCTGTCACATTGCTTGTGACTGATTTGTAATTCCAGCTCTGTAATTACTGTAGGCAATTCCTAAAGTAAGATCTACTACATCAATTTGTATGAAATGAATGTCAACTTGTTTGATGTAGTGCACTCCCTCTATCTTTTACATAGCCTTTGATCGGGGTATCACCCCTAGTTTACTTCTCAGATACTCATAAGAATTCTTAGGTAATGCTTTGGTGAAGATATCAACAATTTGCTCCTTTGTGTTAATATATTGCATCTTCACATCTTTGTCTTGAACCAATTCCCTTACATAATGATACTTTATTGCAATGTGCTTTGTCTTTGTATGCATTATAGGATTCTTTGGTATATTTATTAGCACTTTTATTATCACAATAAAGTGTCACTAGTTTTGTGATTTCTTCCTTCATTCCCTTAAGTAGCTGCTTTGTCCATACAATGTTTGTGCAATCAATAGGAGTAGCAACATAATCTACTTTAGTAGTGGATTGGGAAGTATAAATTTGCTTCTTTCTAGTCCATGTAACAAGTCTTCTGCCTAAGAAGAATGCTCCTCCACTGGTGCTCTTTCTATCATCAATATTTCTAGCCCAATCAACATCAATGTATGCTTTTAATTCAAACTTTTCATTCTTCTTATAGTATAAACCGTACTCTTTTGTTCCTTTCAATTATCTCATTATCCTTTTCACAACCATCAAGTGATTCTCTCTAGGATTAATAGAGAATCTTTCAACTATCCCCACAACTAATTCAATATTAGCTCTATTGTGTACTACATATTGCAATTTTCCAGTCATGGATTTGTATGATTTTTTATTGATCTTAGTTGAATCATCATTCTTTGACAGCTTGAGTGTTGTCACCATAGGTGTACTTACTGGTTTTGAATCCTCAAGTCCAGATGTCTTCAATATCTCTTTAACATATTTTGACTGAGTGATATATACACCATATTTCATTTGATAGACTTGTAATCCCACAAAGAATTTTATCTCCCCAAACATTGACATTTCAAACTCTTGCTTCATCTAATTTGCAAAATCTTTACACAAAGCATCTTGTCCTCCAAATATTATGTCATCAACAAATATTTTAGATAACAGTATACCTTTTTCTTTATCTATCTTCGTGTACAAATTTTTGTTATCATCTATCCTTTCAAATCCAATCTTAACAAGATAAGTATGAAGTCTCGCATACCATGCTCTTGGTGCTTGTTTCAATCCATATAGGGCTTTGTGTAGTCTACATACCATGTTCTTATTATTTTTATCAACAAAACCTTCTGGTTGTTCTATGTAGAATTCTTCATCTAATATGCCATTTAGAAATATAGACTTAACATCCATCTGATAAACTTTGAAACCTTTATATGTAGCATAAGCAAGCATAATTCTCACTCCTTCCATTCTTGCAATAGGGGAAAATGTTTCACCATAGTCAATTCCTTCTTCTTGTGCATACCCTTTGTAGACTAGTCTTCCTTTGTTTCTTGTCACTTCACCATTATCATGTAACTTGTTTCTAAATACCCATTTTGTGCCAATCACATTCTTGTCTTCTGGTCTAGGAACTAGACACCAAGTCTTGTTCTTTTCTATTTGCTAAATTTTCTCTTCCATGGCCTTGTACCAGTCATCATCTTCCAATGCATCTCTCACTATCTTAGGTTCCTTCATGCTTAACAAGCATGATGCACTTCTCAACCTATTTCTTGTCATTGGCCTTGCATCTTTGTCTCCAATGATTTGAACTACAAGGTGGTGTCTTTTTACATATTTGGACAGCCTAGGCTGAGTTCTTATAGCTACATTTTTTCTCTCAACTTGAGTATCACTATGTACATCTCTATCAGGTGTTTCAACATCTCTTTCATGTATGCTAATCTCAAAGTTAGATTGTGCATTTTCCTCATTCTGCAACTCAGCATCTAAATGCAACTCGGCATTCACAAGATGTGACTTGGCAATTTTTTGAGACTTTCTATTGGTTTGCTACATGATTTGTAGCATCTTCTTTAGCAATCATTCCTTCATAATAGTATACAAATGACTTGTATTCTTCTTGTTATTTTGTAGATTCAGCCTCATGTGCTTTTGTAAATTCATCAAAATTCACATTTGCACTTTCCACAATTTCGTTAATGCTACTATTTAAACATTTGTAAGCTTTACTTCTTGTGGGGTAACCAAGTAATATACCTTCTTCGCTCTTTGCATCAAAATTTCTACTCCTAACATCTTTGAGAATATAGCATTTTCTTCCAAATATCTTAAAATATTTCACATTAGGTGGATGACCATACCATAGTTCAAAAGGTGTTGAGTGAGTACCTTTCTTGACTTGCACATGGTTCAAGGTGTATATAGTAGTACTTATAGCTTCTCTTCTCTATTTTAGAGAAACATTCTTCTTCATCATAAGTGTCTTGACATAGTCCATTATAGACCTATTTCTTCTTTTAGCAATTTCATTTTGTGGAGGGGTCCTAGGTGCATTTGTCTATCTCTTGATTCCTCTATCATTGCAGAACATCTGAAACTCATTTGAAGTGAATTCTCCTCCTCTATCTAATCTCAAGCATTTCAAACTCTTACCTATTTCCTTTTCCACTCTTTCCAAGTACCATTTAAACACTTGAAAAACATCTAATTTTTGTTTTAGAAACATAGCTATCATCATCCTAGAGTAATAATCAACAAATAGCATTATATACTTATCTCCTTTTAGCTTTTCACTTTAATAGGCCCACATAGGTTAGAATGAACAATTTCAAGTATTTCCTTAGAGGTATAAGCTTTACTTTTAAAGCTTGACTTTGTCATCTTTCCTAGCTAACATTTTTTGCACATTATATTTTCTGGTTTCTTCAACTTAGGCAAACCTCTAACTCTTTTCATGTTACTGATACTAATTAGATTATCAAAGTTAACATGACATAATCTCTTATGCCAAAGCCATACATAATTAAATTTTGCAATAAGGCAAGTAGCATCTTCTATATCCAAATAGAATAGATTGCTTCTAGTTTGATCACCTTTCCCAATCAAGTTTCCATTTGTATCATATATCTTGGCTGATTTATTTTCAAACTCAACTTTGCACTCCAAATTATTCAATTGTGACACACTCAAAAAGTTATAATTCAATCCTTCAACATAATAAGCATTGTCACATGAAATCTTGTTTGTGAGTTTGATAGAACCTTTTCCTTTTATTAAGCATGGTGCATCATTACCAAATCTTACAGTATTTCCATCATAATAGGTTAAGGTAATGAAGTAACTTTTGTCTCCAATCATGTGATGTAAGCATCCACTATCAATGATCCATTTGTCATTCTTGTTCACACAAGTCATAAGTTTAGTTGCCTCATCCTCATCAGATTTGTCCTTCATTGTAACATACACCACTTCATCATCATTTTCATCAGAGTCATGTTCATCAGCAATCTAGCATGACTTCTTTCCTTTATCTCTGTAGCCTCTTCCATCATCTTCCCTTGTATTTTTTGCTTGTTCCCTTCTTTGAAGTTCTTCTTCTATGTACATCTTTCTACAATATGACCAACTTCATTACAATTAAAACAAATGATAAATAACTTACCTTTGAATATACCTTTTCCTTTGTGAAATCTTCTTTCCAGCAATGGTTCCATTTGTTCAATGTCTTCCTCATCTATGCTACTATCATTGGATGCATACTTCATCTTTCTTTTCTTATTCTTCTACTTTACCTCCTCAGAATCCTTCAATAACAACTTTTCTTTGAAAGTTGATTCAATACTCTCTGGTCTATAATTGTCAAAATTAGATAGCTCAAAAGCAATGAGTTTTCCTACCAGACCTTTAAGGGTTAGATCATTTCCTAGTATACATCTTAACTCTTGAATTGTAGATATCTAATAGCATACACAGGAAACAATGTTCTCAAGACTTTACTCAGCATAGTATCATCATCTATTTTACTAGTAGCACCCTTTATTGCACTAACAACTTATTTTATTCTAGAAACATATTGAGCAATATTCTCACCTTCTTTCATTCTCATGTCATCAAACTTACCCCTAAGGCTCTCTAACTTGGCTCTTTGAACATTTTTGTCTCCTCCATAGATGGTGTCTAGGTCATCCCACATCTACTTTTCATTCTTAAGGCATTTGATATCATCAAATTCAGCATAGCTTAGGGTAGAGACAATCTCCAACATTGTTTGATTGTGTTCTTTCTTTTTCATAAAATCTTCAACAATTAGGGCTCCTATTGGATCAACATGTTCTACTGAAATGCAACATTGTGCATAATCTACAAGTTCTCCAAGATGTACCTTCATCAAACTTTTCCATGTAGGAAAGTTATCTTTGTTGAGCTTGGGTACCTCTCTTTTTTGACATCTTTATCTTTGTGCTTCTAGTACCTTAAAACTAATCCTCTTAAGCAGATGGCTCTAATACCAATTGTTAAAATTCTTTTCGAATAATTGAGAGGGGGGTGAGTGAGTTATTCAAGGTCTAGATGTACAAATAAAACTTTTCACAATTTAGTGAACCCATAAAACATTCTCAATCATGCATGCATTCATTGTGTGTTAACCAAAATTGATATGTTACTATCAAATCAATATGCAAAAATGTAAAGCATAAAACACAACATATCCATCAGCACATTTCACACAATGATTTAAACCACTAGTAACATGCTAGTCCTTTTTCACTCTTTTAAAGTGATGCCCTATTAAAGGTTACAATACACACTATTAAATGTGACTCGGTTAAGGGATTTCAATCACCCTGTCAAAAATGAGCCTTGTTAAAGGACTTTAGGCCATTCACTTGGAATAACACCTTGTTAAAGGATTTTCCAATCACTGTTAAGTCAACCTTACTCCAATGGATTTACCCTAGGCTGATACAATTTTTAGAAAGTAACAGTAGAGCTTTGATCTTGTTACCTTGCTTTTAGCACCCACATTCTAAACTTCCAAGTTATCTTTGCAAAATAGATTTTGGTTGGTTTTAATTTGTTGATGATAGTTTATGAACTATGACACGTGAACAAGATAGAATTGTGAACATATATTGAAGTTGAACAATCAAATTTAGAACTTTGACTTTAGCTTCAACTTCAAGTTTGAACTCAACATGCAATATCACAAATACTAATTCAAGTACCAAGTCTAAAGTTCAGCTTCAAATTCAAAGTTATGTTTAGAGAAGTGATTATAGGTGCAGCAGAGCTGGACTCAAACTTGAACCAAAGGTTTTAACTTCAACTTCGATTTCACGTTCGAATTGAAGCCTTAGTCTGCAAAATCAAAATTCAGAGCTCAAACTTATCAGTACAAATGTGCAGTATGATCTTCCAAGCATAAGTCTGTGTTCTCATAATCAGACTCTCGTGTCAAGGTTCAATGCAGATTCAGGAGCCCAGTGATTCACAATTTATCACTACTCAGATCTATTTTAGGACTAAACACCCAGACTACTTGAAGAGCCAAATTATCAAAGGAACTAGATTGTGTTTGAATTAGTGGTTGGCAAGGCTAAGATTCCAGGTTTAAATTTGATGATATATCTTCTTAGTGGGTTATTATGTGAGGCTATATCACATACTTGAAGCTTTAAAAGATTGTGATCTTAATGTAATTTTCATGGGACCCAATATTCTTCACAAATATCCAAAAGGCATTATGAGGTACAAGCCCATGAAGGCTTCATGTCAATTCAAAGGCTCATAACCTTAATTTAAAGGCTCGGTCATTGAAAGGATGACAACGAGGTGTTCTAAAAATAGAATGGAGTTGCTATGTGATTGACACCTCATAAGTTTCAGAGGATACATGAATTAAAACCTAACATTTGGAGAAGGCATTAAACTACCTAAATTTTTGAATAGAAAGACTCAAGTCCCATTATATGGAAATGAGGAGCCCACAGCCATGCCTTTCTTAGCATTTAAAGATCTATTTGTGCAGGTAAAATTAGAATAGTATAAGAGGTCAAATATAATATGTGAATCTCTTGATGAGATGCCTGAGCCCAAGAATCATCAAACACATCATAGAGGTGAGATTGAGCATGTAGAATGATTACAGGAAGCTCCAATTGGTAATTTATGTTCAAGTAATATACTATTATAGTATTAATATAGCCTATAACTATAATATTTTATCAACAAAAAAATGGGTCTCAGTGTGAGGGCCGTAACTTTTTATTGTGAAGTCAGATTTTGCTAAGTTTGGGATATGTTGTTATGAGACTAGTCTTCCAGATTCTCAATAGTGCGATTAGCGAAATTCATTGGCATTCAAAAGTTATAGCTGAATGTATATACGTCTATCCAAGCATGATGAAAGTAAATTCGAGAAATTTCCAAATTATGAAGTAATGTTGAAAGAGCTAGTTATGCTGGGGGAGACTACAAAAAGCCTATGGATAGCAAGAAAAAGTCAATTAGAAAAGCTAAGGAGTTGATCACCCAAGGCCATCTTGATGGAGAAAAGAGTTGTACATAGTTGATTTCCTATTGATTTCATAATTTCCTATTGGTTAGTTGATTTACTATGAGTAGTTAGGGGTGGAGAAACAATTTAAAGAGGCAACTGATATATCTTAGAAAATGACAGTTGTTTGCTTGATTAGATTCATCATCCATCTCTATCCAATCTCTAATTATACAAAAGAAGTGAAGGATTATCTAAAGGTGTACACTCAAGCATGGGAGATCCTTGATTTTGTTGATGGCCTCGAAGCTGACGGAATCATGTGCAAAGCTGCTGATAAGTTCTTCCTTACAATACAAAAGATGGTGGAGGAAAAGGATCTTCTGCCCACACCTTGGCATATAGATGAAGCAATTAATGGGATTACAACGGAGGCCAAAGAGGAAGCGAGCAAGCCAAGAGGTTTCAAAATTTGGTCAGCCATGATTCATTGCCTTGAACTTGAGACAAAGCTAGAGAAGGGAAAACCTGATCAGGCTAAGACAAAATACAGACTTATTCACATTTAAATATTTGAAAGCTAGGGTTTAAATGTGTAACTATTCTGCTAAATAATGAGCATCTTCAGATGGTAAGAGAATTTGATCTTGTTGCTCGAGCATCAAAGGCTGATAATTTTCATTATTAGAACATCATCAGATTATGGGGTGTAAATTTATTGGTTATAAGAGGTCATGAAATTGGGAAATTATTAATTAAAATCTGAAGAGTAATTTGACAGGTGTCTCCTATATAAAAAATCTCACAGCAAAGTTTCTTTGGGGATTAATAGGAAGTGAATATATATTACATATTCATATTTTAGAATATGAATATATTATACATTGTACCAAGATACATCCCCACGTGCCTCTGGCCTCTATTTAGAGCAGGAAGGGTTATATATTATATCACGAATCTAATGACTTATGTCATTTGATTTTTTATCTAATGTTTAATAAAGAACCAAACATTACAACTACGAGATTTATTAAAAAGTGGAAAGGAAGATTAAGCAAGAGAGGTCAGTCCCAAGATTCAGTTGAGGGAAATTAAAATGTTTTCATAGGATTGATTTGTAATAACAAGATATATTGAAAAATCAGTTATGAAATGATAAAGGGGGGATGGCAAGTGAGTGCAAAGGGTTCTTCTATTCTGGGCTAGAAGTTCTACAGCTGCTATAATAGGTGAGAAGACAGCTCTAGTGGGAGAAAAGGGAGGGTTGTTCTTTTTCTATTTTGGAGCATGTTCTACAGCTGCTTCAAGGGAAGAGAGATTGGTTTTGCAGTCTATTTGTAATGGAAGGATGTGATAATACTATTGTTATTCCATTATGTTTTTGAAATAAAGAGGATATGCATGTGTTTGATTCTATAGTCTGTACACTCATATTTCTAGTTTAAAGGATTTTATGGTCTTTTATTTCCCCATTTTAGACACAGTGATATCCATTACATTGGATTTGTGATGTATGTAATCTTATGGTTGATGCATTCACATTTTTCGCATGCTAATACCTGCAACCCCTCTTAACTCTTCTATAATGCAATGTGGGAAGTTGAATAAGAAATCATAGGGTTATTTATTTGTCTTCCTTTCTTTATTCATAAATTTGATAATCACATTCACCTAATGTTGATGGGCAGATGTTAGAAACCCTTTTGTGTCTTCAGGTTAAAGGCACAACCAAGTATCACATTCATTGAATATCATTTTTGAGGAAGTTGTACCTCTCAATTCAGAGGAGGATTATCAATAAAATGATAATCTATCCATCTATTACTATATTTTGTCTTTCTTTTTGGGTGTATTGAGTCATGTTCCTTAATTCTTGTTGAAAGTCAAAACTAGTTACTAACAGATCTGATATAACTTAGAACCTTATTTGCAGATTATAGATCACTATTCGGTCCTCGACTCTTCTTGGCTTCCAATCTTTGCAGCTTTAATAGCTTGTTCACCCTGAAAAACATTCATCCTCTTTAAGCTATCTTGCTTAGTATGCCATTGCAGACTTCTTCTCTTGAGTCACTTAATGAAGTAAACCTCCTTCCTTCTCCTTATCAAATTTTCACATCCAAAATCTCTAACCTCTCTGCTTCATGAGTAGACATCCCTACAAATAGGAAATTAGAATAGTTTTCTCACTCATTATCCATTACTAAAATTAGGGTTTTCGATGGATTAGGTAGGATACAGTGTATCTAACCCATATCTTGTCTTTTCTAGAAACTTCTCCTAGAATCCATTTGAATTTGCCTCCAAAATGGTTTACATAAGATTCTTTTCCACCAGCTCATCAATCTTATCTTCCCCCTAATTCACAAGTTCCAAGAAAATAAAATTGTCATCTTTTATTTGGAAAATCTTCAATCTTTTCATAATGTAGCAACTAGCCATTATCAATTTATTGATGCTTGGCACATACTATTTTACTCCACATCTACTATAGAATTACTCGGCATCAACTAAATTGTACTGATGCTCGGCATCAACTAAATTTTACTTGGCATCTACTAACTTACTCGGCATCCACTAGAATTTTCTATCACTCTTCTCTAACTAAAAAATTTATTGGCTTGCACTAACTTTGCTCGACACCTTCTATCAACTTGGTCAAGCTTGGCAAATGAACTTTTTTCAACCTTATTCTTCTGAACTTTCTAAGTGTAGTCAATCATTTTTTAACCTCAAGTAGATCATCAATACATAATGTTATAATTGTCTTAACTAATTCTTGCACTTCAATACATAGTCATAAGTCAACCTTTCCTTTAGGTACTTTTGTTACATCTTATTGATCAAATCCTCCTTATCAATCAACTAAGTGATAGTGCTTGAAACATATAAGCAATTATCTTACCAGCATATAGTAGGTTTGACATCAGTGACAAAATGATGATTGAAACACATAGTCTTCTTCAACAATCTTTCTACTCAAATGATCTTTTCAATCATGTATCAACATGGATGGATGATTCTAGATAGTTATCTGATTGCAAAATGCAAATAGCAACTTCTTCATATTTGTGAAGTATGTAATTAATGCAATTTCAAGTTGATGCATAAATAGAGTATAGAATTGATTTTACTTCATCGCAAACACATTTAAAGAAAAGAATATTTAAAAGCTACTTGTCAAAGAAAATTTGAAGAAACCCTATTTTTAGAAACAGGTATTTTATCATTTTTTCAAAGTTTGTTCAGTAAAAAGATATTGTTGATAAGAATTATGGATATTTCAGTTGTTCACAGTGTTGAAAATGAAGATAGACCTAAGTTTAAGGTAGTTTCTATAAAACCTAGTGATGGAAACCCTAATTATACATTGTCTATCACCCCAAACAACATAGTCTATTTGGAAGATGTAGAAAATTATTTGAACTGCAAGTTTGAGTCAATTGGTAGTGAATACCTAAACAAGGATATGGAATTGGTCTCTAACCACAGCATGGTAGTTAAGGCTAGATTTGAACATTTAAGTGAATTGGACTTGTTTAAGTATCATTTCTACCATGAACTAGATATAGATGAATGGACTCAAATTATACTGAGAAGGATTCATGATGGAAAGTTATGGATGCAAGATAACGTAGTAGACATTTTGGTCAACCTTATACATGAGGTAACTAGTCTTAGTAAACAAAGCAGTGTACCCATAGGAGAGGAACTTGTTAAGAAGAAAGTAGAAAACTACACTAAGGTAGTTTACAATGGGAAGGCTATGGTAATCAGCTCCATCAAGTAGGATGATGTGAGATTTCTTAGCAGAACAATAGCTTATTCAGTTTGTGCAAGTTCTAAGATAGATGAACTTTCATTCAATTTTATATATGCAACTTACAAGGTTTGTGTTGACAAAGAACAAGTGAATTTGAGTGAAATTCTAAGAATGCAACTCTTGGAGAACCTCGAAAAGATTAAGAGGACAAAGAATGGTGTATTTAGATTCTAGTCATTGATAAATCACATATTCTTTCATGTGTTGAAGAGATTCCCCTACTTGTTAGTAACAAATATAATGAGTAGTGATAGATGCACTATGGAGAAGATATCAGAGGTATCCAAAAGACACCCTACAGACAAGGTATTGGAAAATGGTAATTTGATTATGAGAACATTCCAAAATGAGATGAAACAAAGATTTAGGATCTCACCTACAATTGTGTATAGGTTCAAGGAAGATATATGTGTTTTAGTTGATACTAACTATACATACATTCAAGCAGTAGAACCTTGGGAAACATTTTTTGATCCTTTGATCTATGAGTTAAGTGATGATGTTGCAGTTGGCTACATAAATTTATTATTGAATTCTGAGAAAGATAATGTAGAATACAAATTTGGGACATTTGATGAGATCACACATCATGCTCATCAAGCAACCTTGGAAAAGGCATCTCATAAGAAAGTTGAATCAATAATGAAGAAAGAATTATTTGAGGGCAAAATGTTAGAGAGTGAATCTGAGGCCATGAGACAAACATTGAAACAAGGTGTATTAGATATTCAACCCTTGTTAATTTTAATCATAGAGACAACTTCAAGATAGAGTGTACCATATGTAGTAGTATCTAATGTTTAGCTCAATGAACATAAGATAAAATTAGAAAGATTAACTGAAGCAGTGCCTACAAAGACTAAGCAAGTCAAACAAATGGCTTCAAGACCTGGCAAGAAGTAGAAAGCACTATTGACAATTGAATCTAGTAGTGATTAAGAAGTTAAGGAACAGGAAACCAAGCAAGCTTAAAAAGTGACTCTGCCTAAACAAGCAATAGGAAAAGCTCAGCAACCACGGAAGTCAAAGATTGAAAAGATTAACACAGCTATTGCTAATGAAGGAGACTTTGTTCAGATGAAGAAATTTTATGATCTTTATAATAATTTTGAGAAGGATCAAATTGATAAATCTACTATAAGACATATCATTGAAAATGATTTAAGTATGAAGGATATAAAAGGATTAGTGAATCAAAAGGTCTATGAGAGACTCATAAAGAAGAAGACTTTAGCAAGGGAAGAAGACCTTGAACTTTGGAAGTCTATGCTAAGGACAATCTACAAGACTGATGATGAAGATGAGATAAAGAGATTGTTGAATAACCTCACTCCATACTTGAGAAACAATTTAAGACCATTCTTATTTATGGTTGGTGAGAAGGATAATTAGAGGAAGGAAACAACAGAAGCCATTAGTTAGATGTTGTCAAAATTTAGGATAGCAACTCCTCCAGATCCTAGAACCATGGAAGTATTAGTTAGTGGTGATACTATGAAGATTGATCAAACCAATGTTACAATCAACATTAATGATACCAATCCATTTGGTGGTTCTGAAAAAAATTTACCTAATACTAAAGATGTTGAAGAGAAGTTGAAACAAATTGAGGAAGAAAAGAGGCTAATAGAAATTTAAAAATAGAAGATAGAGAAAGCCAAGTAAAAATTACTTAAGGATGAAAGGAAAAGAAAAGAAAATGAAGATAATAGGAGAATTTTTGAAGAAGAAAGGAAAAGGAAAACAAAGGAAGAAGAAAGGAAAAGATTAGAAGAAAAGAAGGAAAGAGAAGAAAAAGAAAGGAAAGAAGAGGAAGAGAGGAAAGCTAAGGAAACAACAAAGAAACAGAGGGAGGATGATTACCATGTCCTTATCAAAACTCCTATAGGAAAATAAGACAATGAAAAATTTGCAAAAATCATTGATGGAAGTAACTGATGGATTACATAGTACCTTAACAGTATAGCATACTAAGTCAAATCTCGAACTGAGAGCACAAGCAGTGCTAAAATATTATGATGAAGAGTTTACAAATTTGTTGAATGTTGCAGAGGCAAAAACTCAGATTTCCCATGATGCTAATTTGTTTAGCACCATTGCCAAAATATCAAGCATGACTTAGTCAACCTTGATACATGCATAAAAGAACTTTGGAAGTGTCAGCAGGAAGGGAAATTCTTGTATGTTAAGTATACCTTATCATAAAAATTGACTAAGGACTTGGACAATTAGTTAGAGACAAAGATGAATGAGTTAGAGGCTTTATCCAACCTAATCTAGCACCCATCAAGTGAAGTTTATGATATTGAGAGTCAAGTTGCCAGTGTTCATAGTGATATCAAGAAACTGGAAGTTCAAAAAGAGAAAATATTGAAAAGAACATCTAATTTTAGAGAATTTATTGCTCTGAAGTTATCATTTGTTGAAATGTTGTTAGAAAAATTTGTCAAGGCTAAAGACACATATACAAAATTTTTGTATTCAAATTATATACAGTTGAGATTGCATCATATGCATTATGTGCAATACTCACATCAGTAGAATCTACTAAAGAAACATGGAACAAAGGTATGAACAATTTAAAAGCTATTTTTGATGATTGTATGAAGATTATTTTAGCATAAAAGCAAGGACAACAGTTTTGGATACAATCTTGACATTTTGAGACCTTGACACAAAGGGGGAGAGATTCATGTGAAAATTGTATATATGTCATTATTGGGAGAAATACATGTGTAATATGAAGTATAATGCAAGGGGGATCATATGTAAAAATATTAATGTAAGGTGTTATTTAGATTGTTTTTGTCACTTAGCCAATTTTCCCTATTTTGTTGTCATCAATGCCAAAGGGGGAGATTATTGAAAATTGGCTAAATATGATATGTAATTATTGCCATTAAGGGCAACACATGATGTACATGTTGATAGGAAACCTCAAAAATAAAGATACTTAGTGTTTGGTTATCAGAAAATTGTCTAAGTATAGAATTTGGTTTACAGCAATGTATTGTTTTGTTTATAACATGTTGCAGATGTCATATTATGACAATAAAAGTTACATGGAGATAGTATACATATTGTTGATGATGTGTATAACCTCTAAAGTTTGTATGGACTATACGGAATAGAGTTAATCATGTTTTGATGAAGCAAGACAGCAGAATTGAAAGAAAGAATTGTTTTGATTACAAAACAATTACTTGTCCAATTAGGGCCGACATCCTACATGTTTACTTTAAATTGGAAAAGTGAATTGTGGTCTTAGCCAACCCAATAGTATTATATGTAAAGGCATGATACTTATGCAAAGGACTTATTACAATAAGAAGCGTGTTATTATGTGTATTTTATCAAGTATGTGAACTCGTGAGTGAACTTTTGTGAAAGCGATATATGCAAAGTTTTGTATGAACTATCTGGTGATCCAAGATTGAGCTAAAAATTTGAGATCAATGAAGGAAGGAAAATAATAGTAGATTACTTGATTGAGCAGTGAGCTCTTCATCTAGTTGAAATTGCATGTTTGGGTAGTGGGCTCATCTTGCATACATTATTCCACAACTCCTAACAAGATTGGAATCTCCTAACAGGGATTCAAAGTCTCCTAACAAGGACTGTTATACTAAATTTTCTCATTGACTCCTGATAGGGTCCATCCTCTAACAAGGAACATATATATCAACATATTATCTAGTGGGTGTCATCCCCACTGGGGTTTTCCCTTGGCCAGGGTTTCCCTAGTTAACAAAATATGGTGTCATGAGTTATCTTTGTGCATTGTTACTATTACTATTCAACATCACTTTATTGCTTTGTTATGCATGGTCTAAAGTAGGTAATAATATCCAATTGGTGACTAAAGTTTGTAGATTACTAATTCACAACCCCCCCCCAAGTAATCCCTATTTCTAACAAATGAGTTTGGTAGGGATGGAGTTCTACTAGTTAGGATATGGAGAGAAAATGAGGATTTGATGAAAGACTTTATAAATGATGATACTAGAGGAAAGCAACATAGGATAATAGAATGGGTGTGATTAGGATGAAAAAAATTTGGAAGCTTGGATGAATCTTTGATGAGGTAGTGACTATGCTAAGTATCAATTTCATTTGGGTTGAATGATTTACAAATGAATAACACAAAATATAAAGTAGAGTAGAGTAGACATAAGGTTGTTGCAAATGGACTTGCTAACAAAAATTTTAGAAACACCAAGGATATGACTCTTTCATAAATCGATAGTGTAGATTGTGAGAAAACAATTTTTGAAAGGACAAAGCAACTTTGAGAGAGACAGACAAGTGATCTCTTTAGCAAAATGATTTGATAGTATCCAATGTGTATGTTTATATGATGTTTTTGGATTTTTCTAAAATATGGGGGGAATTTTTAACACTCAAGCACATCAAATACACCAATAATCCTATAATATTTTGACTAGGATATACAAGTGCACCTAGGGGTGTCCTTGATATATGTAAGGTATGTGAGGCCCAAATCTATGGATGAAAGAAAATAATGCCACATAGCCAAGAGGAGACGGTAACCCAAATCTCCACTTTCACTTTCCAAAGGTGGAAATTTCTTTGGGGCTTAGCCAAGAGTGACAAGATTATGCTTCCAAGAGAGGTGTCTTTCAATTCACCTCTTGATATTTATACTTTGCTAGCATGCTAGAGTTGAGCTCATCCCAAGGGGTGATGAAATCCCTAAGTAGGCCTCCTAAGAAGTAAAACATGACCACACTTGTTCTTTTCCAATTTGAAGCTTTCTATTTTCTATCTACTCTTGCGGACACTTGTGTTCAAGCATGCAAAAATTATTTCCAACATGATAGCATCATGAACATAATAAGTTGAGGGTTTGTCAACAAAAATAAATTGATCAATGTCAACATAAGAAAATCATGCATGAAAGCTTTGAAAATGAGGGAATAAGAATGTTTTACTTTTTAGATCATTTGAGATTGAATGAGTTCTTTTTATGCCCAAAAGTTGAAGTGTGTCAATTTGTAATATTCATTGACTTTTAGGCATTTAAGATTGAGTAAAAGTGTTTTATGCTCAAATTGAGGTGTTAATCATAGTAATGGTCAATTGATCTTAGTCATTCAAGAGTTTTTTTGATTGATCAAATTAAGTGCAACATGCATTCAAAGGCAAAGTGTTTAAGTAGTCAAATTCATTCCTAAGAAAAACTTGAAAAAAATATGGTTAGGTGTATCTAGATGCTCCAAGATGCAATGCTGCAAAAAATCAACTAATTAGTCACCAAAAAATCCCTAAAATGAATATTTAACTATGCAAAAATTTATTTTGACATTTTTAGTTATTTTTGACATGCGTACATCAACTTAGAATAGTCCATATCCTAAGGAACTACTAAGAGTCAAATTTTGATTTTTACTCTTTTTAAAAAAAAGAAATTTAAAAATAGCCTTCCTGTGGGATTTAAACAACAATCCCACAAATAGACAAGCAGGATTGTGGTACCCAAAACTGGTGAAAATAGAGAAAAAGTGGGTTGCGGGAAAATACTCATAGTGCAACCCCTCAAAAGTGCAATCTTGTAGGCTTGTGGAAGGTGTTCCGACTGACTAGTATATCCACGAGTTTGAGTGTGAAAAGATAAAATTGGATTTCTGGGCTTGGCTATTTTGGTCAAGCATTCTTGTAGGATTTTACAGTGATCTCACTAATAAAAAATTGTGTTCTCGTGGGAGGATTGGTTAGTATGAATGATGGGGAGGGTTTTTGCTACCACATGGTAGTAAGAGTTCATTTTGAATGTGTTTGTGCCTTTGTGGACTCGCAATCCTATTGGTTTATGTTTGTGAATTCAGAACAATGGGTTTGTGAATAATGGGTGTTTGCATGGTGCTTGAATGGGGATTTGATTGGATGGCCAGGAGCATGCTTCCTAGTTGGGGATTTTTGTACTTGCAAACAATGTTAAGAAACCTACTACATACACAAGCAAGCACAATATGTGAGTTTGGTTAGTTAATATAATTAATACAACAACATGATTAGAATGACTTAAATTTGAGGTTTCACCAGGTGTGCCAAAATGTAATGCTAAAAACCTAGCATGCTACAAATATTAATAATAAGTTAACATTTACAAAACTAACTAATAGCAACATTCATGATTAGACCAAGTGAACACTAAGAAGATGGCAAACCAAGAATGGTAAGCTCCTTCGGTGTGACCTGTGATGATGTAGATGTATCCAGATAGCTAAGGGATGTGTGCTAAGTCGTGTTCAAGCTTCATAAGGTGATTATCAAACACATATGTGAAGAAGGATTTTGACATGGTTATGGTGTAAATGGATATGCCATAGTGGTTAGTGGGGCATTATAAGTTTGCATGGGTAGATGATATGGATTGTGAGAAGGAAGAGCTCAATTTATAGGCTAAGGGGTAGTGAGATGGAGGATCAAGATGTGAGGATGGAAGAATGGTGCGGGAGGGCTAGGATGCTTTGAAAGGGGAGCACATAGATTGTGCTTCTTCAGGTCTGTAGCCTTGTGACAAGTGTCACAAGGGTATTGGGTGGTCAAAATGGAGGGTCAAGGGGAGTAATGAGGGAGGATGAGTGTGTAAGAGGGGTGTAAGAGGCATTAATGGAATGTAAGAGCCATTAATGCTCTTTGATAGGGATGGAAGTGTACAAGGGAGACTATTGACTTTGTCTTGGGTTAGCAAGTCTTAACCCTTGCTTAAAGTTTTGCACATGTTTAGGAGGGGAACTAGGCTTAGCTTAGAAAGGGGGTTAAGGAGTGACTTAGCATTGATGGGATGGGTTAGTTAGGTGTCTAAGTGAGATTAGTATGGGTGGACGAATTGGGTTAGGGGTAAAGGTGGGGTTTAGAGATGGCTTAGGGGTTTAGGATGATTTATTTAATTTAATCAAATAGGTTTTGACATTTATTTGATTTAATAGAGGAATAGGGATTCAATTCATAAGTTTATCTTGGGTTATTGTTTGATTTTATCAATTGGACTATAGTTAATTAAATTAATTAATTAACTAGGGGATGAAAATTAATTAATTTAATATTTAATATTTAATCAATAATTTCCTAGAAGATTACTAAATAAGACTAGCTAATGGTGTGATCAGATTTAGATGTCTACAATGACAATCTTTACAAGGTCACATCACTAAATAAGGGTTAGCATGTAGAGGTGAAAGAATAAGCAAGGGTAGACTTTAATATTGGAAGATATAAGGACAAAGTGCTTTTTGATATATTGCCCATGGATGCATGTCATCTCCTTTTAGGAAGGCCATTGCAATATGACAGAGGATGCACAATATGATGGCAGGAAGAATACCTACAAGTTTAAGAAAGGGGAAGAATCTTACACTATTCAATCCTTATTGGAAGGGGAGAGTGACACAAAGTCAAAACTTAATGGACTCATGCTAGGTGAGTAGGAGTTCCTTAATACTATGAGAGAAGCAGAAGGCACAAGGTATGCCATTATCATCAAACCCCAAAATGCAAAGAGCACAATCAAATCACAGTTACCTAGGGAAGTGTAAGAATTCTTGAATCAATTTGAGGACATTATAGGTAGTGGAGAGCATACTTTGCCACCTAAGAGAGCTATCATTCATTAGATAGACTTCATCCCTAGAGAAGCCTTACCTAACAAAGCAACTTATAAAATGACACCTAGCCAACATGAGGAAATTTCCAAGCAAGTATAGTAGTTGTTAGACCATGGCTTAATAAGGAAAAGTGTGAGTCCATGTGTAGTACCAACTGTGTTGGTGCCAAATAAGGGAGGTACTTGGAGGATGTGTATGGATTCAACAAAAATCAACAAAATCACTATCAGGAAAAAATTTCCAATCCCAAGAATTGAAGACCTATTAGATTGTTTGGGCAATGCAAAGTACTTTACTAAAATTGACCTAAAGAGTGGGTATCATCAAATAAGGATCAAGGAGGGAGATGAGTGGAATACATCTCTTAAGACTACTGAAGGGTTATATAGTGGCTAGTGATGCCCTTTCGTTTGTCAAATCCCCCCTCCATATTCATGAGTTGCATGAATGAAGTGTTTTATGATTACTTGGGTAAGTTTGTTTTAATTTACCTTGATGATATATTAATTTTAAGTAGTACATAGGAAGAACATTTAATGCACCTAAGTTTGGTTTTGAAAAGGTTATCTGATGCTCAATTGGCCATCAACTTGGAAAAGTGTGATTTCATGAAGGAGGATTTGGTCTACTTGGGCTTTGTCATCTCACAAGGGTAGCTCAAGATGGATCCTAACAAGGTGAAGGCTATACTTAGTTGGCCAACACCAAAATTTTCATCAGAGGTAAGGAGCTTCCATGGATTCACCTAATTCTATAGGAAGTTCATTAAACATTTTAGCCATATTTGTACACCATTGCTAGAGACTATAAAAGGTGGGATTAGAGCTAATTTTAAGTGGATTGATGAAGCTACTAGAAACTTTGAGGAGTTAAAACACCAAATTCCACCCAACCTATTTTGGTTCTCCCTAGCTTTGAGAAGTTGTTCACAATTGAATATGATGCCAATAACCTTGTTATTGGAGTAGTACTTAGCTAGGAGGGTAAGAAATTTTCTTTTCATAGTGAAAAATTGAATGAATCCAAGAGGAAGTATTCTTCCTATGACCTAGAGTTGTATGCCTTGGTCCAAGCCTTTAGGAAATGGATGCATTACCTATTGCCTAAAGAATGTGTGGTCTTTTCTAATAACTAGGCCTTAAGCTTTCTCAATTCTCAGGACAAGTTGAGTCACAAACACATGAAGTGGGTTGAGTACATTCAAGCCTATACCTTCACCATTAAACATAAAAAAGACATTGCAAATAGGGTTGTAGATGCATTGAGCCGTAGGTTGCTGACTATATGAGAAATGTAGATTAGGAGTGTGGGAATTGAGATTTTTAAAGACATGTACCCTGATGATCCAAAATTTTCTCAGCCTTATAAGGTATGTGATGAGCCTCTAAAAGGCAATTATTTTGAGAACCAATTATCTTGCTTTTAGACAATTATCTTACAAGAAACATTTGATGATTCTATGGCTTAAGCAAAAGAACTTATGTTTTTATGAATATATTATCTATATGTTAAGACATGGAGATTGAAGTATAGATTGTTTAGATATACTTTGTTTGCTTGAATCTATGGATTTGTGTGGTTTAAAGAAGGAATATTACATGCTGATAAATATCTCCTCATCTATGCTATGTTTGGGTAGGTTCCTTCATGTAGCTGTAGGATTTGCAAGAGTGATAATTTGAACATTATACCTTTTCTAATATTGATGTTAAAATGAATATATATATATATATATATATATATATATATATATATGTAGAAGTTGTTGCATTTAATTTTTTGTAGCTGTTTTTCATGCATATTCAAGTCAGCATTTCAAGACTAAGTCAAAGCCAACCAAATTGATGAATCACTGCAACAAGCAGAATATGGTGTGATTTCTATTATGGCAATGCACAAATATAGCTTCCTCAACCTATTATATTCTTGGAGGAGTTAAAATGCAATTAATGATATTTCTATTGTGAACTTTATGATCTGTAATTTATCCTCATTGATGGAGTGATCGTAGAAGTAGGAATTTTTTGTAGCTCTCCTTTAAATAATTTTTGTTGTAACCTTGAAAGGGGATTTTTTCTTATTTTGACTGGAAGGAAGATAGAATAGATTGTTCTATTTAGGAGTGTGTAACCTTGTTTTTAGATGTAACCTCTTATTATGAATGAATAGAATACAAAGTTTAAATTTCCACCTTTAGACTTGATCATTTTTCTACTCACTCATCCAAGGGGGCCACTTGGTGAGTGAACTGCTTTGTTAGAATAGATTTTATTTCTTTATTTGTTTATTTGCAAAGTAGAATTTAGTTGTTCTTATAGCCATTGGTAATAGAATCATTGAACTGTTCCTATAACATAGGTGAATAAGTAGATTTATTGTTTGCAACATTACCTTAAGCTTTAAGACAGAATATCATTTTAATTCCTAGCTTAGTTTCCTTCAACATTCCTTTTTGTTTTAGTTTAAATGACTTAAAGAGGAATTAGAGCATATACTTTGTAGCCACCTTCTCAAGCTTATGCTCCCAAGTTGACAAAATAAAATGAATTCAGTAAGTTATTCTTACGAAAATACATGATTTTTGTTAGAGTATATAATTAATTATTAATTATTTATTCTATTTACTTAAGCTTACTTAGGTTTATGCATTCATTTAATGGTTGTAGTGATGATTTGTTGACAACATGGGAATTTGTTCCCTTCTAGCATGTTCCACCTTTTTGTGGAAGTGTGCTTGGTTATCAACCTTATCTTCTACCACTTTCCAGCTTGTTCTACAAGCTTCCATGAGGCCTTTATATTCAGGCTCTCTCATTGTATTTTCTTATTCCATTTTAATTGTAAATACAATTTCTTGTTTTGCAATATGTTCTCTCTCATGTCCATTTAGGGTTTTTCCAAGCTCCACCTCTTCCTTCTTGGTTTCCCTTCAACAAGTTATTTGCATGTAGGTGAACTTGGTGAGCTCTGGAGTTGGATTTCATCAACTCCTACAATTTTGTCTAATCATAGAGTCAATGTACAAGAATTCCCAATCCTTTGTTACTAAGGTAATTAGTAGATTGGCTACTTTTGGCACTGTTGTTGGGGAAGGTGTCAATATAATTCAACCCTAAAGTCAATATGATAGATTATAGTTTGCATTATTTTGCATGCATAGAAGAGGAGACCCCTTTGGGAGATTTCTTCCCCATAATATTTAGGAAGAGATTTTTAATCTTGAACTTGAAGAACTTCATAGTGAGCATGAAGAAGAACCTTTTGAAAATCCATTCACTATTGCTCAAGAACGAATACCCTCATCCTCTGATGAATCTTTGCATCTAAATGATCTCTTTGTTGAACTTGAATACCAAGATAATCCACTTTCTCTTGTCATATATCAAGCACCATGAATAGTACCTCCTCCAAGAATGGCTTAGCCTCAACCAACATTCCCTTTTCCTATTCCTCCTTAGCAAGGTAATCAAAATTTGAAAAAAATACCTATTGTTGCACTCCCCAAGTTTTATGGCTTGATCATTGAAGACCTTGAAACCTTTCTCTTTGAGTTTGATATATTATGTAGAAGTTATGACTACACAACTAATGCCCACAAATTGAATTTGTTTCCTTCTACCCTCAAAGAAGCTGCTCTGAGATGGTTCATGGGGTTGGGTTCCAATTATGTAGCAAATTGGCCTATAATGAGCAATCTATTTCTCATAAAGTATAAGGAATACTATAGGGGTGGAGGGGGTGACATTTTCAAAATGCCCCAAAAGGATGATGAAATCTTGGAAGATTATGTTTCTCGGTTCATGTTCAACTTGCAGTGTAACACACAGCATAATTCAATGAGGAATCAAAGAAACATCTTTTTTTGAGAGGTGTAAATGAAGGAAGCATTGGATCTCTAGACCTTATGGTAGGAGGGGATATCACTCAAAAGACTTCGACTGATATACAAAGTATATGCCTAAATTATTCTAGAGCTACTATCAAGAAAGGTAGGGGACTTAGAGATCTACCACATAAGTCCAATGGTAGTTAAGGAGTATCCAAGCTAGAATTATCTTATTTTCTATCAGACTTCAAGCAAGACAACATTAATGATGTAGCCACTCAATTGGACACCATGCAAGACCAAAGAAAGAAAGATGAAGTTGATGTCATGTTGACTAAATATTGTCCACATTGTAGAGAAAAGAAAAAGCATTGTAGATGTAAGTCTATTGCAAGTGTGGAGACACAACCAATGCCAACCGATTTTAAAGCTATTGATGAAAATGGACTGGTACTTTATGTTGCTCAAAGAAGGTCATGTGCTTAAAGACAAGGCATGCCACAAGATCCTCTTCAAAGTTATAAGAATAAAAATCAATGGAAAAAATTTCAAAATACTAGTTGTAGTGGTACTAGTTGTAGTGGAAATCAAGGTTGGCAACACCCTCAGTAGGGTTGCCAACAACCTTAGTAGGGTTGGCAAAAATCTCAACAGGGTTAGTAGTAACCTCAAAATTAGAGTACCCAATCTAGTCAGCCAACTCTATTGCCACCAACCCAATAGAAAGCTCTAATGCCTCCTCTTATAGCCACTAATACTCCTTCCAAGTAGACCCAACTACCAATTCAACCTAACCCTAATCTGAAAAATACTAAACAACAGGCTCAATAGTAAAGCTATGCCATCTCATTGAATGATATTCACTTAAGGTCAGGCACCACTCTTCCCGCACCCCAAAAACCTATAATAAATAAATTTGAGGATCCTTTAACTAAGGATATAGATGATTCAAATTAGCATACCTCTCCTGTAGCCAAAGAACCTCCATTTTATGATAGGTTCATAGAACAAGGCCAGCCCACGGAGAATCATGCAGTCATTGATTTTCTTAATGAGCTAAAAAAATGACAGTAAAAATATCATTGTTGGATGCTATTAAGGAAGTCCTTGCCTATACTAAAGTTATTAAGGAAGCATGCATTAAGCAACCAAGAAGGAAGAAGAAAGATCCAGAAACCATTTATGTCCTAGGATAGTTGTCTGACTTAATGCTGGAGAAACTAACTATACCCAAGTACTCTAACCCTGGGAGACCTTTAGTTATAGTCACTATTCATGGGATCCAAGTTCAAAATGCTTTGGTTGACCTAGGAGCATCTATTAATGTCATGAAAAAGGAGGTACTATCTTGGTTGCATATCATTGGCCTCAGAGAGACCCCCACCATCATTCAACTTGTTGATATCTCTACCATTAAACGAGATGGGATGATAGAAGATGTTATAGTCACCCTAAATTCTTGGGAATATCTAGTTGATTTTGTTATTCTCTCCCCAAAGGCTACTATGGGAGGATATCCTTTAATCTTAGGGAGACCATGGTTAGCCACTGCAGATGCTTATATAGCTTGTCACTCTGGGAAGATGCCAATATCTAATGGTATTCATACCAAGAACCTGAATTTATACTCTTCTACTCAACCATTATTACTAGATGGCCAAGTAATCTGGCTAGACTTGCGTGATGATGATCCAAAAGTCAATTACATCCATCAGTTGATGATGATAGGTAGAGAATCATTTATAGCCACTCAAGAAGAAAATGAAATAATTTCATCCATTAATCTAAATGAATATGGAACAAAATCTCCAATGTGCCCTCAAGCTGAATGTATCTTAGAAACCATTGTACCATCTTTGAATTCACCACATCATTCAAAGATTTCATAATTTCTCCATTCATTATTACCTCATGAGATGGATTCTTCTCTTGTTGCCCAATTATTCATGGCAGATAAGATTATTAAGATGGAAATTGGTCTAGGAAAGGAGCTAAATGTAAACAATGCTTTATCACCCTCCCAACAAGAAGCTATGTTGCATTTACTGCAAGAGAATCAAAGCACATTTTCTTGGGACTACATGGACATGAAAGGATTAGATCCTATGATCTTCACTCATAAGATTTACATCAGCCTTGACTTCAAACCTATTTGATAGCCTCAGAGGAGAGAGCCTCAGAGGAGAGTTAACTTTGTCTTATAAGATATTGTTAAGAATGAATTGCAGAAACTATTATGTGTTGGTTTTATATACCCTATTTTCAATAGTCAATGGATCTCACCCCTAGTCATAGTACCCAAAAAGGGAGGAAAATGGTGAGTTTGTGTAGATTATAGGGAGCTCAATTCAACCACTAAGAAGGACCATTTCCCATTACGATTTATAGACTAGGTCCTTAACAACCTAGATGGTAAAAAGTATTTTTCTTTTTTGGATGGTTTCAATCACTAAAATCATATTCAAATAGCCCCAGAAGATCAAGAAAAAACAACTTTTACATGCCCATGGGGAATGTTTGCCTACTCATGCTTGCCTTTTGGCTTGTGCAATTCCCCAACCACATTTCAATGAGCTTTGATTAGTATCTTTTCAGATATTTTTGCTGACTCTATGGAGATCTATATAGATGATTTTATTGTTTATGGTGCTACTTTTGAAGAAGCAAAAGAAAATTTAGAAATGGTACTTAAAAGATGTCAAGACTATAACCTTTCCTTAAAAAGTGAGAAATATTTTATGATGATGGAGAAAGGGATAGTCCTAGGCCATTTCATTTCATCTAAGGGAATCCAAGTAGATCCAGTAAAGATTAAAGTCATTAGTACCTTGCATATGCTAAAGAAGTAGAAGGATGTACACAATTTTTTGGGACATGTTGGATATTACAAAAGATTTATTAAAAACTTTAGTCAAGTTGTAGTACCTCTCTAAAACTTGCTCAAAAAGAATTCTAAATTTTTTTGGCACTTTGACTGTGTAGCATCCTTCCTACAACTTAAGGGAGTTCTTACCATAGTGTCTATTTTTAGAGGACCTAATTGGGGCCTATGTTTTCACATTCATATAGATGCCTCAGACTATGCTATCAGTGTTGTGTTGGGACAGAAGGTAGACTCTATTGGACATGCCATTTATTTCATCAGTAAGAACTTTTAAGGTGTAGAATTTAATTATATAGTCACTAAAAAGGAATTACTTGCATTCATCTATACCCTCAATAATTTTAGGCATTACATTACTAGATATGAGATATTTGTTCACACTAAACATTCTGCTATAAAATATCTGGTGAAGAAACTTGCAATTGTAGGTATGATTGGCTCAATGGTTATTGCTCATGCAAGAATTCGACATCACCATAGTTGATAAACCTGGTAAGGCCAATGTTGTAGCTGATTTCTCTCTTGGTTACATGTCCCTAATGATCCTATAACCATTGATGATAGTTTTCCAGATGATCACCTTTTTTTGTTGGCCACACAAAACCCATGATATGTAGATATTGCTAACGACCTCACCACAAGAAAAATGCTAGTATGCTTCTCTGCCCAATCAAGAAAGTAGAAGATCTTTAATTATTAATGGATTATTGGATTCATTTTTTATATTGGCCCTAATCAAATCATTGTGTAGATGTCTAAGAGAAGATGAAAAATATGATGTATTGAAGGCTTGTCATGATGAGCCCTGTGGACATCACTTTGTAGCCAAAAGAACAACTTTCAAAATCTTGACAGTTGTGTATTATTGGCCAAGCTTGCACAAAGATGTAGCCACATTACAAATAAATGTGACAAGTGCCAACAAATAGGACAACCCACTAAATCAGATGAAATACCCCTGAAACCTCGAGTCGTTGTCATGCCCTTTGAAAAATGGGGGGATTAACTTTGTAGGACCCATTGAACCTACATCCCATGGAAAAGCCTACATTCTAGTGGGTACTAACTATGTAACCAAATGAGCAGAGGCTAAAACCATGAAACACCCAAGGGATCTCAATGTGGAAATTTTTTTGTATGAATCCATCGTTACACAGTTTCGCATTCCTAGGCAATTGACATCTAATCAGGGGACTCTATTTACATCAAATTTAATAATTACTCTTATGAAGGAGTATATTATCAGGCATGGTAAATCATCACCATATCATCCTTAGGCTAATGGTCAAGTAGAAGTTACTAATAGGGAGCTATAATCTATTCTCACCAAGATTGTAGCACTTCATAGGAAGGATTGGGCCACATACCCTCCTGTAGCTCTCTAGGATTATAGAACCACCTGGAAGTCCACAACTAGTTTTACTCCCTTTGAATTTGTCTATGGTAAGTCAATAGTCATGCCTATAGAATTTGAATGTAAAATATTGAAGACTACCTTGGATCTCAGGATAGAACTCAATATTGCCCAAGAAGACTGAATCCTGAGTTTAAATCGTCTTGATGAATGGAGAAAATTTGCATTGAACACTACTGAGCTCATTCAACACTAGAGAAAATAGTGGCATGACAAGTTTATTAAATAGAAAAAAATTTCTAAAGGAGATTGGGCTCTCTTTTATGACTCAAAGTACCAGCATAATCTAGGGAAGTTCCAAACATGCTGGTTAGGATCCTATGAGATTGTTGTCATATTTCCAAATGGTGCAGTTTAGTTATCTACCATTGATCCTATTCATTTCAAACTACTTTTCAATGGACATTGTCTCAAGCTTTATCATAAACTAATTATTCATGAAGAGTTCCTATAGCAATTCTAGCACAATGAGGATATTGTCATTCCTATAGCCAATGAGTCTGGGTCTCCTACCCTGACTCCTGATACTCCTTGACTCTGATCAAGGAATTCATAATAAACACTTTATTTTTGGAAGTTCCTTCTTCACATCCATTCTATTTCAACTTCTTTGTCTTCCATCTTACCATTCCTTCCCATCACTTTGTCAATTCTGGTGATCTTTCTAGAACATCTTTCCTACAATAGTTGCTAGGTACCTCCACATAACTTTGCATGTCTATTTTATTCATGCTTTGTTGCGATTTTTTATAGTTTATAATTGTTAGCTCTTACCTATCCTAGCTTGGTGGGACCCATGGCTTCATTTATTTGGGGGAAGGGAAATGTTTAAATGTTTGTTTTTTAAAATTTCTAATTGCATGTACCTTCAAAGTGCATTGAGATGACTAGAAATAAGTGCATATTTAATATCACATGTTGGTGACATGTCCTTCTGCAATTTCTTCATTATGAAATTAATGACATTAAAATTAGTCACTTAACTTTTAATTATGGTTTTCAATGTGTTCGATTGATGATCCTATACATGAGAATAAATTATGAAATTTGATGCAAGAAGGATATTATGAGATATGATGCATTAAACTCTCCAAGTACACACCATTGTTTTTGAAAAAAAAATAGGGACAATATTGTAAACCTTGATCTTCTAAGCTTTGGAACATCAAGGTTTTTCCACAATTTAGCTACAATTAACCATGGGTGGAGGTATATAGAGGAACAAGCGTATTGATCATCAAGTTCTTTTGGGAGATGCAGTCAGTTGTGAAACATTTAGGAGAATAGGATGGTTGGATTATTGTCTTAGTTTGAATGGATTCGATGAAGAGGTAGATCTTCAACTCATGACCACCTTAAGGGATGGTGTTGTAGTGGTTAAAGGTCAAGGAATTGACTTCTCAAAGGAGGTGATAGCCAAGGTCACTGGGTTGCCCCAGAAAGGCAAAAAATGGGAGAAAGAGTTTGACCTAAAGACAGCTAGGGCACAATTCAATATACACCATGACCTACCATTGGACATTGATAAGAAAAAAGGTACTTTGAGGCTATCCTTTCCAATAGATTTTATTCAACCCAGTTCACTTATCATCTAATATTTCACAAGTGAAAGATGTTACAAATACTTGCATGCCCTACATTTCAAAATGGTGTCTCACCTACGACATGATTATAGGCAGGTAAACCTTCCAAATTTCTTGTTTAACATTATTAAGAAGCAAGTTTCTCTAGTACAGTTAGGAAAGGATCACTCTTTCTCTCACCATGGTTTAATAAAATTAATTGTAGAAAGAGAATTAAATAAGCAAGCAATTGGGTCATTGGAGGAGTTCTTGCAGTTAAAAGAGGTAGATCCTAGGTTGGTTGGTCCTAGAGGCCAAGGGCTAGGATGAAGGGAAAGAACATCCATAGGTTTCTGTAAAATTGTCCCTAGAATTGAAAATGCTCCTGAAGCCTCTCCCTCTAGTCTTAGACCAAGAAGAGGATTTACAAGGTTGAACCCTCCATTGTTAACAAAAAGAAAAGAAGAAATGTAGAAGTTGCTAGTGCTCTTAAGGCCCCATCATCTGTTAAGAATAGATCTTCCACTAAGCAAGACAAAGGTAAAATTTTGGAACCTAAAGCAGAAGGGCTAGAACAATTAGATGAGGAGAGTAACCTTAATGAACCCCTACACTCTCAAGAGGAGGAATATCTAGGAAAAAACCTCCTAAAGTGCCTATGGTGGAAACACCTATAAGCAGGAGGAAATGAAAGACTCCTCCATACTTGTCAACACCACCCATGAGGTAAACTGTGAGACTCTTTGAGAGTGGGGTTCTAGAAGCCTCTATTCCCATACTTACCCCTAAAGTGTCTAAAACTGAAAAGTAATCCTCTTCAGAGGAAAAATTACAACAAACTAAAGCCAGTGAAACTCAGAGAAAAACCTAGAATTGACAATCGAAAGCTGAGTGTAGTGTTGGTTATGTGCTTATTGAAAATAATAGGGAATCTAGTGAGCTTGAAATGTCCAAGGAATTTGAAGAAAACCCTGCTATGCAAGACATTAATGAAAATTCTATAGAACTCCCTTCAGATGATTATCTAGAATTTAGACCTAAAATTGGTAAAGAAGTATTAGAAAAAATGGATCAAGAAGGGTTAGATACATTAGCTATCGCAGCCACAAAATCCAGTATGAAAAGAAAGGAGGAAATAACTATTGTCATAAGAAAAAGAGGGTGCTCAACCCATAGAGTGTCAACAAAAATCACCATTTGGCACTTGAATGGATAGACCTCTTTATTCATGAGTCATTGCCATGACTAGACCTATCTACACTTTTATATGCAAGAATTAATTTGTTTCAATAGTTGTTATGGGAAAGATCTCAATGGAGATTGGAGAAAGAAAAATTAAAGCATGTTATTGATGAGAAAAACTTCCAATTGAAATAAAGTTCAAATTAGAATGAAGTTCTAAAGAGAAGAATTGAGCAAATCACATGATTGATTCTTGAATTAATGGAATATAGGTTTATATTTCCTATATATACTTTGTTTCTTAAAGAACAATTTAAAAATTATAAATTGACTAGAATAGTGGAAGGTCTTAACCCCTCTATCTCTACTCCACATGAGTTTTATGATACATTTCAATCTATTCCTATGGCTTTGAAAAATTTACTGTGCAAATTATATCTTCACAATCTGGCAGTGCTTAATGACACTAAATGGAATCCAATCCTGTATGTAGAAGATGTGCAGTTAAGGGCAGAAATGTCATGGATACAAAATGAAATAAGTAGAGAGCATCAAGCTGCACCCTACAGGGAAAATGAGATGACAACACCCTTTTTTATGAGACTGAATGTTCTACATTCCAAATGAGCATATCTGGATTGGATCTCTATTTTGGGAAATCCTATAGGACTTGGTAAGGTGAGTGTAGTCAGAGAATAGGCCTTTATAAACTAGAAACAACAGTTATCTCATAATGTTGAGAAAACAATCATTGCCTCAAGGCAACAATGGGTTAGAATGCCACATTATCTCAAAATAAGAGAACCCCACTCTCCACAAAATTTGACTCTTGCTACAATTAAGATTCCTTGGTCTATTGACTTGGGTAGAAATTAGTGTAAACATTAGTTCCCATTAAGGTATCAGCCCCCAGTTCTCCTAAAGCCACTACTAGCATAAAATGACAATGCAAAAGATCATGACTTGACTGCTAAAGTTCAGTGCTAGAAGAGGCTGAAGACAAATTATGGTTACTTCGACTAGGTGAAGAATGAGCCAAGTGAAACGACACCTAGTGACTAAAGAGTGTAGGCTTGACCGGCAATAGATTAGTTGGGGGGAATGATAAGTCTCTAAAAGGCCATTATTTTGAGAACCTTTTATCTATGGTTTAAGCAAAAGAACTTATGTTTTCATTAATATATTATCTATATTTTAAGACATGAAGATTGAAGTATAGATTGTTCAGATATACTGTGTTTGCTTGAATGTATGGATTTCTATGGTTTAATGAAGGAATATTACATACTGATAAATATCTCCTCATCTATGCTATGTTTTGGTAGGTTCCTTCCTACAGTCATAGGATTTGCAAGAGTGATAATTTGAGCATTGTATCTTTTCTAACATTGATGATGAAATGAATATATGTATGTAAAATTTGTTGTGTTTAATGTTTTGTAGGTATTTTTAATGCATATTCAATTCAACATTTCAACACTAAGTCAAAGTCGACTAGATTTTTGAATCACAGCAACAAGCAGAATATGGTGTAATTTTTGTTATGGCAGTGCACGAATATAGCTTCCTTAATTTGCTATATTCTTGGAGGAGTTAAAATGTAGTTAATGATATTTCTATTGTGAAATTTATGATTTTTAATTGATCCTTGTTGATGAAGTGATCGCAAAAGTAGGAAGTTGTTGTAGCTTTCCTTTAGATAATTTTCATTGTAACCTTAAAAGAAGATTTTTCCTAGTTTTGATCGAAAGGAAGATAGAATAGATTGTTCTATTCAAGAGTGTGTAATCTTGTTTTCAAATGTAACCTCTTATTATGAATGAATAGAATACAGAGTTCAAGTTTCCACCCTCACACTTGATCATTTTTCTGTTCACTCATCCAAGGGGGCCCACTTGGTGAATGAACTACTTTGTTAGAATAGATTTTATTTCTTTGCAAAGTAGAATTTTGTTATTCCTATAGCCATTAATAATAGAATCATTCAACTATTCCTACAACATAGGTGTATAAGTAGATTTACTATTTGTAGCATTACCTTAAGCTCTAAGACAGAATGTCATTTCAGTTCCTAGCCTAGTTTTCTTTAGCATTCCTTTTCTATTTTAGTTTTAATGACTTAAAGATGAATTAGAGCATATACTTTATAGCTACCCTCTCAAGCTTACACTCCCAAGTTGACAAAATAAAATGAATTCAGTAGGTTATTCTTAAGAAAATACACAATTCTGTCTAATGGTAGAGTCAATGCAAAAGGATGTCCAATCCTTTTTTTCTAAGGTGATTAATAGACATTCCAGTATGTATGTATTATTCTAACCATTTTCATCATGAACACTATGATTTCACTTTGCAAGAGGAGCTCTTGTTCAAGGGAAATCAACTTTATGTGCCTAGAGAAAACCTCATACAAGAGAACCATAATGGTGCTTTGAGTGGACATTTTGGCATTCATAAAATAGTAGATTTGGTGTAGTGGTTCTATTATTGGCCTACCTTGAGCAGAGATGTGAAGAAGTATGTGGAATACTACATTGTTTGTCCAAAAGCTAAAGGATTTGCCACTAATGCAAGCTTGTACCAATCATTACCCATTCCTCAAAGGCCTTGGGAATGTTTGAGCATGGATTTTGTGGTGGGGTTACGTAAGACAAAGGAGGGTTTTGATAGCATCTATTTCATTGTAGATAGATTCAACAAGATTTCTCATTTTGTGCCCTGTAAAACAACACATGATGCATGTGCCATTCCTGATCTCTTTTTTAGAGAGGTGGTGAGGATACATGGCTTGCCTCTTAGCATAGTTTCTAATAGGGATACTAAATTTATGATTCATTTCTAAAAAAATCTCTTTCATAAATTGGGCACTAATCTATCATTTGGAAATGCCTATCATCCTCAAACTGATGGGCAAATAGAAGTGGTTAACAGAAGCTTGGGAAACTTCTTCTAGTGTTTGACCAAAGAGTTGTTGACAATTGGTTATATGTAATGATGTAATTGTTGTCATTAATGGCAAAACATGATGTACATACTTTTAGTAAACCTCAAAAATAAAGATACTTAGCTTTTGGTACTCAGAAAATTGTCTAAGTATGAAATTGGTTTATAGCAATGTATTTTTTTGTATGTAACTTGTTACTGACATTGTATTATGACTATCGAAATTAAATGGAGATAGTATACATGTTGATGATGATGTGTATAACCTTAGACATTAGTACAAACAAGGAACACATATATCAATATATCATCTAGTGGGCATCATCCCCACAGGGTTTTCTCTTGGCTAGGGTTTCCCTAGTTAACAAAATATGGTGTTATGAGTTCTCTTTATGCATGGTTATTATTTATGTTTAGAATTACTTGTTTACTTTCTTATGCATGGTACAAAGTAATTAATAATATCTAGTTGGTGATAAAAGTTTGTAGAATACTGATTCAACCCCCCCCCCCCCCCCCCCCCCCCCCCCCGAAGTATTCCTTATTTCTAACGATTGGTATCAGAGCACAGTTACTCAGAAGAGGCTTAACATCTTGAATAAGATCCCTATGGATATGGAACAATTGATGAAGTTAACAATCTAAAGTTGAGCTTGAAGAATGATCCTAGTAAAGTTGAATTTGATTTGAAGACTGAAAATTCAGATCTTAGAGCAAGTCTAGAAAATATGATATTTGAGCTTGTAGCATTAAAAGTAGGTCATGAAGAACTTTAGGAATACAATACTATTGTGAAAGGTGAACTGACTCAGAGAAAAGTACAACTTGAAAATTTTTATTCTAATAGAGAAAATCTTGATGATTCAATGTCAATATAAAGACCTACCTATGATGAGATTGGTCTTGGTTATCTATTTAACATGTTTGCAAAGAAACCTAAAATTAAATCAGATCTAAAAGAAAAAGATAAATCTAATGATAAGATTGAATCCAGTCAATCTTCTAAAAAATTCAATGAAGTTGAACAAGTCACGGAAACTAAGAAATTGGATGAACCTAAGCAAATGGAATCTCCTAGGGAAACCAGGTCTGAATTTAGAGGTAAGTGTTTTTCATGTAATGAAATAGGTCATATGAAAAGAAATTGTACAAATAAGTCATTTAATCATGTTACAAATTTTTATTGTCATAATTTTTATGGAATGGGTCATAATGCAATTGATTTTAGGAAATCTAAATATGATAATGATAGAAGAAATAGTAGAATTTTTGGAAATACTAATCCTACAAATAGAAGGAGATCTAATGAGAGGACATTAAGAGATAGTACACCTTATGAAGAAAGGAAACAACTTATGTGTTATAAGTGTAACATCCTTGGACACATTGCCTAAAACTGTCAAGCACCTATTAATCAATAGAATCCTAGAAGAACAACCCCAGTATGTCAGTTATGCAACAACTTTGGACATACAACAAAGTTCTACATAATGGACATAAGCAATAATGAAATGAACTTTGGAAATGACAAAAGGAATCATGGAAGAAGCTTCAAAAACAAAAGAAATAATGGAAGGAACTTCAGAAATGACAGAAGGAATCATGAGAGTAACTCTAGAACTAAGAAAGACAATGAAAAAAAAGGAAATGTACTTAGTGAATTTTGAGAAGAACTCAATGAGGCATTCATAAAATGATTAGACATCTCAAGAGAAAAGTTAGATGATGCTGAGAAAGGAAAATTGAAGTTAGTCATTGAGTTTGATTCAACCAAGTTGAATTAAGCTTGTTCACAGCACCAATATCAAAAACTTCCTTTAGAGATCGAACTACTCATAGTGAGGTTGAGAGAAGATGTGTTATAATATGTTTGGACTACAGTTAAGCTCGCTTGCAAGTTGGAGCTTATTGAAACAAGTTAGGAAGGAAATAAAACCTATTGTTTTAATAGAGAAGGTTTACTCTATGATAGAAGATGGAATCTAAGTTTCTATAAAAAAAATTGTGAAACAAAGTTTTGTGGAGCATTGTAATGATGAAAGAAAGCTATGGTGAACCTCAAATAGCATTTGAAGATCAGAAAATTGATCTAGAGAAGATATTTGATTTAAGAGAGAAATAAATAGCTTTTTTGATTGAGCAAAGTATGCAATTAATGCAAGTTCCATATAAATAAAAGAAGTACAAACTTAATTATTTCTACATTGTAATCATTTTAGAAGTGAAGAGCACCCAAAAGTAGTTTGGCAAATTGATTTCAAGAAAAGTCTACTTCGAAGAAAAGGTATTTTATCATTTTCCACACATAAATTCTTCAATAATTTTATTTTTGGTGTAATCATGGATATGTCAATTGTTCATAATGTTGAGAATATTGAGAGACCTAAATTAAAGGTTGTTCCTATAAAGACCCTAGAGGAAAACCCTAATTCGACCTTATCAGTTATTCCAAACAAAGTAGTGTTATTGGATGATATAGGAAGCTATCTATGTAGTAAGTTTGAAACTATTGGAAGTGAGTTCATGAATAGAGATATGGAAATAGTTTTCAACAATGATATGACTATTAAGCCCAAATATGAGCATCTAATAGACTTAGACTTAGTCAAATATCATTTCTACCATGAACTTGATATTGAAGAATGGACACAAATCATATTAAGAAGAATCCATAATAGAAAGATTTAGATGGGAGATAATGTAGTTGACATCTCTTTTGACCTGATTCAAGAGGTCACTAGTCTTAATAAACAAGGTAGTGTACCTATTGGTGAGAAATTGGTTAAGAAAAAGGTTGAAAGTTATACTAAGGCAATCAAAAATGGTAAAGCAACGGTGATGAGCACCATAAAATAGCATGATGTAAGATTCTTGGGCAAAATCATTGCATATTATCTATGTGCAAGTTCTAAGAGTGATGAGTTATCAGCAAGATTTATTTATGCACCTTACAAGATATGTGTAGAGAAAGAACAAGTGAATTTAAGTGAGATTCTTAGAGTATAACTTATTGAGAATTTGGAGAAGATTAAGAGAACTAAGAATGGTGTATTCAGATTCCAATCTTTCATTAATCATATTTTCTTTCATGTACTTAAAAGATTTCCATTTTTATCAGTTATTGATATTATGAGAAGTGAAAGATGCACTATGGACAAGATAATAGATGTGTGCAGAAGACATCCAGCAGAGAAAATCTTGGATAGTGGTAATTTGATTATAAGGACATTTCAGAATAAAATGAAACAGAGATACTGAATTGCCCCTACAATTGTTGATAGATTCAAAAATGATATATGTTTTATGGTGGATACAGACCAAACCTATATCAAAGTAGTAGAACCTAGGGAAATATTCCTTGAGCCCCTAGGTTATGAATTGAGTGATGATATAGCTATTAGTTGTATTGATTTATTGTTAAAATTAGATATTGATCAAGCATCATAAAAAGTTGGAACATATGAGGAGGTAACCCAGTCAGCCTAATAGGCATCATTAGAAAAGGCATCTCATAAGAAGATTGCATCTATAATGAAGAAAGCATTATTCAAGGCTAGTATGTTAGAAGAAGAATCACAGGCAATAAGAAAAACCATCTTTAGACTAAAACAAATTGGTGATCAAGGTGTAATGTATGTGACACCTCTGTTAGTTGGTCAAGCATTCATTGTATCTATAGTAGAAACTTCTTCAAAACAAAGCATTTTGTATGTTGTTGTATTAGCGAAGAAACCAAGTGAACTGAAGAGGAAGTCTGAAAGGTTAGTAGAGACTCAAAAGACTAAAAGAGTTAAGCAACAAGCTACTAGACTTGAGAAGAGAAACAAGACATTATTGATAATTGAGTACTCTACTGATGAGGAAGAAGAAGAGGAACTTGAAAGCAAACAGCCAAAGAAAATTACCGTTTCTAAGAAGCCCACAAGTAAAACAAGGCAACCAGGGAAACCCGAGATTGAGAAGATTAACACTACTATTGTTAATGAAGGGAGCTTTGTAGTTCTATGATTTGTACAATCACATTGAGAAGGAAAAAATTGATATCTCTACTATGAGATATATGATTATCAATAAATTGAAACTTGAGAGCATTAAGAGCATGTTGAACCAAAAATTCTATAATAGACTTGTAGATAAGAAGGCACTAGTTCATGAAGAAGACATGGAACTTTAGAAGTCAATGCTGAGAACTATGTGGAAGATAGATGATGAAGATGAAATAAAGAAATTAATGGAGAAACTAGAACCTTATGTGAGAAGTAAGATGAGGCCATTTTTATTCATGGGAGGAGAAAAGAATGTTATTAGAAGCAAAACTATAGCAAATATCAATCAAATGATGAGTGAGTCAAAGGCAGAACCTTCTACTACAAAGAAAACCTTGGAAATATCAGTAAGTGGTGATACTATGCAGATTGATTGGAAAAATTTTACTATTAACATTGAAGAAGATTTGTTCAATTAGTCTAAGTCCCTCTCCAAAGATATTCAGAATCAACTAAGACTGATAGAGGAAGAGAAAAGAAAGCTAGAAGAAGAGAAGAACAAGATTGAAGAAGCCAAGCAAAAATTGCTTGAAGAAGAAAAGAAGCAAAAAGAACTTGAAAAGAGGAAAGAAGAAGAAAAAGATAAAATGGTGGAAGAAGAAAAGGAAGAAAGAGAAAAGAAACAAAGAGAAAAGTTGGAAGAACAAGATAGAAAATCAAAGAAGGTAGTAGAGAAGAAACTAAAGGAAGATGAGATGAAAGCATCTAGCTCATCCTCTCCTGTATCTCTTGCTAACCTTACAAGTGATGATGAAAATCAATATAACTTGATCTCATCATTGACAAAATTGTTTGAGAAGAATAAAAAGGTGAAGAATCTATAGAGAGCACTAATGGAGGTGACTAATAGATTACATAACACCCTCATAGCCAAACACACTGAAGTAGATCTAGAAAAAAGAGCACAACTAGTTGTGAAATCATTTGATGATGAATTTACAATTTGTTGAATGTTTTTGAGTCAAAGGCTCAAATTTCACATGATTCTAATCTTTTTAGCACCATTTTTCAGAACACTCAAAATGATTTGCTGAATCTTCATACTTGTATCAAGGAACTCTGAAGATGTCTGCAAGTTGGCAAGGTACTATACATCAAATGTAATTTATCTCATATGTTGACCAAGGATGTGGATAAAAAGATTAAAGGGAAGCTAAGTGAAGTGGAAGTTCTAACCAGTCGGGTATAGCAACCGTCTTGCAGAGTTGATGAGCTAGAAGATCAAGTTGTCGATGTTCACTCTAACATTAGGAAACTACAACTTGAAAGAGACGAAATCTTGAGGAGACTATCAGAATGCAAAGAATCTATTCCTCTGAAGATATTAGTCGTGGAGAGACAATTGGAAGAATGTGTCAAAGCTAAAGACTCTTATGCAAACTTCACCTACTCTGACCTTAATGCAGTTGAGATTGCATCATATGCCCTATCTGCAATGCTCACTACTTTCAAAGTAGCAAAGTATACATGGGAGAAAGGTATGAATAGTTTAAAGGAAAATTTTGATGATTACATGGATTTTAGCAGTTTGAGACAACACTTTACAGTGGAGAGGAAACTTTTTGACAATTTTTTGAACTTTTTGACCTTTGTCATTGATGTCAAAGGGGGAGAAGTTGTAGAAGAAAATTGTGCAATAAGTTATGTATGTAGCAATCATATCCAAAGGGGGTTAATTAAGCATTTGAGCATTTTTATTATGAAGTATATGTAATGTATTAAATGATAAGTATTGTAAGTTTTTGTTACTTAGCCAATTTTCCTTACTTTTTTGCCATCAATGCCAAAGGGGGAGATTGTTGACAATTGGTTGTATGTAATGATGTAATTTTTGTTATTAATGGCAACACATGATGTACATACTTATAGTAAACCTCAAAAATAAAGATACTTAGCTTTTAGTACTCAGAAAATTGTCTGAGTATGGAATTGGTTCAAAACAGTGTATTGTTTTGTATGTAACTTGTTACTAAAATCGTATTATGACTAGAAAAGTTAGATGGAGACAATATACATGTTGATGATGATGTGTATAATCTCAGACATCAGAATATATAGTACATAAAAGAGATATTCACGATTTACCCAGTGAAACAGAACAACAAAATTAAAAGAAAGAAATTATTTTCTTTACAAAATAATTACTTGACCAATTAGGGCCAACATCCTAGATGTTTACTCTAAGTTGGAAAAGTATATTATGGTCTTATCTCACCCAGTAGAAATTTGTGTAAAGGCATCGTATTTATGGTAAGGACATCTTGCGAAAAGAAGAGTGCAATTGTATTGTAATAAGTGATATGCAAGCTTTCTTTGGATCAATATATGCGATGTTTTTTAGAACCTAATTTTGTGATTCAAGAATGAACTAAGGTCAGAGATTAGTCAAGAAGATGTTATTGCATCTATAAATCTATATTTGAGATACTTGAAGATCAATTACTTGTTTGGGCAGTGAACTCTTCTTGTAATTGGAAGTGCATGTTTGGGTAGTGGGCTCATCTTGCATCGATTGTACCACAACTCCTAACAAGGTTGGAATCTCCTAACAGGGATTCAAAGTATCCTAATAGGGACTCTTTACTAAATTTTTTCATTGACTCCTAATAGGGTCCATCCTCTAACAAGGAACATATATATCAGTATATCATCTAGTGGGTATCATCCCCACTAAGGTTTTCCCTTGGCTAGGATTTCCCTAGTTAACAAAATATGGTGTTATGAGTTCTCTTTATGCATGGTTATTATTTATGTTAAACATTACTTGTTTACTTTCCTATGCATGGTACAAAGTAATAAATAATATCCAGTTGGCGACAAAAGTTTGTAGAATATTGATTCATCCTCCCCCCCCCCCAGTATTCCCTATTTCTAGCAAGAGTATGGTAAGAGTTAGGACCATATCATTGCACAATAAATATATGCTTATAATGACACTATAGATAGATCCATTGGGAAGAGTCCCTTTGAAGTGGTGTATGGAGTGCATACTAGAGGCATTCTTGAGGCCAAGGATATGAAGGCAATTGTAGAGGTCAGTGGAGTGGCTGAGGACTTTTCTCTATCAATGAAAGAGGTTCATGACATGGTCAAACAAAGCTTGGAGTAGAATAAAACAACCATGAAGGAAAGGGAAAATTCCAAGAAGAGAGATGTATAGTTTCAAGTTAGGAACTATGTTATGGTCCATCTCAATAAGAACAAACTCTCTGAAGGTGAATCACATAAACTTCAGATGAGGAAGGTGGGGCCATACAAAATTCTGGCCAAGTATGGGGAAAATTCTTATCAAGTTGATCTACTAGTAGATATGGGAATCTCCACTACTTTCAATATGGAAGATCTAGTAGCATACAAGGGTCCCACTCCATCTTCCAATCTAGTAGATGATGCATACCTACAAAACATTGTAGCAACCATGCACAAGCCATCTAATAGAAAATTGCAAGTTGAGAAGATTCTAAGTTCCAAAGTGCACAAGGTGACTAGAAACAAGACCTATATGAGACATCTTGTCAAATGGTAGGGCACTCCAGAGAGTGAGCCTACATGGATTGCAAAAGGAAATTTCAAAAAGAAGGCCATTGACCTTTATTTCATTCCCTCTTAAAAATCCTAAGACTTTCAACTCATTGGGGGAGTATGGTGCAAGAGCACCTAGGTTAGGTCTTGTTAGGTAGAACTGAGGTTCAACTTGATGGTATATGATTGAATCAACAATACCCTAAAAATGTCAATTTAGGATTCATAAACTTGTGAGAGATATAATAGTTGTTTGCACAAGGGGTAAATATAATAAATCAAGGGGTTTATGAATGTAATTATTGTTTGCTAATAAATTGAACTGTTTAAATTACCACACATCTAAGATTCACAAATGGTTTCTAATCTAAAGTTCACACTTAAACAATTGAAAACAATATCTTTATAAATGCTATTAATGTTATTAACACTCCTCTAAGAAATTAATCAAAAATACTATTAACACTCCTCTACTTAATCACAATGCTTTTATGAATGCTATCACAAAGTTTTGTCTGATTAAAAGGTTGGTCTGATTTTATTTGAATTGTGACAAGAGGTTTAGTGGCGGTAGGAGGTTGTTTACAACAAAATAGTTCTAATACAAAGTGTGGTAGGAAGTATGATGAGAGTAGTAGGGAGTATTATTAGCGCGACATGAAGTATGATAAATAGAAACAAGAAGTGGTTTAGTAAATGAATGGAGGTTTAAGCAGCAAAAATAGATATGAATGGTTCAGTAGCAAAACAATGATTAAGCGAAATAGATATGAATGCTTCAGCCAACTACTTCATCAAAAAATTAAATCCTTGATTAACAATAACAAGCATAATATAGATTAACAAACATACATGCAATGAACTTAGATAATTGAGAAATATGTAAATTGACACATTCAATTTGATCTATAGAAAGATGCATAAAAGCAATCACTATTGAGTACTCACAAAAGAAATTAAAGTGATCTCACCAAGTTTCCTGAGAGGGGGCCCTCCTTTGGTTCACAGAATGAGAGATGTCTAAAAACTAGCTGCTACAAAAGCTTCACATTCTTAATATCATAGGTTTTCCAAGATAATATAAAGAGAGCATTTTTCATATATCATACATTATGTCTTGAGATTATCATTCACTTATATAGACTTAATAAGTTTTAACTGAATCAGTAACTAAGCTGGAATGACCGACGACCTATTTCCTAAATGTAGATGATAATTTTTTTTGGCCGCTGGCCATATAACTATTTACAAAACAATCTTGGCCCAAAATAACATACAGTCAGAAACTAATCTGTTTTAAACATTCAAACTATTTACTGAAAATAACATAGTAGAACTATAACTTTTAAAATTGTTCCTCCAGTCAAACAACTAACTCCACTCTTATGCATCCTTAGTTTCCTTAGCTCCTGTAGTAGCATCAGTCATAATATATCATTTTCATAAAATTAAAAAAATTCTAGGAACTATTCTTCCCTCTTTAAAGAAGTACTAAATATTCTAATTTCCTATCAATAGTTTAACAAAAAGGGAATTTTATGCCAAGGAAGTGGGAAATGTATGAGGCAAAAGGTTAACAAAATTAGGGCACTATCAGGACTCATCATCTCCCCCCAAGTGAGGGATTTTCATGTCCTCATGCAAATCAAGTATACAAACCAGGTGGAATGTTGCTGTCAGGGTGCTCCATGGACTCTTTTGGGACAAGAGCTAGACTATTAACA